>BTPG01000008.1:95831616-96195425 GCA_036245525.1 Semisulcospira habei | reverse complement strand
TCTTTATCCAAACTAGCTATATAAAAGTTTTCAAGTAAATATGACAAAAATTACGGACTCTGATCTGGGGACGGTCAACCGACTTCCTATAAACAGTTGTTTATATCTTAATTGAGACATTCAGTTACAATATGTTAGGAGGCTCTCTTAGCCACCCCTTTAAGAAAGTATTTCGCCAAGTTTCAAGCTTGTGTGTATAGAAATATCGGAGATTCTCTTGTTTACATACATACATACGCGCACACACAAATACATACATACATACATACGCACACAAACCGCTTCGCGCCAAATATACGTTCAGCAGCGAGGTTAGCGTAACCAGACATGACGTAATTTTTATCTTGTTACTTCAACTGCGAGAGGTTTAGGCCTGCCCACCTTTGACATCATGGACATGCTATTAAATTGGCCCCACCGCGACCCATCCTAAAAAAAATAATTCTTTTCGAAAAAAAATATTAAAACAGTAAAAATCCTTGACATTTGGAGAAAGTCAGACAGTGGCGGTGAAGTAAAAGAAGCAACTCCGTCACCACGCAGACATACTCTAAATATGACGTAATTCTCTCTCTCTCTCTCTCTCTCTCTCTCTCTCTCTCTCTCTCTCTCTCTCTCTCTCTCTCTCTCTCTCTCTCTCTCCCCCCCCCCCACCCCCCCCCCCCTGCATCGTCGGAGCAAGAGAGCGAAGGGAATCGCCGGGTCGTGGGTTCGAATCCCCGTCCCGGAACCGGTAGCTGGACTCACAATCCAGGGGAAAAAAGACGGGCTTGTTCAATAGCATGTCCGTCGAAAGGTCCTGGTAAATTAAAGTGGCACAGTTGCAGTGCGCCTGAATTGATCAGTGTTCAGGTCGTACTCCATAGGCAATAGATTTCCCTGTCCCCCATAACCCGCCCGTCAGGGCCGTCCATTATCACTTCGGTGCCGTGGACGTTAAACCCCGAACTAACCATATCTCTCTCTCTCTCTCTCTCTCTCTCTCTCTCTCTCTCTCTCTCTCTCTCTCTCTCTCTCTCTCTCTCACTAGATTTGCAAATATGGCTTATCATATGCTTAAGGATTTAGACGATAAAGGGAAAGAAACATGGGTGTCAAAGATAAAGAATTTGCTTTTTCGAAATGGGTTTAGTATGGATTTCACAAGGTGTTGGAAACAGGAATGCTTTTATAAACAAGTTTAAACAAAGGATGGTTGATTGTTCCAAACAAAACTGGTCATCGAAGCTTTCTGAGAGTGAACGTTTTACTGTGTATCGTAGTTTTAAACATACACTTGTCCAAGAAAATTATTTTGAACTGGTTAAGCCAACCTATGTCAAAAATCTATACATTAAATTTAGACTTGGCATAACCGAATTGCAAAGTAACAAACAAATTAGTTAGTCAATTTGGGTTTAACGCCGAGCAGGCGACTAAGGCCATCTCACGGCGGAAAGTAACAAACAAAGATATAGTACTCTCAATGCTGTAACGAAAGTGTGTCCATTGTGTGCCAAGGCTGTGGAAGATGAAATTCACTTTATGTTTTATTGTCCATTCTATGATGAACTGCGTGTCAAATACCTATGTAAGTTTGACCTTATGGAACTCAAAAAGAAAGAATTGTGTATCCTAGACACTACCAACCCGCAGTCTATTGCTGATTTAGCAAGATTTGTATTTCATGCATTTAAACTCCGTAGCAGCATGCTTGTATGATTCCACGTGCAAACTGTGGTTCTTACTCCGACCTGGTCTGTGTAGTACACGGCTGTGGCCTGGATTTGGATACCGCATTTTACATGTGGGTCAAAAGTGGCTATTATGTGCTGGCGTAGATCGAATGGAAATGTGTGTGTGTGTGTGTGTGTGTGTGTGTGTGTGTGTGTGTGTGTGTGTGTGTGTGTGTGTGTGTGTGTGTGTTGTTATTTTATATACACCTGAATTATAAATTATGTAATGTCTCACTCCATTGTATGGACATTTTGTCTGAACAATAAACCGTCTGAGTCTGAGTCTCTCTCTCTCTCTCTCTCTGTGTGTGTGTGTGTGTGTGTGTGTGTGTGTGTGTGTGGAGGGTTGTGCAGGCTTGGCTTGGCGCCTGTAGGCTACAAGCTAATCTGGCACAAACCTGTGCACGCGGCAATTGCACACCGGCGCGCGTGTGTGTGTGTGTACGCTATTTTGTTTTGTAGTGTGTAGCAAGGACAAGAATGAAAACAGGTCTGCGCACCTATTCTTTTATCCTTGGAAAATAAAGTTTCATTCATTGATTCTCTCTCTCTCTCTCTCTCTCTCTCTCTCTCTCTCTCTCTCTCTCTCTCTCTCTCTCTCTCTCTCAAAGATGTAATTCCTTCTCAAAAATGTAAGTTTCGGTGTGCCACAGGGGTCTGTACTGGGCCCCTTGCTGTTTTGCTTATTTATTAACGATTTGCCTCTACATATTACTTGCCAAGATGTACAATGCGACCTTTTTGCTGACAACACCTCAGTTCATACTACTCATAGTAAAGATATACAGGTAATTTCCGACAACTTACAACAAAGTCTACATGACGTATCAGCTTGGTGTATACAAAATTCTATGGTTATTCATCCAGTCAAAACGAAATCGATTATAGTCGCCACGCGTCAAAAACAGCAAATAACGCCTCTATTACTTAACCTTTCACTTAAAGGTAGTCAGGTAGAACAGGTAAACGAACATCGCGTACTAGGGATTACAATCGACAGTCAGCTAAAATGGCAAGCTCATACAGACGCCTTATGCAAAATAGTAGCAAAAAACCTCTTTATGTTATCAAAACTGAAATATTATACTGATTCAGATACCCGTAAACTATTTTATAATGCTCACTTACGTTCTCACGTCGATTACGCGTCAACGGTATGGGATGGATGTAGTAAGGTCCATTTCAAGATTCAAAATTCAAGATTCAAGAAATTGATTGTCCATTAAAGGATATTTGTCTTTGCCTGCCGAGCGGCGCTCAAGGTTAAAAACATAATACCTGAATTACAAATCAAACAAACAACATGGCTAAATCTCTGACTAGACAAAAATATAAAATAATACGTTTTGACACTAACATCATACGCACGCCCAGACACGCGCACAGACTCACAAACTTAGTTTATGGCAGTACAGCCCTCTGAAGGCAAAACACGGCAAGTCCAGTATGACTATATTGGAGACTCAATTCCCTACACAGACGGGCGGCCAAAATAATCTGCCCTGATCCACACCTAACCACACAAGAAAAGCTCACAAAAGCAGGTCTCCTGCCTTTTCAATATCGTTTCAAATACAACAAAGCAATTTTTATGTTCAAAGTGTGGAAGCGCAAAACACCTGAGCACATCTCCACTTTGTTCCGCAAGTCCGAGTCCAAGCTTGGAAACATCAGAAGGATTTTCATAGTCCCAAAACCAAGGCTCGATCTATACAAAACCAGCTTATCCTTCTCAGGCATATCTGGAATTCTCTTCCCGACCATGTAAAATCCGCCTCCTCGCTAGCCGGTTTTAAAAAGGGTCTCTGCAAGTATTTCGCGGATCACTCGTAGGGCCTAGGAATGCCTTGACTATATGTATTATATGTCTCTATCTATGCTGGGTCCAATTTATTCGCAATTAAGCCTGTTATCTTTATCATTTGACCTACTGCCTATGTGAACAGTGTTGTCAATTGTTTGCAAGTATTATATTTTACTTATATGTATGTGTATGTGTAGATAGTCTTGTAGTTTTTAGCAACGGCAGGTTTGTAAATTGGCTGTGTCAATGACGATGTCAATGCCTTCACCGTTGTTAAATAAAGAAGTTTAATTGATTCATTGATTCTCTCTCTCTCTCTCTCTCTCTCTCTCTCTCTCTCTCTCTCTCTCTCTCTCTCTCTCTCTCTCTCTCTCTCTCTCTCTCTCTCTCTATCTCTCTCTTGTAATTTCTTTCCTGGTTTAACTGCGTAACCTTCTACTATTTGTATCCTGTACCCTAGTTTTGTTTCCTGGTTTTTTACCTTATTATCTGAACATGATTTATACAACTATGAACAGACCCTCGAAAAAAGGGCAACAATTTCGTATCGGTCACCTAAATATCTACCACCTGGCAAACAAAGTTCAGGATGTCTGTGTTTATGTTAATACCCCCAACTATTTCCATCTATTCGGTTTAACTGAGACTCGTTTGGCCGCCCACATCAGTGATGAAGCCATCGCCATCCCGAATTATTCTATTATCAGGAGAGACCCGTCAGTACAGGGTGAGACAGGTGTAGCGGTATACATCCATCAATCCATTTTACACATAACCCGCAGGCGACAAGACCTAGAAACTGGTGATGTAGAATGTATTTGGGTAGAAATCAAAAACTCTAAATCCCCGCCCTTACTTGTTGGGTTTCTGTATCGAAACCCCGCAGCCACCTTTGAGTGGTACGATAGCTTTTTACACATGATTGATAAAACAGACATTCACAACAAAGATGTTCTCCTTCTTGGAGATTTTAATATTGACTTTCTTAAACCCCATCCATCATGGGAATGTACTACTACCCTTGTCGGTCTTCACCAATTGGTAACATCACCCACCAGAATTACGCCATCATCAGCCACTATTATAGACCATATTTATACCAACAAACCTCAAGCAGTTAGCAACACTCAAGTAAATAGTCTTAGTGTAAGTGACCACTATCCGGTTAGCTGCACATGGCTGTCAAAACTTCCAAAGCTAAAAAAGCAAGTCCACACTTGCATAACTTACAGATCGTTTAAAAACTTTAATGAAAGTGTTTTCTTGGCTGATTTAGCCACAGCACGATTCATCGACGTGTATAACGATAGTGACCCAAATAAAGCATTAGATACCTGGTACCGGATTTTTCTTGGTGTGCTGAACAAACACGCGCCTCTGAGACACAAAAGAGTGAAATACGCTACCGTTCCACCATGGCTGACTGCGGATATAATCGAGGCAATGGAAATTAGAGACCAGCTGAGAAGCGAGAAGCGGTTTACTGAATACAAAACACAGCGTAATCGTGTTAAATATATGGTTTTAAATGCAAAGAGATCTCTTTTCGATAAAGTAGTTAAGCAAAGCAAAGACTCATCTACTGTATGGCGTGCCATTAATTTAGTAACTAGAGGTACAAATAAAAATAGTGCGCCTTTATCATCCCACCTCACTGCAAATAGGTTTAATGACCACTTTACCTCTATAGCCGAATCGTTAATCCCACCAGGAACTAACTCATGTGAGTATGTTTGTCCAAACGTGCTAGTACACCACTGTAACCGGGAAAATACGGACAAAGAACCATTCACGATACCGCCTATAGCAGTCCACGAAGTGGGTAAATTCATTTCCTCGATGGAAAATAAAAAGTCATCCGGGCCTGATGAGATCAGCTCAAAAATTCTCAAGATATCTCTTCCATACATCGTCGAAAGTATTACATATATTTACAATCTCTGTATAAACCAAAACTCTTTTCCGGACGCATTTAAAGACGCGAAAGTGATCCCCCTACCAAAATCAAAAGATCTGAGTGAAATCAACAACTTTCGCCCCATATCACTATTACCTGTTTTGTCGAAGCCTTTAGAGCGGCACATCCATAAGCATCTATCTGAATACTTAGAAAACCAAAATCTCATCCATTCACTGCAGTCAGGCTTCAGACCAAACCATTCCTGTCACACTGCCTTGATAAGGATGGCAGATACCTGGTTATCATCTATTAATGATTCCAAACTAACAGGTGTAGTTTTCTTAGACTTCCGGAAAGCCTTTGACATGGTGAACCTATGTCCAAAATATTACTGGTCATATGGCCCAACAGTTACATGATGGAGTTCAGCAAGGTTACTGCAGTAGGCACAAATGACTTTTTGAAAAGATTCCTGCGAGCCAATGACATTCTATAACGCCTACCAGAAGGCAGTTTCTCAAACTGGCAGTACAGAGGATGGAAACTATATGATGTGATGGAAAATGCTTTTCTGTGAACAGAAACTGTATAAATGTCACTGAGCTGACTTTGTGGTCTGCCTATAATCTTCAGTACTGGCTGTGTTCACAATTCTATTCAATGTACCTTTGTTATTTGCACTCAGGTTACCAAACCACACTGTGATGTATGCGACTTTCATGCACAGTTTCAAGCACGGCCTCACTGACCCCAAAACTACGGAGTTTCCCCCAGAAGAAACAGCCGCTGCATTGCCTTTTTTAAAATGAAATTAGTGTTCTGATTAAAATTGAGTTTAATGTCTATCTGCGTGCCAAGATATTTAACTCATTCTACCCCAGACAGCCCACAGCAAGATAAGGATCGACCATGATAGTTCAAGGGTGATGCCAGAAAAGCTTGGCGCCTATGGGCGCCAAGCTATTCTGGCATCACCCTTAAACTATCATGGTCGATCTGTGTCCTGCACTAGAATGCAGTCTTCAGAAGACAACGGCAAAATTTGGGGATTTCGGTGTTGGGGTAGAATGAGTTAAAACACTCCACAACTTCAACAGGGTGGCCACTGACAACGACTGATTGGAATGCATCTGATGGTTTGGAATCATCCATGACCAACTCGATCTCTTGTTTTACCACCATTCACATATAATGCGCTGGACGTGCACCAGTCTTGCACGGCAAGAACATGATCAACGTATATTTGTTCACACAAGGATTGTTCTCGCATTAGGAAAGCTGCCAAAGTCATGTCATCTGCATATTTGTACAAACTAACTACAGCATTCTGGACCTTCATTTCATCAGTGTAAATAGAAAATAGCAATGGTGATAACACACAGTCTTGAGGAGAACCTGTGTTTAAGACACTGAAGTTCATGAGAAAAGAAGCCCTTCATAAGAACTCTCTGAGGGAGATCTGACAAGAAATCTTTGATCGGAAAATGATACCACCATTCACAGACAGGTTAAGTTACCTTTGTAACAGAATATGGGTTTGCATGGTCTTGACAGCGGAACTAAAATCAATTAAAAGAATTCGGAATAGGCTTTTGGTTGCTGCAGCTGTTTTGCAATGAGATTGATCAGGGTTAGTGTCACATCCTCTGTACCTCTGCGTGCCCTATATGCAAACTGGAGGGGATCAAGCTTGTCAACAACTGAAGAGGTAATATGATTGCTGACCGCCCTTTCCATGCACCTGGCCAGCAGAGAGGTGAGTGCCACAGGTCTGAAATCGTTAGGGGCCTACGCAAATGTGCACCAGGTATTTCCATTAGTCGGGGACAACACATTTATCCAGGACGAGCTGAAAAAGGTAGGTCAGAACAGACCTGAGCTGTGTAGCGCATGTTTTCAAAACCATGCCACGCAGACCATCAGGTCCGGGTGCTTTGTTTGACTTTACACGTGCGAGACATGCGGCAACCTCATCCTCGGTCAGCCGTACAGGTACGTGTGGAGGAACACTCTCACAAACTCTCTCACGCTCACTTCGAAAATCAGTGGTATCAAATCTAGCACAGTGTTGATTTACATCCTTGACAAACTGGTCACGGTTATCAGAATGTACATGATGTTTTTTTATTTTCCCCTCTCCATCATTGCATTTAGCCCATCCCAAGCTTGCTTAGCATTATCATGTACACCATGTAACTAGATACAGTCAACCTGATTTCACTCAAATAATAGCAAGACTAAACCGTGAAATTCTAGTTTTGTCACCATTCTCTCGAGTCTTGAAGCGAAAGCGAAATTCATATCACGTTAAATATAAAATTACGTAAAATTAAAAAAAAAAAAACGTCACGACAAATAACGTTTGACAAACCAACGACGCATATGCACTGCGTGCGCCCCTTATAGAGTTCACATTGACGCATTGGCACATCTGCGAGTTTTTTTCAAAAGGAGCTATTTCAACATCAGAATCAAGTCAAAGACAAAAGGTAGAGACGCTTGACAGCGAAGACAGGTCTCATATCCCATATCATTCGGAATATACCAGTGTGTGAAATATGTATGACTAAAATAATTCAAGGGTAGTGCCAGAATAGCTTGGCGCCTCTAGGCGCCAAGCTATTCTGGCACCACCCTTGAACTAAAACCATTGGTCTATATCCTTATCTGTAAGTACTTTAATGTAGCTTGCATATGGCAGTGTACAAATTTGAAGCTTTTAGCCTCAGTATGATATGGGACATAGAAGGGACTTTGTGGGTTATGGTTCATCCCATCTTGTTTCATCCGACTTTGTAAGCAAAAGTCGACTGTGCTGACGAGTTACGGCGCTGGGTGATGATCACACGGGTTTTTATCTGTGACAGGGACCTAACCTACCTACCTACCTACACCCAGTACAGCGAAAGGTCCTCGGGCCGATGTCGGCTGCTCTTGGCCCGCGCACAGCCGACGTCGGCCCGAGGATCTTTCGCTTGTTCACGGCACAGAGTGCTTGTCGCCTTTACCCTTTGAACGCGCTTGGCTGTTGATTGCTACGCTGATCCACCTCCTTCTTTTCCAGCGCCGATTGCGCCGAGAGACGATGACGACGATGACTATTACACGAGGATTTAGATTTAGGTTTCTAAAATCCTGTCTTACAATATGTCCCTGGTGTTTAAACTCAACGCAAGCAAGAACAAAGTTGAACGGATACATACAAGTGAAGCAAAGTTGAGCGGATAAATGAAATGAGATTTAAAAACACACACACACGCACGCACACACACACACACACACACACACACACACACACACACACACACACACACACACACACACACACACACACACACACACACAGACAAACAGACAGACAGAGAACAGAGATATAGAGAGAGACGGATCGATCGTACTGGCACGAGGGAGCTCAACAAATACAAGAAATGTACTTATAATTCGAAGAAACGCAATAACTTGACTATAAAAAATATCACCCTGGAGCTGTCGCGGGTTGATAAGTAGCGTTTAGGAAACTGGATTAAACAATGCTAGTCATTTGCCACTGGAAGTGAAAGTGTTATAAAGTACAATGAAATCCTGCATACTGTTATGTGTGTCTATGCATGCGCACTATAATGTATGTCTCCATAAACAGCCTACCGTGTAAATAAAAGAACATGAGCACAGAAAACAAAATTGCACGTAAAAGAGCTGCGTAAACACTAGTCAGCAATAACGTGTAAAACATGGGCGATATCCAGGCAATACGTACACCTAAATCAATCTGAAAAGTGGCGAACAATTGGTTGTTTTTCTTGTTTGTTTGTTTTTCATAACCCCTCCCCCAGCCACTGCACGTACATTGTACGTCTGAAATCTGTGTAAATTCAGCGCGATAGAACTCCGTCCGTCCCATGAACAATGAAGTACGTCTGAAATCTGTGTAAATTCAGCGCGATAGAACTCCGTCCGTCCCATGAACAATGGATGCAAAGTGGTTTCGGCAAGAGGCATCGATCCTCATGAGCCCCCGCAGTCGCGGGGGCTCATGAGGATCGATGCCTCTTGCAGCTGTGTCGTGTTGACTTTTGTTCTCGCCAGCGAAGGGGTTAACAGAGAAAAAGCCAGACATATTGGCAGCTGATCTCAAGTCCGCTCTTGCATGTACCTTTTTCCCTTTTCACTTTAAAGCTGAGAAACAGTCACAAAACTCCGCCCCGCACGTGTTTTAAAAAAACTTTGCAGGACCCAGCGAGGGCCCTGTCTTCGTGAACGTTCGGCTAACTTCGGCAAACCGGTTTGCAACCCAGTTGACTGAGTTTTCAACTGCGTTTGTCGTGCTGGCAAAACTCCCGTGAAAAAGACAGGCCACTTCCTGTTTGCAGCGAGTGCGCACCGCGATCACTGATCCAAACCAGCGATATTTTTACTGACATCAACAGTAGCAGACGACACTCGACCACCCGACGGACAGAGCAGGCCATTTGTGTCTTGCCTGGACGCACACTGGATATGGACCAGGCCGAGCTATCCGTAAGTTACACAGTACAGCCTGAAGCTTTATTTGATATCGGAAGGGTGAGGAAGGAGGGGTTATTTGTCGTTTTGTGTTTGTTGTTATAATCTCTCTCTCTCTCTCTCTCTCTCTCTCTCTCTCTCTCTCTCTCTCTCTCTCTCTCTCTCTCTCTCTCTCTCAATTTACTGTATTGGTTGTACATCACAATGCTTCTTTATTTATATTAGCCTATATTGGACTGGAGGTACGTGTTGAAAAAATTCGTTCACAACTACAAAGTGTCAGGAGTCATACTTACAGCATGTACAGCCGTGCATTCTGCCATCATAGTCCCCAGCGCGTAAAATCCGTGGCTGTCGGTCAGTTTCAAAGTGTCAAAGAATCGTCTGCTGTTGTCCGATCTGCTAATCGCGATGATTTCCGTGCAACAGGAAGTGGTCTGTCGTTTTCCGAGAGTTTTGCAAGCTCGGGATACGCAGTTGCCAACTCCGTCAACTGTGTTACGAACCGATTTGACCCACTTAGGGGCAGGGCCCAAGCTGGGTCCTGTAGTCTTTTTAAAACACGCGCTGGGCGGGTTTTTCTCATTGCACCTCAGCTTTAAAATCCCATACGACACCTTTCGAGAAAACAACCAACCAAACAAAAACGAAACAAAGAGATGATCCGAAATAGCTCAGGCGGTTAAGCGTCGGAGCAAAAGAGCGAAGGGAATCGCCGGGTTGTGGGTTCAAATCACCGTCAGTCCCGGCCCCGGTAGCTGGACTCACAATCCAGGAGAAAAAGACGGGCTTGTTCAATAGCATGTCCGTTGAAAGGTCCTGGTAAATCAAAGTGGCACAGTTGCAGTGCGCCCGAATTGATCAGTGTTCAGGTAGTACTCCGCCATAAGCAACAGATTTCCCTGTCCCCTAAAACCCGGGCCGTTCACTATCACTTCGGTGCCGTGGACGTTAAACCCCGAACTAACCAACCAACCAAACAAACTCGCAAGTCGCTGTAAATGGCTCGACTGTGATGGCTCAAGTGTCGTGCCTGATTGGCTTGGACCTTTCAAAGGTTCAGTCCAGGGTAATGATATCCTGTCCCAGAAAGCCAAAAGATCCTCGGGCCACCGACGGCCGCAGTGGGCATGCCAAAGACGTTTTGCTGCTGGGGGTAAGAACAGGTCTATCCCAGCTTCACCGGCCATGTCGATGGCTGGAGCGACAGAGGGGACCCGTATTGACTCATTCAACCCCGACACACCACAGCAAGACATGGATCGAGCATGACAGTTCAAGGCTAGTGCCAGAATAGCTTGGCGCCTATGGGCGCCAAGCTATTCTGGCACCACCCTTGAACTGTCATGCTCGATCTGTCTCTAGAATTGTAATACAGTCCTGCAGAGAGCAACCTCAGAATTTGGGGATTTCGGTCCTGGAGCAGAGTGTGTTCACATAAGTAGTGTAGGCGGTGTGTACACGCATCACGCAAGCCGCTGATTCTCAACGTTGCCAGATCGACCCGAGTGACATATGCGCCGTGTTTTCACTGAGCAGGAAAATGTGTAAATATTGACAGGTTTAGCCCCTTAAGACGAGTAGTTACATACAGGGGCCTGCGCGTCAGTTCAGTTTTCCTTCGAGTGGTATAGTCAGCGGTGCTCGGTCAAGACTGCGACCCGTGTTGCCAAAATCGTATGTAGGCCTCTGCATGGGAGACAGCTTTCAGTTTGAGGTGTTTGTTGTTGATGTTGTTTGTTTGTTTGTTTGTTTTTCCAGATAGATCGACCGCACTCGTTTGACCCCATTACTGCCAGCGGACGCAGACTAAGCGTCTGAAATCTTAGTTCATTGAATGCCAAAGATCCCCCCCACCATCAAAGACACATAAATACATAATGGTTTCATCAGCAAGAGGCATAGATCTTCATGAGCCTCCGCAACTGCGGGGGTTCGTGAGGATCTATACCTCTTGCACTGAGTTGGATTTTGTTCACATTTCTCGACAGCGGTCCAAGGGTTTGGGACCCGCGTGATTCGCCGTCTTCACGCCTGCAGCGAAAAACGACAAGCTATTGACTCTCCTATTGTTGATTATTCAGTTTGCATGATACCTACGTTGTTAGGGGCATACACTTTGCCGGTACCCAATGCGCAAAAGGCCACCGGGCCGACGTCGGCCCGAGGCCTTTGCGCGGCATTCAGTAAAGCATGTGTGCTATTACAAAAGCTCACACCTCATATGAATAGAGTAGGGCTACTATACCTACGACGAGTTAAAACTTGACTTGAGGAAAGAAAGCGCCATAATACGGGCAAAAACATGCGAGACAAATGAAAAAGAAAAAAAAAAGAAAATGAGCGCTCAAACGCACACACGCACGCGCGCTGGCGCACATTAACACACGCACACTGACTACACTGACACATGCATGCACACACAAAATCAGAGAGAGAGAGAGACAGACAGACAGACAGACAGAGAGACGTGTCATACATACCTTTGCCAGCTAAGAAGTTTGCAGACTGTGGTTTTGATGCAACTTCTCTGTTTTCGTCCCGGCGTCCCCTTTCTTGGATTGGCGTCAGTGTAATGACGACAAATGTTCTCAAAACAACAGGCCGGTGCACCGTTATGCACAATGCTCTACTAAATCCACGCCGTGTGTCTTTTCGCTTACTGCAATCATAAATTCACTTTCACGCAGAGATCATCCCAAACCGTGCTGTGACGTTTTAACACGTAACTGCCGTAGCACATAATGACAACAATGCGGAGCGAACGCTACTGAGTGACGAGCTGAGACTGACCTGCGACGGTTTCAACCACTGAGCAAAAGGCATAGATTCTCATGGGCCCCTGCTGCTGCAGGGGCTCATGAGAATCTATGCCTCTTCCTGGTCAGTATGGCCTCCGCTAGCTCACGGACAGCCATGGAAGAGGACATGAGGGCGGTTTCAACTGACGACAGAGCGGACTCTGAACTGACCTGTTAATTTAATCCACGGCCGCCGGCAAGCTATAACACCCAGTCCGCAAAAGGTCCTGGGTGACGCCAGCCCGCCACTGGCCCGATGACCTGCTCCTTACTGGGCACTGTGCTAACACGCATAGGCTCAAGCGACCGTCGACCTTGACATTTTTCACTTTGTTCACTCACCTTACCTGTTCAGCTATCTGTTCTATAGGCTTACGGTAGTGTGTTGGTGGTGATAACAACTTTGTCGGCAGGCTTTTCTCTTTAGTAAGTTTATTAACCCATTCAGCCCCGTGGACCATGAAAATTCAAGGTTAGTGCCAGATTAGCTTGGCGCCTTCAGGCGCCAAGCTAATCTGGCACTAACCTTGAATTTTCATGGTCAGACCGTCTCCTGTAAGTCATTAGGTAACACTCGCTTAGCTTAGGTAACACCTCCATAATTTTGACATAATTTGAGAAATGCGGCTGTGGGGTTAAACGGGTTAAAGAGAGAGTTGGTGGGGTGGGGGTGGGGTGGGGTGCAAAAGTGTGATCTGGGTTGGAGAATTAGGAAGAAAGACTGTTTCTGACGTTTGAAATGTCGTGAAGTTCTACCTTTAGAGACGCTTACCGCAGCGTTCATTGCCTATACATTTATAGATTGAAATGTCGTGAAGTTCTACCTTTAGAGACGCTTACCGCAGCGTTCATTGCCTATACATTTATAGATTGAAATGTCGTGAAGTTCTACCTTTAGAAATGGTTACCGCAGCGTTCATTGCCTATACATTTATAGATTAAAATGTCGTGAAGTTCTACCTCTAGAAATGCTTACCGCAGCGTTCATTGCCTATACATTTATAGATTGAAATGTCGTGAAGTTCTACCTCTAGAAATGCTTACCGCAGCGTTCATTGCCTATACATTTATAGATTGAAATGTCGTGAAGTTCTACCTCTAGAAATGCTTACCGCAGCGTTCATTGCCTATATGGTTATAGAGTAAGCTCTGGATACAACAAATCGCCAGGGGACACAAATGTTCTTGTTGTCATATCAGGCGAAAGTTTGTTCTACGCGAAGTAATTTACATACACAGAGTGCTGTCGGGACTTTTAATTTTTGTTTAAAGTGTTTTTATATCCGACTTCTGTTATACACGACCTTGTTAGATGCGAAGTACACTGTTTCACTCACTGCATTCAGGCCGACGGCCGCATTTCCCATCAATTTTGGAGGCGTCATCTAATGACTATGCACCAGTTGCAGGACTGAGATGAATCGACCATGATAATTCAAGGGCAGTGCGAGATTAGCTTGGCGCCGACAGGCGCCAAGCTAATCTGGCACTACCCTTGAATTATCATGGTCGACCCATCGCCTGATGTATTGCGTCAGGGCTAAATGAGTTAAGGTTTATTGCAAATCCGACATCGAAAGTTTCCCGACCTGCCCCTCCCACTTTCCCAGCTCATCGACCTGATCCTCCACCACCACTATCCCTACTGCCCCCTGCTCAGTGTCCCCTGCCACAGGTGTCCGAAAATTCGCAGTCAGACCTTTGGTGAGACTATCAGTTCCCACACACTGCCCTGTAATGGTTGCATATACTTTTGCGTCGCTAAATGAAAATCTGCAGTGCTCGAGCATTGTTGTCACATGTCATACTGCATGCTGATTGATAAGTGGCCAGAGAGAGAGAGAGAGAGAGAGAGAGAGAGAGAGAGAGACCTACAATAGTATCACTGCCACGACATTTAATAATAATAATAGTACATGGTATTTATATAGCGCATTTCTCATATCTATAGTATAACTCAATGCGCCCGCGAAAACCACACACACACACACACACACACACACACACACACACACACACACACACACACACACTGCACACACACACACACACACAACAACAACAACAACAACAACAACAACAACAACAACAACAACAACAAACTTGAAACCGTGAGTTTAGGATGCTGTCTAAATCTAAAATGATATAGCCTTCTGGCAAATCAAAGATAAGTAACGAATTGTTTTGTTGTTTGTTTGTCCGTTTTAAACATTTCAAGTAATAAAGTGTGTTCTAATTTCCTTTTAAGCGTGTTTCGTTGTTCGTTGGAATTGTCTTTGCATTTGACACGCTTGACAGTGTTCGTTTGGAGATCGGGCATTACACGTCGACTAAAGTTACTGCAAGTGCTGTGTACTTACAAGTTACATGTATACTGACGAGCAATAGAAATGCGACATTTTTGGAATCATCGGAAACACTTATTTTGCTTGTCAGTATATACAGAGAGAGATTCGTACATCGCTGAGAATCTCACTCGAGTGGATTTAAACCCTTAATATACTGCGAGCGAAAGCAGTCACAGCTTTGGTCTAGAGATCGGCCATATAAAACCCAATGCCCAAAAGGTCATCGGGCCGACGTCGGTCGCCGTTGGCCCGCGCTCGGCCGTGCGACTGAGACGGAGAGACCGGCAAACGAAATGCTGGGTTGACAATGTCAAGTACTGGAGAGGCCTACAGTTTCCCATTCTGCTCCTGTTGTCTCAAGACAGATCCCGATATAACAAGATGACGACGGGAGCGTCCCTCAAGTCCCCTCAATCAGGTTTAGATCAGGGGCATCCTGTTCCACCGGGCCTAGAACTCCTCCGTCGTACGACGGAGGAGTTCTAGGCCCTGCGGAACAGGATGGGTCACGGGCTGTCATGAGTGATAGGCAGTGACGTAAAACCTCAATTTCGTCACCAAAGAGCTATTTACGCCATGGAATGTTAGGAATGATGTTTGTGACGCCAGACATCCACTGACTCTTCTTTTTCTTTCTTCTTCCAGTTAATGAGCCGGGTTCATTGATGAACGTCCAGGGCTCAGCTGACTCTCTCCCTCTCTAACATGTCATGGCATAAAGCACGCACAAGAATGTCAGCAAAAGGCAGAGGCGGTAAGTGTCCTTCTTTTTAGCCGCTGATGTTCTGTGAGCAGTTGTACTGCCTGAATCTTCCAAAGCTGAAGGAAGGCATTGAGCGACAGAAGAAGAGAAGAATCAGTGAAAGGGGTGGGGGGAGGAGGGGGGAAGGAGGGAAAGGGTGGGGAGGGTATGCTTTAAAATCGTAATGATTGGCCTTTTTCGGTTCTCGTAATTGTAACTTTTTCATCTTCGTGATCAGTGAAAAAGGGTATCGTGAAACGTGAAAAGCAAAGTAAGGTTTCCGTGATTCGTGAAAAAGTCTTTGTAATTTTGAAATATTAGGTAGGTCCGTCCCTATACAAACAGTGGGTAACAACCGTGCCGGAGAGCGAATTTAGCTATTTTGAGCCACTGTCCCCACCCGAACCCAACGGACTGCATCCCTCTGGAGGACATGAGCCCCTGTTTCCAGCCCCCGTCAACAAATTCACTGGAGGAGTGAACCCCTGTCAACAGCCCCCGCCAACAGAATCACCGGAGGACGTGAGACCCTCACTACCCCCCCCCCCCTTCCCCCCAGCCCCAAACATCACTGGATGACGTGAGCCCCTGTCTCCACCCCGCAGTCAAAAGACATCTGCATGTAGGACGTGAGCCCCTGTTTCCTTCTCCCCGCCCCCCTCCCCCCCCCCCCAACCCCTCCCCCCACACACACACCCGTTAACAGACAGTATCTGTCTGTAGGACGTCAGCACTGTCCCCACCCCCAGTCAACGGACAGCTTCTCTCTGGATAACCCCCACCCGGGTCTGCCCTGGGGGATTTGGGTAGGGTAACTACTTTTTAGTTCCCAGGGTCACCCTGGTCAGCCCCACAGGGTGGGTTTTCCTCTCTATTCTGGGGCATGTGTTTCTGTCTACCCGAGGTCCATTCACCTGTATTTGCCTTTTTAAAACTCTCCCTACTGTCTGCACTGCATGTAGTTCTTGATATTGGATGTGTGTTGTTAGCTTTATTTAGGCCCCATGTGTTAGGTTTATTTAACGTATTTGACCGGCTGGCGACATACATTCAATGTTCTGTTTAGTTTGTTTTTTTTTTTTCACTAGCAGTGCAGGCACGTCCTGAGAAAACCTTGTTGCTGTCGGGACGTTAAGCAATGTACAATCAATCAATCAATTCTCTCTGGATAACGAGAGCCCCTGTTTCCAGCCCCCGTCAACAAATTCACTGGAAGACGTGAGCTGCTGTCGCCACTACTATAACTTGACTGAAATCCATAGAGTGGTTCCAGAGATATCGCAAAGACAACAAGATGGGATGAACCATAACCCACAAAGTCCCTTCTATATGAGAGCTGTCCTCGCTGTCAATGGTCTCTACCTTTTGTCTTTGACCTGATTCTGATGTTGAATTATCTCCTATTGAAAAAGTCTCGCAGATCTGCCAATGTGCCAGTGAGTTCTATAAGGGCCGCAGGACATACGTCATGCGTCATTGATTTGTCAAACGTCATTTGTCATGACGAAAGTTTTAGTTTTTAACTCATTGTACCCCAATACCGAAATCCCCAAATTGTGCCATTGTCTTTTGAAGACTGCAGTGCAGTGCAGAACACAGATCGACCATGATAGTTCAAGGGTGATGCCAGAATAGCTTGGCGCCCATAGGCGCCAAGCTATTCTGGCATCACCCTTGAAGTATCATGGTCGATCCATATCTTGCTGTGGTGTGTCTGGGGTAGAATGAGTTAAGTAATTTTATATTTTACGTGATATGAGTTTCACTTTCGCTTCATAGGCTTGAGAAAATGGACACAAAACTAGAACTTTACGGTACAATTTCAGTCTTGCTATAATTTGTGTGAAAGCAGGTTGACTTTACCTAGCTACATGATATAATAAGTACGCGGGTCACCTGCATGCTCTTCTGAAAGTGAGTCGATGTGTGTGTGCGTGTTAGTGCGTGCGCGCGCGCGCTCCAAACATCTCCAAGAGGCATAGATCCTCATGCGCCTGGAGGGCGCAGGAGGATCAATTCCTCCTGGAGATGCACGCATGTTTGTGTGTGTGTGTGAGAGAGAGAGAATTGAATTGAATTGAATTGAATTGAATTGAAACTTTATTTTCTAAGGATGAAGACAGTAGCGCAGGCCTTTTGTACACGTCTGTCCTTAATAACATTTTAAATAAATATAACAGCAGAAAAGATAACATGACAAATAAATAAAAATAAAAAGAAGAGAGGATAATAATAATAATAATAATAATAATAATAATAATAATAATAATAATAATAATAAACAGAAATATTTCGCGCGCAGAGAGAGAGAGAGAGAGAGAGAGAGAGAGAGAGAGAGAGAGAGAGAGAGAGAGAGAGAGAGAGAGAGAGAGAGAGAGAATGACGTCATATTATGTCAGTGTCTGTGTGGTGACAGAGTTACCTCTTTTACGTCACCGTCACTGTCTGACTTTCTCTAGAAGTCAAGGTTTTTTAGTGTTTTAATTCTTTTCTGAAAAGAATTATTTTTTTTTTACTAAAGAAGTTAAAAGGATACAAAGCTGGCTAACGAACTCATCCAATGTCTTTCTCCAAACTAGCTATATGCAAAAGTTCAAGTCAAATATGACAAAAATTACGGACTCTAATCTGGGTCAACTGACTTCCTATAAACGGTTGTTTATGTCTTCAGTGAGACATTCCATTACAATATGCTCGGAGGTTCTCTTAACCACCCACTTAAGAAAGTATTTCGCCAAGTTTCAAGTGTGTACAGAAATGTCGGAGATTCTCTTGTTTACATATGTTACGTGGTGGAGTTGTAGTCGTAGTATGATAAACATACCAGACGCACGCACGTAAGGTTCTTTTAAATAAACTTCATTCAGCTGCAATCCGTCACACGTGGCTTAAGGATGTAGACAATACTGGAGTAACAGTTCCCACAATATTTTAATTCAGCGATGCGATCTCCACACGATGCAGTTTCAAATGCACCAACACTGATACAAAGTCTCTTCTGCAAATATCCACACTGTCGACACAAAGTTCCTCACACAACGTACACCACACTGTTATGCTGTATCTCTCACAATGTACACCCTATACGGGCCACGTAACTACGATAACTGTGTGTCTCTACAACTGACAAATGCAAGACAATGTATGAACGTGCTTTCCTAGCGCCCTCTTTATATATACTACCAATTTCCAGAATCATGTACAAAAATCATACAACGCAACCAATCAGAACAAAACACGCAACTGAAACTCATAAATAAGAATTTTCTGGAATCACTAAAATAGGCTACAAAAACTCGGCTGCTCATTTCAGCTCTAAATCCTAATGTGTAATAAAGTCACATAAAAGTATGGTAACCCTATCACGACCTTGCATATCCGCTCTAGAAGATTCTCGACCCTTCCCAAAACAAAACAAAAAAAAAAGGCTGCTCAATTCACGCGCACAGAAAAACAAAATGTTGCGAAGTGTCGCTAATTTACCGACGTCACACATACGAGGACACTAGACAGAGCGACCTTTCTAGAAAGTTCTGGACTAAACTTAGCGTATCATAAATAAGTGAATTCCGCTCTGCGCGACCGAAAGAAAATGTTACTTAAAAAGATACGTGAATCATAACCATGATAGCTCAAATAAATATCGGATCGTTTCCTACGATTAACACATGTATGCTCTCACAGGACAACACAACCACAATCGTAACAACATACATACGCGCACACATACATACATACATACGCACATACATTCATACGCACATACGGCGCTTCACGCCAAATGTACGTTCAGCAGGGAGGTTAGCGTAACTAGACATGACGTAATTTTTATCTTGTTACTTCGATTGTTAGAGGTTTAGCCTGCCCGCCTTTGACATCATGGACATGCTATTAAATTCGCCCCACCGCGACCCGTCCTAAAAAGTCACTTCTATAAATAGAAGGGACTTAAAAACGGAAGCATCAAAACAAATATGGCTGCCATGGCCTTTACATTCAGAACGTCAGCCTAATTGTTATTTGCACAACTTTCTTCGGGGTACTCAGTTTAACAATAATTTAAATCAAATGAGCCGTCCTTTCCGAGACCTTTAGTGTACAATCACGTTATCTGTTTCTCTACCGTGACCTTGACCTTGGCGAAAGGACCTCGGCTTTGGTCCACGACGAATCTTCTAATCTAAAATTGACCAGATATGAAAATTTAAACAATTCTGTCAGTTGCGTCCGGAGAAATCGTTGCACAAAACCTAGAAAGACACCCTCATTATGACACGTCCTAATTCCATTTTTCGTCATTGTAGGGATGCTGTAATTGCAAACGTATCAATTTGTGGGAGTACAAAAAAATCAGGGCAATCTACATGTTAGTGTGATTCGTGACAGTAAAAACAAAAACAATCTACTTTCACGTTTTTGATTTAATAGGTGTCTCAACATAGCACTTTCTTAAAAATGCGAAAATTTGCCATTTTAGGTCATATTCAAATGCGCATATTTCGGAAGCCAATCAACGGAAAGTTCTGATTTTTTTTGCAAATGCACATCTTTTAACGCGTACTTGCGAGTGGCGCGTTTGTCTGGTGGCAGTTTCTTGGGGGGAAAAAATTGGGTGGACCTACCTAGTAATATGTAAAAGTTCGCTGCCAAATGGTTAGTTCCAACTCAAGCACCCCAGCTCCTATTGATTGATTTGAGCAGAAGGACGCTGTGAAAGCTATCCTTCTACCATACAATCGAGCCGCCACGCCCCGCCCCGCCCCCCCCCCCCCCCCCCCCCCACACACACACACACACACACTTTTGTTGTTGAGTACCGAAAAAAGAAAACAGGCTGTAAAAGCGGCAACGGCAAGTTTGAAAATTGGTCTTGTAACCAAATGCTTTTACCGTTGTAAAATAAAGGTTCATTGTTCATTATTCTCTCTCTCTCTCTCTCTCTCATGCGCGAGTTGTGATGTGCATGCGTGCGTACCTGAGTGCGTGTGTGGGTATGTGTGTGTGTATGTGCGTGGTGCGTGCGTGCGTGCGTGAGCGAATGCAGCAGTGCATGCAGCAGTGTGTGGTATGTGTATGTTTACATGTCTACAAGATCAGCGTGTACAGAGCTGTGGTCCTCACCACCCTGCTGTATGGTTCCGAGTCCTGGGCCCTCTACCGCAGCCAACTACGACTCCTCGAACGCTTCCACCAGCGCTGCCTGCGTACCATCCTGGGCATTCACTGGAGTGACTATGTCACCAACGTCGAGGTCCTTGAACAGGCTGAAACTGTGAGCATCGAGGCTTTGCTGCTGCGGACACAGCTCCGCTGGGCGGGGCATGTCTCCAGGATGGAGGATCATCGCCTACCAAAGATCACCCTGTTCGGCGACCTTGCTACTGGACACCGTGACAGAGGGGCACCAAAGAAGAGATACAAAGACTGTCTCAAGAAGTCACTTAGTGCCTGCCAAATCGACCACCACCAGTGGTCTTCGCTTGCTGCGGACCGTGACACCTGGCGCTCCACCATTTACAAGGCAGCTGTCTCCTTTGAGGACTCTCGCAGAGCTAGCCTTAAGGACAAGCGGCTCAGGAGAAAAAACAGAGATGCCGCAGCTCAGAACCCTGGCCAGACCTTCCCCTGCAGCCACTGCGGTCGAACCTGCCTGTCTCGGATTGGCCTCCGCAGCCACGAACAAGCCTGCAGACGTCGTGGGCAACTCCTATAAAATCTTCGTTCGCGAAGTCAAGCCAAGAGAGAGAGACATGTCTATGTCACTTATGTAGTAGATGTAGCAACGGCAAGTTTGAAAACTGGTCCTGTTACCAATAACTTCTACCGTTGGAAAATAAAGGTTCATTGTTCATTGTTCTCTCTCCGCCGTGAGATGGCCGTAGTCGCCTGCTCGGCGTTAAACCCAACAAACTCTCTCTCTCTCTCTCTCTCTCTCTCTCTCTCTCTCTCTCTCTTTTAACTCAATATACTCAGTTTTGTGTATATTGTCTCGTAGTTTAGTAGCAACGACAGGTTTGAAAAATGGCTATGTCCATGACGATGTCAATGCCTCAGCCGTTTATAAATAAAGCTTCATTGAATCTCTCTCTCTCTCTTTCTCGCTCGCACGCACGAACGAACGAATTCAATCCATCCCACCCACCAGGCTTCTCAAACCCATTTAGCCCCGACGCCCAACAGTAGGAGATGTACTGACCATGATAATTCAAGGGTAGTGCCAGATTAGCTTGGCGCCTGAAGGCGCCAAGCTAATCTGACACTACCCTTGAATTATCACGGTCAGTACATTTCATGCAACCGGTACGTAGTCGTTGGACAGCGGCTCCAAAATTTGGGAAATGCGGCCGTGGGACTAAAATGGGCTTAACATCTTCGAGACGCGCCGAATACGGTTACGCGGCTGCTTGCCGGCTTATACCGTGTATGTGGACTTCAGCAGGTTTTGAATAAGTCAACCCATTTCATACTGAGGCTAAAAGCTTCAAATTTGTACACTGCCATATGCAAGCTACATTATAGTACTTACAGATAAAGGACATAGACCAATGGCTTTAGTTCAAGGGTGGTGTCAGAATAGCTTGGCGCCTAGAGGCGCCAAGCTATTCTGACACCACCCTTGAACTATTTTAGTCAAACTTATTTCACACACTGGTGTATTCCGAATGAGAAGGGTTAACCCCTCCACGCCCGGAATCGTGGGGTCTACTCTCAGCAGTACCAACTCATCAACTTGCGGAAACCTCTACAGGCAAACACTCATTTCCTTCCATTCAAGGAGAGAACGCCCTGCACCATGAGGTGGTCGACGTGAAACTCAAGAATCTTGACAGACTGTGTCACAGCACCTCTCATAAACTTACCCCTTTAGTCTTTCTTGTTTTTGATTCGTTGCTGTTGTTGCAGTGTGCCGCCCTCCGAAGTAGCATATAATTATCAATACTTTGATGGTGCCTACACGTCAGGGGAAAAAAACCCAGCCTTGTCCGTTTTTCAAAGCTTGGCTTCTCACCATCTCCGACGCAGTATTTAGGCTGTGTATAAAAGGGAGAAGTGACGTAGCTTTGACGTTGCTGCCTACAGGTTCGTCCCGTAGCGGCAAGCGGTTCTGGCAGGTGACGTCGCAGGACATCTTGCAGGCCATGGAGCACCTGCGTGACGTCAAGAAACCCAAACGACAGCGGAAGCGACGAGGGATAACCTTCATGTCCATCCGGCACCAGCTGCTCAACCAGGGACTCGACGTCACCACGCAGCAGGTAGAAAGCCAGATACATTACATGTACCTGCTGTGCTGGAAAATATGCCCCGTCCCGATGCGCACAAGGTCATCGGGCCGACGCCGGCCGCCTTTGGCCCGCGCACGTCCGTGCGCGGGCCAACGGCGGCCGACATCGGCCCGATGACCTTATGCGCTTTGGGGTGTCTTTAACGGGGAGCTGCTTGGTAGCTCAGGTGGTAGAGCGCTCGACTCTCGTCCTGGGGTCAAAATTTGTTCAGCCCCTGCTCGGTTCCCCCCCGTCTTTGAAATCACTCTCGTGGTGGACAATAGGCGTTAGCCCGTTCAGTGCCGAGAAAGTCTGAGCACCACCTAACTGCAAGAGCTACTAGATCCTCATAAGCCCCCGCAGTTGCCGGGGGCTCATGAGGATCTATACCTCTTGCCGACACCGCGTTGAATCCACGTGCCTGCCGCAGCTAGTGATTTTGTGTTTGTGTGTTGAATCAACAAAGACTGCAGAAACATAATCTGCGTCAGCTAGCACTGAACAGGTTAAGCCCTAAACGCTTAACGTTTCCGTGCCTTTAACCCATATCATACTGAGGCTAATAGCTTCACATTCGTACACTGCCATATGCAAGCTACACTAATAGTACTTACAGATAAGGCTTTAGTTCAATGGCTTTAGTTCAAGGGTGGTGCCAGAATAGCTTGGCGCCTAGAGGCGCCAAGCTATTCTGGCACTACCCTTGAACTATTTTAGTCAAACGTATTTTACACACTGGTGTATTCCGAATGATAAGGGTTAACACATTCGAGACGTGCTGCATACGGAACCGCGGTTTTTTGCCAGCTTTATGCCGCGTATCCGGATGCGGCACGTCTCGAACGAGTTAACACGTTCAGCCTCGAGGTCGGAATTTCACACTTTGGGAGTTTATCGTCTGCCGACCGCGTGTTTATTATGCACGACAGCTCGGAAGTGTTTCCGATGATGTGAATTGTCGCATTTCTTTTGCTCGTCAGTATATCACGCTCAAGTTCCAAAATACAAGTCGTTCAATGGGGCTCATCCTGCAAGGGCAACCCAGTGCGCAAAAGCCCATCGGGCCAACGGTGGCAGACACCGGCCCGATGGCCTTTTGCGCATAACCGTAATTATGCGGGATCTGATCATCACTCGTGAGAATCCGTGTCTCTGGTTTTCAGGTGAAGGTACACAAACCAAGGGGAATCACTCAGCGCTGGACAAACAGATCCCCTGCTGTTTGTCTGTCCAGCGCTGAGTGATTCCCCTTGGTTTGTGTACAATTCTGCCAGCGCTAGCCTCACCCATCTGGTTTGTGAGTACAGGTGAAAGTAGCCTTGCTGCACGCCGTCCAGGACGGTGTTGTAGACGACATCACCGTGCCCGTTCACCGCCGTTACGACCTGCCGGACGCAGGAGACGACGAGGATGTAGCGGAACCACAGCCTGGGTGTTCCACACGCACTGCGTGCAAGTGAGTTTAGACAGGGACAAAAATCCCTGGTGTAGACAACTGAAGCTACAGGCCGTTTGACATCGGAGCGCCCAATTTTTTGACCAAAATATTAATATCTCCGCAATGAAATACTTTTCTGTACCACTTAAAACCTTTTAGCGCCAACACCCTACAGCAGGAGACTGATTGACCATGATAATTCAAGGGTAGTGCCAGATTAGCTTGGCGCCTGAAGGCGCCAAGCTAATCTGGCACTACCCTTGAATTATGGTCAATCCACCTCCTGCAAGTGGTACATAGTCGTTAAAGTAACACTTCCCAAATTACAGCTAAACCATTGTCCATTTTGTAACTTTTGTCCATTTAGATTCGAACACACACACTACCTTGTATCGGCTATTTCGATAATAAAAAGTTTTTAAATTAAAAAAAAAAAAAAAACTTCCAAAATTCGGGAAGTGCGCCCATGGCGCTGTAGGGGTTAAGAAATATTATTTACTGCCAATTGACCTAACATGGAATATTTTTGCTGAACTCCTGTGGTTTGTCGGCTTTGCTCTACAGTCGTAAAAAATTTGGTGAAAAAAGACCACAAGCCGTTTTCAACACCCCAAATAGAGCCCCGGCAGATTTCAATATCGAGGTCAAGCATGCACACTTCATGTATGCCTGCGATGTTTCAGGTTTTAAACTTGGCCAATTCACGTGCAAAATGGATCTCAGTTTCTGATACTGTGCTTACTATATCTGGGGGGCACATTTAGTGATATAAAATCAGTCACTTAATTTTTTTTTTAATCCGATATTTGTTCTAAGATTGGTATAGAAAAGTGGCTCTTTGCGGAGATATTTGCGAAAAACGTTGCGCGCTCAGATGTCAAACGACCTTGACGTCTTTTCTGTCTGGGAACAACGCCCAGCTGCAAAGAGGCATAGATCCGCATAAATACTGAATTCCTTTCTTAAGTAAGAATTAATTAACCCATTTAGCCCCGAGTCCCTACAGCAGGAGACGGATCGACCATGATAATTCAAGGGTAGTGCCAGATTAGCTTGGCGCCTTCAGGCGCCAAGCTAATCTGGCACTACCCTTGAATTATCATGGTGAAGCCATCTCCTGCAACTGGTACATAGTCATTATGCAACCCCTCCAAAATTTGAGAGATGGGACCTTGGGGCTAAAAGGGTTAACCCTGTAGGAATCATCGCGACAAAAACCGCTACCGACACGCAAAAGTGGCGTGTGCAAGAACGCCGCGATTCCCATGCGGGTGATTATTCCTTCTGTTGCAGAGTGCCGCAGTGCGCGTGCCAGCAGCCCCACCGTGTCGGCCACTCCCGCCCCACGTGTGCGGACCCCTGCCCTCCGGCCCAGGCCCCTCCCGAACCCGACGACGACGACCAGGGCGGTGTGGACGGCGATGTCAGCGTCAGTGGTGCTCACGTCAACCAGATGCGCCTGGACTGATGGGGCGAAACGCGCAATCCTTTGACGTGACATTCGGTCAGGGGAAGGCACATTTTACGATCTACGTACAGCTTAGGGGTGCGCGAGCGCTGGTCTGTGATTTTGGACCTTATGGCCAGAGGCCGCAAGGTCCAGAATCACAGACTGGTACGCAAAACGAGCGTCCACTACTTTGGCGGCTGCAAAACGCACACTTAAATCGGGCAGTTCCACCTGCACGCTTATAACCGACGTCCGTGATGCAAGCCACTTGTGGCAGTAAAATATTTGGTCTCCTGACAAGCTTCGTGCGTCTTCATGGTTAGAGGAGCGTTTGTTTCAGGAGAAAATCTCTTTGACAGTAAATTGGGTTTCTTTGTACAGTTCAAGCATTGGCCTTATTGTGCAAAGATCGTGTGCGTGTGTGCGAGATGGGTCAAGTGAAATAACTAGTACCAAGTTAACCCATTTAACCCTACGGCCGTTTTCCACAAATTTTGGAGGCGTCACCTAACGACATTAGTCTAGTTGCAGATGGCTCGACCATAATTCAAGGGTAGTGCCAGATTAGCTTGGCGCCTTCAGGCGCCAAGCTAATCTGTCATTACCCTTGAATTATCGTGGTCAATCGAATTCCTGCCGTCGTGTGTCTGGGCTGCATGATAATCTGTAGAAGTCCCACTACCGCTGTAACTGTTCAAAGATACTCTTCTGTAACAGATGGTTACGAAACGCTACATACAGGTCTAGTTATGGTTCATTTAGACACAGGACAATCCAGTTCAGCACACGTCGTCTTTATATCAAATAACCTGACAATCACTCCACTCCGTTCTAGAAAATAACGCTATCAGTAGAAACGACTAAAAATAGATTGACACACCAACGGCAGCGCAAAATAAATCAGTGCGATCACGTGTGTGCTTTTGCTGCGTGTCCAAACTGCTGTTAAAGTTCATTAGGTGTGTTGACAAGGCATTACAAACACAGTTGGTGCTGAAATGTGTCTCTAGATACAGATGTAATGGTACTTTAATATCATGCAATACTTCAAGCTGTGTAAGCCCATAATTCTAGCCTTACTCCGCATGACATGACCGTCAGCTCACGGGTGCTACAAACACCAACCTGCCTCAAAACAATCACGGTCTCTTGACAATAGTATGAAAACAAAGCAGCACAAATAAAGCAAAATAAAACTTTATTGTCAGTTCATCAAAAATCCATGTGAGCAAGATGCCTTTGAATGCAGGCAAGGAAACTATAATGAAAGTAAACACAACTCAAATGTCCAACCCCTTGCTAATAGACCATTAATCAGTGAGTGGAACAAGTCACCTACACAGACCATTATTGTTAAACCATAAAAATGTTTTCATCATCATTTTAACATATTATGCCGCATGTCCAAATGCGGGACATCTTGAATGAGTTAACTGTAATCGTTTAAGAAATTAACCTACCATTTTAAATCCGACATTCTATCTGGCATCTGATATTTACGGCAATCAAATACATGGACATAGCTATGGCCTCTCTTCACCAATCCAAAAATTCCTCAAATCAGTCTACTCTACTTAACCCCTAGTGCATGCAGCCATCGGTACTGTTCAGTATTAGTGGTTGCATTCACAAGGGAGATAAACTAAAGCAAGCCTCACACCAAGGACATGGCATACAATTACTAACTTGAAAAGTCGCCACTGGGGGTAAAGGCTGGTATACAAGTATCACAATCCAACTTCTAAAAAACAACAAAACAGTACAACACCTGGGAGAAATGATTACAGATTAAAAGCAGGATGTATGAAATGAAGAAAAAGCTTTGTACAAATATGTTGAGCCTTTCCGTGCACATTCAAAAGAAAAAACAAGGGAAAATCCATTTAACCCTAAAGCCGCATTTCATAACTTGGGTGGTGTCACCTAATGACTATGTGCCAATTGCAAGAGATGGACTGACCATGGGTAGTTCCAGAATAGCTAATCTGGCACTACTCGTGAATTATCATGGTCAATCCATCTCCTGGGGCCAGTTGCATAAGCGAGCTTAGTCCTGCACCAGCCACTAAGGTGCTTAGTCTTGCACTGGCCCCTAAGGTGCACCGCTATAAGCTTGGTCCTGCACCAGCCACTAAGCAAGGTGTGCCGCTATAAGTGGCGCACCTTGATAGTGGCTGGTGCAGGACTAAGCTCGCTCATGCAACTGGCCCCTGCTGCAGTGCATCGAGTTAAATGGGTTAACCCTTTGCTGCTACTGATTGTTTGGCCGAAAAGAGGCCTAGTTAAGTGTCCAGTCAGCCAAGCGGTATCATCAGTAGCAGTCAAGGGGTCAATTGATTGATTGTACATTGCTTAAAGTCCCGACAGCAACAAGGCTTTCTCAGGACGTGCCTGCACTGCATGTGAAAAAAAAAACCAGAACATTGAATGTATGTCGCCAGCCGGTCAGATACATTAAATAAACCTAACACATGGGGCCTAAATAAAGCTAAGACCATTTAGCAACACACATCCAATATCAAGAGCTACATGATTGATTGTACATTGCTTAACGTCCCGACAGCAACAAGGCTTTCTCAGGACGTGCCTGCACTGCTTGTGAAAAAAAATAAATAAACAGAACATTGAATGTATGTCGCCAGCCGGTCAAATACATTAAATAAACCTAACACATGGGGCCTAAATAAAGCTAAGACCATTTAGCAACACACATCCAATATCAAGAGCTACAGTCAGTGCAGACAGTAGGGAGAGTTTTAAAAAGGCAAATACAGGTGAATGGACCTCGGGTAGACAGAAACACATGCCCCAGAATAGAGAGAAAAACCCACCCTGTGGGGCTGACCAGGGTGACCCTGGGAACTAAAAAATACCTAACCCCACCCAAGTCCCCCAGGGCAGACCCGGGTGGGGTTGTCAAGGGGTCAACTTAGAAAGTCTTCTTACTTTCAATATCACCTTTTTATGAAAAAAAAAAAAAAATCGTTAGTCGGTCCGTCGTTCTGGACCTTACTGCGTAGCATTACTAGCTGGGAATACCGAAATAACCAACATGAACTGAATAGTCTTCCAAACGTTAAACTGAAATCATAAAGTAACCCTTAACCTTGCAAATACTTACGAGTCTCAACATCACACACACAAAATGTTAAACAAGAGTTACATAATATATATATGGCATCACGCGTGTATAGGCATGCACATCTGACATAAACACAATTCAAACCAGACAGTTTCAGAATTCAACATTCCGATGTCATGAAGTACACTGCTGGCACAAATGTACAAGAGTAAATATGGGATACCCACAAACCAATTCAAAAAACAAGAATCTAACATATCTAAATTTCAAACACATGCTCTGGGAACATGTTCCGTCACATAGTCAAGTAATACAGAAAAAAAACAGTTTAACCCATATCATACTGAGGCTAAAAGCTTCAAATTTGTACACTGCCATACGCAAGCTACATTACATTACTTACAGATAAGATATAGACCAATGGCTTTAGTTCAAGGGTGGTGCCAGAATAGCTTGGCGCCTCTAGGCGCCAAGCTATTCTGGCACTACCCTTGAACTATCTTAGTCAAACTTATTTCACACACTGGTGTATTCCGAATGATAAGGGTTAATTAAATGAAATGAAGCATTGTATTTGATCAGGCAGCACCCATGTCATCACCACCACCCTTAGTCCTGTCCGACACACTATGACACAGGCAAAACTGACAATACACTATTAACCCATTACATGCTGAGGCTGATTTGTGTTTAATTTGTGTATTGTCCTATGTAGGATATATTAGAGATTAGGAGGTAGATCAAGCATTCAAGTTCAAGGGTGGTGCCAGAATAGCTTGGCGCGTCAGGTGCCAAGCTATTCTGGCACCACCCTTGAACTGTCATAATGAAATTAATTTCAAGCAGAGTGGTTAATGAGATTAGCCTGTGACATTAACTAATTACACATAGCTGATTAACCCTTTAGGTGTCAGTGGCGCTTTTTGACAAGGCGATTCATGCAGGACACATCTCAACAAAAAGCGCTACCACCAGCCAAAAGGTTCGGCAAAAAAGTATGGGAGTACAGAATAGTATATGAAACCAATACCAACATATGTACATGTTAAGATAATATTAACCCTACAGCTGTCAGTGGCATATTTTGTCAGGGTCATTCCTGCCAAATTCACCTCAACAAAAAGAACTACTGACAGCCAAAGAACGAACTCACATCTAAATAAGATTTGCGCATCATTGTAAGGTGTCTATGAAGACTTTGAACCTGACTTGGGAGATAAATCATGTTGAGGGTAGTGCCAGATTAATGCAGAAACAGGAGTGAACTACACTTGAACTACAACGGCAATCTCCCACTGTAGTGAGTAAAGGGTGAAAGTGTTCTGTGAAAATAGATCAAACCATTCAAGACAAGTACATGTCATGTACAACAAGAAAAACAGCATTACAAACTGTTATGCAACTATGTGCAGACATTGACCGGGCATGTGCTTGAACTTGTAATGTGACATTCAAATTGAAACTAAACATACTTACAAACAGTACACAATAGAACTTGGTAATAATGATGAATATTTACACAGTGCTTATTCCGAATGGCTCTAAGCACTTATGTATCAATATAATTCCCTCAAATGGTTAATTAAAACTATCGTCATGTACAGCAAATACAGTTGTGCATTCCTTTAAGCTGCAACAAATGTACTTCAGTCATTTCTACAGTGGCAGAATAAAAATGATTACACGAAAAATGACAATGTATTTAATGATTACAAACATCCAACACCATATTATCTGGCAGCAACTCGCTGGCTTTAGTTGCCTTCATTCACCAACAGAGTTGCCATCTCAAGACAAAAAGGACTTGTTAAGCAAAAGCAAGAAAAATCTGACACAATGTCCCTTAAGGTCGCTAGCCCCAAATTTGGGAGGTGTTCTCTAGAAAGTACATTACAGTTCAGGAAACAGATCGCCCATGATAATTCAAGGGTGATCCAAATCCTGCTGTACAGTATCAGGGGTGGATGGGTCAAAGACAGCGATATAAAACAGCTGCCTCAAAGAACACAAAAAGTGCCAGCCATAGCATTCTGTGTTCCTGAGTTGAAGCCATCAACAATATGCCCTTGCTTCAAGAGCTTACGAGCTGTTTTCTTCATCCATATGACGTGCACTCATCTGCCATTGTGGGCCTATATTACACAAGGTCCGAAACCGCAAACAAGCACATGTATCATTGGTGTAAGTGGAAAACCTGTAAAAATCTATATGTCATATACAAGGGTTTTCAGTACCAAGCCATATGATGGTGATCAGAAATGAACTTCAGTGTACAATATTCTTCCAATAATGCATATATATCTGATAGTCTGAAAAAACATTAACGCAGACCTGAAAAGTAAGGTACATACCACCAACAAGTATCGAAACATATGAAAATATTATTAAACGTAGGAAATCAATAAATGTACACATTTCAAATAATATAATGAAAGCTCCAGTCTGTGCCTTTGCGTTCTGTGTGAATATGTGTACTCTGCAAACCAAACCACACCATTTGAAATGAAATGAAAAAAGCACAGTAATCAAATATGGGGGGACACTGTGTCTCAGATATCAGTAAAGAAAACTGTGAAAGAAAATCTGGATATTTGTACCCTTGTTTGCAACTGTTTTCAATGAACACATTGTTATAATATATAATAATAAAAACATGAAAAAGCAAACGTACAGCCAAATGGAAATTGTGATCAAAGTCCACATACATCAGTCTTTATTGTATCCTTACCATTCACCAAACAGTGCAAACAGTCTAAAGAAAACAAGCGTGCAGCCTAAAGAAAAGTGACAACAAAGTCAAAACACATCAATAATTTCCACCCACTATAATTAGTCTCCCTAGAATCAAACAGAGAGAAAAAGATCATTCAATCATCAAAAACAACAGTCTTATAGTCTAAACATTCTTATTGCTCTCAAAGTCCAAATAGTCAGAGACTAGTAAAAAATAGACTGACACTAGTCCAAAATGACAGACATTAGTCCAAAAAGTCTGACACTAGTCCAAATGTGGGCTGGTACGTTATTTGGGACCTTAATTATGGACCAGCCCATAAACGTAAAACCAATTCTTGCCTCCATGCAGACGACACTATCCTCTAGGGAGTGGAATGTGCACAAAAACGGCCAGGAGCAGTAAGGGCTTCAGGTTAGAGTATGGAGAAAATCAGTTGCATTCACAAGTTTGCCCAGCGTACGATAGTGGGCAAGAAGGGTTCTCCACATGGCGTGGCACTGCAGCAGATGCTTGTTTCCTGTAACACAGACACCATCCAGTGATTATTATATCATCCAGCCCTTCAAAATGACGGCAAAAGATGGGCCAACAGTGACAGTTCAAGAGTAGCGTAAGATTAGCTTGCCACTTCAGACGGCAAGCTGATCCTAGACTACCTAGAAATGTCATGGTCAACGCATCTCCCTCTTACCATTGTTTTGCAATGTAAATACTCTTCCCCCAAATCCCCACCACATCAATCTTCCATTGTACTTTGCAAGGAACTGTCAAAACTACAGGCATTCTGTTAACCCTTAAAGCCCTCCTGACTTGCTACTACAGGATATGGATCGACCATGATAGTTCAAGGGTGTTGTCATAAAAGCTTGGTGCCAAGCTATTCTGACACCACCCTTGAACTGTTATGGTTGATCTGTCTCCAGAATTGTGATGTATATCTAAAAGGATATCTAAGAATATTGATAATTTAATCCTCGGTATGTAACAAGTCAACAGAACATTTTCCTCATTTGACAGATCATTTTGACAGGGATGGAAAAAATGGAAGGCCGACTATTACCAGGATAGACAAATCGAAAAAAAGAAAAGAAATGCCAAGTCATATTAAGGGCTGGCTTAACTGGGCGAGACAAACCCGAACCATGTCTCGGCGAGACACCCGAGACAGTCAATGCGAGATACCCGTTCCACCCGTTTATTAGGTTCGGCACGTCTGATTTTGTCTCGGAGAGTTCGCCGAACCTAATAAACGGGTGGAACGGGTATCTCGCATTGACTGTCTCGGGTGTCTCGCCGAGACATGGTTCGGGTTTGTCTCGCCCAGTTAAGCCAGCCCTTTAGGAACACAGAGGCCACTTTTGTGCCTGTGGCATCAGATGCACACATGATGTTTAAACTGCTGCAATTTTTGGAAGGTTACATGATGACAAACCTCACCCTAGCTAACCCCCTTGTATTTCTGTTAGCGTATACATGGAGTTTTGTATACAGCAGACTGCAGAGTGACTGGGGTGGATTTTTTTAAATAAATTAAATCCTAGCAGAAAGTCTGCAACTGGAAATATTAACGTAATAATGTTAGTTTGCCAACACATAAAAAGTAAAATCCAAAATCTGACTAGACTATGACAAAGAACCCACACCTAGCTTAGGTGACGGCCGTAATGTATCATTCTGCTGCTGTGTACCAAGTAACATTCAACATTTGACTGACTAAAATGAGAAGCACCAGCTTATACATCTGATGCATGACTGTGCTATTGTGTGACAAGTAATATTCAAAGTCTTACTAACCTATAATGATGAGCCCCTGCTTGGCGCGAGTGATGGCCACATTAATCTGGCGTATATCACTCAAATGACCCAGGCGGCTCTGCATCCAGCTTTTGGTTGGCATTCGCTCCACCCGACTCCTTGGCACAGAGCGTGTTGTGGATAACACCACATAGTCATACTCATGACCTGCAAAATCAAGCATACTATCAAATACAAGCATTGTGAACAGCACAAGAGGTGCAGCAGCTATAAACATCACCTGGATGGTTTGCCTCAATGTCAAGATGCAAATACAGTAAAGCTTTTTGTCAGAGGTGCAGCAGCTATAAACATCACCTGGATGGTTTGCCTCAATGTCAAGATGCAAATACAGTAAAGCTTTTTGTCAGAGGTGCAGCAGCTATAAACATCATCTGGATGGTTTGCCTCAATGTCAAGATGCAAATACAGTAAAGCTTTTTGTCAGAGGTGCAGCAGCTATAAACATCACCTGGATGGTTTGCCTCAATGTCAAGATGCAAATACAGTAAAGCTTTTTGTCAGAGGTGCAGCAGCTATAAACATCACCTGGATGGTTTGCCTCAATGTCAAGATGCAAATGCAGTAAAGCTTTTTGTCAGAGGTGCAGCAGTTATAAACATCATCTGGATGGTTTGCCTCAATGTCAAGATGCAAATACAGTAAAGCTTTTTGTCAGAGGTGCAGCAGCTATAAACATCACCTGGATGGTTTGCCTCAATGTCAAGATGCAAATACAGTAAAGCTTTTTGTCAGAGGTGCAGCAGCTATAAACATCACCTGGATGGTTTGCCTCAATGTCAAGATGCAAATACAGTAAAGCTTTTTGTCAGAGGTGCAGCAGCTATAAACATCACCTGGATGGTTTGCCTCAATCTCAAGATGCAAATACAGTAAAGCTTTTAATAGTAAAGCTTTTTGTCAGAAAATGTGGTCATAACAGACAGATGCTCTCTCAAGAGAAGTCATGAAGGGTAAAACTGTCACCTGTCATTTAAAAACCATCATTTACAGCCACAGCCACCTAATGGTGGTCTTTAACCCATTTAACCCCAAGGCCAATTCCCAAATTTTGGAGGTGTCACCTAATCATCATGTACCGGATCAACCATAATTTAAGGGCAGTGCCAGATTAGCTTGGCGCCATTAAGCGCCAAGCAAATCTGACATTACCCTTAAATTATGGCCAACCCGTCTCCTAACATGTAGAGTGTTGGGACTAAAACGGTGAAGGAACGTGATCTCTCGTATGTGTGGTCGCTCAAAACATCTGCCGAGTACCCATCTCTGCCACTTGCTAAGCGACAGGCCTAGATTTTTGTGACAGAAACTATGCCTTCTGATGGACTGGAGTTAATTATACACATGAACTGAAAGACAAACTTAAAAATCACTCAAAAGAATTTCACAGGATTGGGGGAACTTGCGAGAGCAGCCCAACAACCAACATTGCGGAATGGGTCCACAGTAATAAGAATGTCAAAGCCCTGACTGCAAACACATGCAACTATCATAATTTTGTTGACCTACATATTTAAAATTTCAAGAGGTCTCTCAAAGGACCAAACACTACATCTGAAGTTCTGTTTACATATGAAAAATAAAAATGTATCATACCCTGACATTCATAAACAGTGTTGACCGGGACCTTCAGGTTTCTCTGCGCAAGTTGCTGCTTGATGCTGTGACACTGGGCGCTGTACTGTGTGATCACAATGATCCCGTTCTCCTTTCGCACAAGCCGAACAAGGGCAGTCACTATGCCCACCTTGAAACAGTCACAGTACAGAAATCTCATCAGCGGCAGCCTAAGACTTGTAAGACTATTAGAACTCAATACCCCTCTTGGCACACACAAGTTTACATAAAACAGGATATTACAGACTACTGTGTCCGCTTTTGACATTAACTCCTTGCCTGCCACTGGATTCAATGACCAAAAGTCACAATCATAGAAGGTACATGGATACAAATTCATCTCAGCAAGAGGCATAGATCCTCATGACCACCCCCCTCCCCCCGTTGTGGGGGCTCATGAGGATCTATGTCTCTTGCAGCTGTATTGCATTCACATTTGCTCCATGCTGTATTTGTCACTAGAAAGTGGAGAATGGGTTGGGGATGAGGGTATACACACGCAGGGGAGGGGAGGGGAGGGGAGGGCGGATGAGGACTGTACACCAAGAAATCAAAAGATAAATCAGAAAACTACTAACCACTGCGTCCACCTCTTTGGCATTGACCACCGACTGCTCCAGACCATATTCTGTTGCCACAGTAAGGTTTTCCTCGTGTCCCACCAGGTGACAGAAGGCGATAGGTTGGGCGCTAGAGGATGGCCAGATCTTGAGAGCGGCCGGGTCCGTCTGAGTCTTGGCTACACATGACAGTCTCTTGTCGTAATATAGAGCTGGGAAGGCACATATCCCTTGGTGCTGCAGACACACAAAAAACAAACCAAAAGTAAGTAACAGCTCAACCCCCATATACACACTCATAGAGTTTAGCGTGTTGGTGGATGCATGCACACAAATCAACTCTTTGTCTGCCGGTGGAGATTTTTGTCACGATGATTCCTGCAGGAGTCATTATGACAAAAAGTGCTACCAGCAGCCAAAGGGTGAAGAAAGTTAACATTTTTCTAATGTACTATGGATCATAAAGATATGGCCATAATTAAAAGTCAAGCATTACTCTAGTTCAACGTGAAAAAATCTGCACCCCCCACCCGATTGTAAGATCTATGAACGTAAAATGAAAAACCGATGGTTGGAAGTCCATGTTAAGAAAGCCAAAATAAGTACAGAACGTCACACTAAATAAAGAGTAGACTGTTTGCAAACTGTGATGTGAAACAAAATAAATAAAGAAAGGACAAAGCATTTTCTCACCATGCGATACTGTTCTGTAAGAATGACAGCCCTGTCTGCATAGCGCTCCAGCAGTGAGCGATCAAGGCCAAGGGAACGTGCTGTAGCATTTCTGACAAAGGGCTGGAGCTGCTTTTCATCACCCAAGATCACCACCTGTTGCGCTTTGCGGTGAAGTATCACGGGTACCATGCTTTCAGGTTCTTTACAAGCACCACAGTCATCAATAATGATCTGGAAAGACAGACTTAATTATTGAACTTTACACAATCACGCTACTAAAGCAATCATCTCTCTGAACAATACTGATTACATGATTCTTTGTCATATCTTGAACCCTCGACTGCTACTGACGACACTGCTCCATGGAAAAGATGTGTAATCTTTCAGAGGAGCGGTATCAGCAGCAGTCAAGGATTTCCTGTTTTATATTGGCTTTATTTTAGTGTTTGCGAATCACCAATGTGCCGCTTTTTGAAGATGTTTTTTCCACAATTACAAATAATACAATTGTCAAGCACAATTATCCCCCTTGTGCATGCAACCACAAGTACTGACAGTACCGGTGGCCGCAAGATCAGAGGGGATAGACATAAACAAAAGCTTTTTATGCCTGACCTGTCTGACATTGGTGCCGAGAGCCATCTTCTGTGCGGCTGCTGCACTACACGTGGCTAGAATGATTTCAGCCTGCCGCAGTTCCTGAAGCTGGGCTTGCAATACCTGTCGACGGTATTCTTCCACCTGCAATGACGTTCAATTTATAATTAAAACTTAAGGCACACAACTGCTCATTGCTTGTACAAAACTGACTGCATTTAAGAGAAAACAACTGCAGGTCTTGAACAAGAAAAACATTCACCAAAAGTTAGCGGAAGTTATCAACTGCAGGTGCTCATGATGATCTGTCTCTTGCAGACCCCACTATGGACTCATGTTCCTTGCACGGATGAATTTCTTTGGCATTGAATTAAGTATTTCAGAAACAAAATCTGTGACCAGTGGCACGGACAGAGTTGAAAAAAGATATGGCATTAACCCTTTGCATGTCAGTAGCAGTTTTAGTTGTGATGATTCCTACACCTTTGCATGTCGATAGCGATTTTAGATTGATTGATTGATTGTACATTGCTTAACATCCCGACAGCAACAAGGCTTTCTCAGGACGTGCCTGCACTGCTTGTGAAAAAAAAAACCAGAATATTGAATGTATTCCGCCAGCCAATCTAATACGTTAAATAAACCTACGACATGGGGCCTAAATGAAGCTAAGACCATTTAGCAACACACATCCAATATCAAGAGCTACAGGCAGCGCAGACAGTAGGGAGAGTTTAAAAAAGGAAAATACAGGTGAATGGACCAAGGGTAGACAGAAAGACATGCCCCAGAATACAGAAGAAAACCCACCCTGTGGGGCTGACCAGGGTGACCCTGGGAACTAAAAAGTAGTTACCCCACCCAAGTCCCCCAGGGCAGACCCGGGTGGGAAGATAGCGATTTTAGTCGTGATGATACCTACAAGAATCATTGCGACTAAAACCCTACCGACACGCAAAGGGTTAAAAGAACATACTTCTAATGCCTTTTAATAAAGCTCCTTTAATACATGCCCTCAAAAATAACGTTTCCCATATATGGATTCAAACCTCGGACTCAATGTGTGAGCTCTGTCTTGATCTTACCTGATCATCAGTGATATCATGCGGATACAGAGCGAAAAGAGAATCAAACTCCTCAATTTTGCGGCTATGGCGGTTGTTTTCACGTCGGATCAAGTGGTGCAGGGCCATGGTCTGAAGCTGTGGATTTTCCTGCACTGCAGCCAGCTTGTGTTTTCTAGGTGGGATGGTGTCTCGCGGAACAGGGAACACCACACTCTCCACTTCTTCGTCATACACTCGTACCACTTTGGGTAGGGTGGAGCCAAGCGCCAGCAAGTATGCTGTAAATGTATGAAATGTATGTCAAATAAATAAACCAATATGCATACATTGTGCGTTTCTTAATTTCTTTGTATATTAACTTTGGCATCTGCTATATTCACCAGTTCCAGAAACTATAAAAGTGCTCTCTGTACTGTTCTTCCAGCCACAAGAAAATGTATTACTCCTTTTGTGCTTTTCAAACGAAAACAAGCATCCAATAAATCTGTTTACAACACCCTATGCACTGTTATAACAATATGTCCACCTGGAACCATGCTTACCTGCTACAGCATCGATCGTCTGATCAGAGGGGCCACAGATGAGGACCTGTGTGCGCGCAGTGTTGGGGTTGGTGGATTGCGGCGTCATGCGGTTTCGCTCCACTAGCATAGCCGCCATGTGAGCCACAGTCATGCTCTTGCCCGTGCCTGGCCCACCCTGTATCACAGTGAATGGTTGCTTCAGTGATGTCTCGAGGGCTTCCTTCTGCTTGGCATTCAAGCGAGGACTAAGCTTTTCCAGCAGGAAGGCTACATCATTCTGATCGACTGAAAAAGAAAACAAAAAACAAAAAAAGAAAGTTACGTGGCAAAACTTTAATTTGAAAATTATGCATGAGCCAAAAACTTAGTAACACATGGTCAAAGTCCTACATCTGCAAGTTGTCCTTTCAAGAATGCATCATGTTTCAGGTGTCAGATCAACCTTGAATGCTCATGGATGGTGCCAGAATAGTTTGGCCAGGCTATTCTAGCAAGAACTGTTACGGTTGATCCATATTATACTGTAGGGTGTCAGAGCTAAATGGGTTAAAGTCTACGAGGACACAGCGCTGACACAACAAATGAGGCTCCGGTGATTCATACACTATAGTTCATTCGTTAGAGAAAAAGAAAAGAATGTCACTTACTGTTGTTAACAGGCTTGCGGCCTGTGGCAATGTCTTTGGCCAAGCTGGAAGCATCTCTCAAACATGCCAGGCTATGCTCCATTTGTCTGTAACAACAACACACATTTATGATAAAATTGTGACCACCAAAAATGTGTCACCTCAGTTTCTTAGGACTTCTACTGTGACCTGCAAGAAATGGACTAACACTTTAGCTGTCAATAGCATGTTTGGTTGAGGTGATTCCTGCAGGAATGACCAACAGCACTGTGCCAGAAGAGCTTGGAGCCTAGTGGCACCAAGCTATGCTGGCACCACCCTTAAATTATCATGGTCGACAACTCCTGAACTGTATGGTATGCAGTCTTCAAAAAACAACTCCCAAACAAAGGGAATTTCAAACAAGTACCCGATGAGTAAAAACACCTGAAATGGGTTAACCCCGAGTGCATGAAGCCACCAGTACTGTAAACAGTACTGGTAGTTGCCTGTATCAGGGGATAAACACACACCTGTAAGGGCGGGCCCTGGGAATCCACTCCAGCGTACAGGGCAGCACTGAGGCAGTGGACGGATCCAACAGCATGTCCGGCATCTTCATGGCTGCGGAACGCAGGCGAATTCGCACCTGGACCAAGGACTGACCGGAGACCTGGGCGCTGACAACCACGCAGTGCGCAACCCAGCTGACGGAGCACCCTGTGTTGACCACAGAGGCCACCCTCTCCTCCAGCGCCGGCTCGTCAGGGATTCGCAGACCCATGTAGCGCACGCACAACAAGTCCTGGGGAGTTGAGAGCTTCTCCTGAAGGCCAAACACGCCTAGCCCGCCATCAGGTGAGATGTCAGACATAAAGATCTGCCTTTCTCTGCAGAACACCAGTGGGAGAGAAAACTCACCCATGATGATGTTCCCGTCCATAGACAGGTCATCGCGGTTCCACACAATGGGAACATTGTGGATGATGGCAGACTCATGGTGGCGGACAGAACTCTCGGCTGCCTCAAGAGCCAAGACGGGCATCCAGCGCTCCTGGTAACTCAACTCATCGGTGTAGGTGGGGGAGGTGGCAGGGAGGGTGGTGACCTTGGCAAAACACTTTGCGGGGCTGTCCTGGTGCTCCAGACACACGTCCAGGCGAGCAGTCAGTCCAAACAGCTGCAGGCGAGGAGACAGCAGGCCCCGAAACAGCTCGGCCGCCACCTGCACCTGTAGACATGCGAATAAAAAAAAAATGAAAAAGTGAACGTGCTAGGAACAGCTGCAGAGCCTCGAACTGTCCTGGTCTCTCAGTGCTGTACCGATCTTAAAATTGTACAGTTACACCCCTTTATTCTAAAGTGACACATTTACAACACACTGGCTACACAACTTAAGTTGGCTACACATCTGAAGTATCTGACATACACGATTCTTAAGATTCAAGCCTGATGTACAATACACTGTAACAAAATCCTTCTGTGCAAACCAAAAAGTAGGAATTCAGATATAAGAGGGAAAATATTCCCATGACTAACCTGGACCACCATGCATGTGTGGAGAGACAGGGAAAACTCAGCAAAGTGCTGGATAAGGCCACTGCGCCGTGCTTCAGAATTGACATCCAGAGCGAAGCGACCATCAGTAAGGGAGTTTTGGACGTGCTGCTGCATGTCAGGCACGATGGCCTGAACCCTCTCTACACTCTCCTCCCGCACTGCAGCCAGCAGCTTCTGCCAGTAGTAGGGGGGCACGTGGCTAACAAATCGATCGCCACACAGCTCAATCTCATTCATCCGGGAACTGGACGGTGGGGCTTGGTCGCCGGTGTAGGCTGCATCATAAATTCTCTCCTGCCAGACCACTTTCACCTGGTCACCATCTGCATTCAATGCGGGTTTAAATGCAAGGCCCAGGGCGGACAGTGCAATGTTCCTCTCCTTGTCTGGGATGTAGGGCATAGTGGCAAAGCGCAGGCGCACGCTCTCCTCATCCAGACCTTCCACCACAGGGAAGAGCACCACAGGCCTGGCCTGCATGGCAGCTGCCAGATGGACGGTGGTGTCAGCTTCTGAGAAACTGTCTGCACGCTTCTGGCTTCTGTTGCAGGCTGACAGGATCTGAGACATCTCAGGGGATGAGTAAGGACTGCTCTGGCCCTGAATGGCCGCAGACACAAGGCGCAGCACCACGATGCTGATGTAACTACGCAGTGGACTGGTCACCAAAGTGACACTGGGCAGGTTCAAACTGTAGTGACCTGTTTGGAATAAAATAGCAGATCCATTTGCCTTCACAATAACAAGGTTGGATATATAACAAAATCAGTTATAACAAGGCTTTTTCAGAGGTCCTGACCACACATTTTCATTGTAAATTATCTTGCCCATTACAGACTGAATATAAAAAGAAAAAAACTTTCTAGCATTTTCTGATTTTCAAAGTTTGCTGTAACTCTTTATTTTTCCTTCTACATACTCCTAACATTCTCAAAGACAATATGAAACTCAACTGAGGGAGAAATGACAATTTACAAAGAGGTGAAAAATATGTATTTTTCTCTAAAATGTATTTTTTCGAAAAATATTTACCGATGGCATTACTATATGGAATATACCCTTTAACTTATCCGATTTCTGCCCAAGACCCTTTCTGTGTACCTACACGACAAGGGCCGTAACTCAGAGTTGTATCCAAGTGACCGGGTAGTCTCCCCTCCTTCCATCCGGTCACGTGAGCCATGCATTCCCACCAGTCTTACACTTAGCGTAGAGGCGGCAAGCGGGGTAGGTGGGAGGGTCCTCTGAGTAATGCCATCAGTAAGTATTTTTCAAAAAAATACATTTTAGAAAAAAATACATTTGTTTCCTCAAAATACATTACCAATGGCATTACTATATGGAAGAATAGCGAAAAGGAGGAGGGTGCTGCCCAAAACCCGCCACGGCTAAAAGCTTAGCTTCGAGGGGCAACCTCCCGACGATTTCAGCTAAGAGTTACCTATGGCACCAGCGGTGCTTGGAGGGAGTGTTGCACTGCCGAGAGGTCTCCGACAAGGTCCAGGTTGTCTTGTTGGCCGGCGAGGTCTCGGAGATAAAAGTGGGTGAAGGTAGACTCTGCTTGCCACCCGACCGCTGCAACATGTCTCTGACTGCGCAGTTGCGGTCAAACGTGACGCTCACGGCGACCACTCTGACTTCGTGAGCCCGTATCCGCATACTCTTGACACCCTGTGGGGAGAGATCTTTGTATGCAGAGCGGATGGTCCGTCGCAACCAGGACGAGATCATCTGGGCATAAATGTCAGCTCGGCCTGGGGCCAAGGGCAGGAAGAGGCGGGAGCGGCCTCTCCTGACGGGTTTCATTCTGCTCAGGTAGACTTTTAATGCTCGGACCGGGTCCTGCAGTCATGACGTCTGGGACCGGTCAAACCCCGTGAGTGGGCAAAGACTCAACACCTGGGGCACAGCCAAGGGGAGTCCATTCTTGGCCAAGAAGGAAGGATTGGTCAGAAGTTGAACAGGACCGTCGGTCCGGAAATGCATGCAGGCTGAGTCTACTGACAGTGCATGCTGCTCGCTTACTCTGGCGGCTGTGGCGAGGGCCACGAGGAAGCAGGTCTTCCTAGTCACATCCGCGAAGTGAGCGAAGGGAAGCGGCTCAAACCGACTGGAGTTCAACCAGGTCAACACCCACGGGAGATCCCAGCGTGGAACGAGAGAACAAACGACTGGGCGCTTAAGGTCGAAGTGGGACATCAGGTCTGATTGATTGATTGTACATTGCTTAACATCCCGACAGCAACAAGACTTTCTCAGGACGTGCCTGCACTGCTTATGAAAATAAAACTAAACAGAATATTGAATGTATGTCGACAGCCGGTCCAATACGTTAAATAAACCTACAACATGGGGCCTAAATAAAGCTAAGACCATTTAGCAACACACATCCAATATCAAGAGCTACAGGCAGTGCAGACAGTAGGGAGAGTTTTAAAAAGGAAAATACAGGTGAATGGACCAAAGGTAGACAGAAACACATGCCCCAGAATAGAGGGGAAAATCCACCCTGTGGGGCTGACCAGGGTGACCCTGGGAACTAAAAAGTAGTTAACCCCACCCAAGTCCCCCAGGGCAGACCCAGGTGGGGGAGGGGGGGGGGACATCAGGTCTGAGAGGTCCTTGCACGCTCCAGGGTCTGGTAGGCCTAAGTGCTGATACGTCTTTGCCACCATCGAGAGGTACCCACGGATGGTAAGTTATTTGGGTTTAACGCCAAGCAGGCGACTAAGGCCATCTCACGGCGGGATGGGTAAAAATCTGGTCAGCCAGACTAAAAGAAAGGTCTTAAGTCATGATGTAAATATACCTTAAAAATATGACAGGCTAAAATGTTGCACGAGTCTTTAAAAGAAACGTCTACAGACTCTCAAAAAGGGCAACTGAAGTCCAGTGATGGTTTTCTCTCGTGTTTATTTCAGTCTAAAGAGCATTGTCTGGGGTTGGGCAAGACCAACCACAGACTACAATTCGGTCGTTCTCTCACTATTTGCTCTCTCTTCTACTTTCGTCCATCTCTCTCACTCTCCTCTCACTCTCCGTCTCTCTCTCGTTCTGTCTCTCATTGTGTGTCCCTCTCTCGTTGTGTCTCTCTGGTTCTGTGTCTTGTGTTGTGTCCCCCAGTATGTATATACCCTTGCCCTTATCAATCATCTTCCCACTTAGGACCCGCCCCTCGTTTAGGGCCGGTGCCGTTAGTGAATTAGAGTGTCTCCACGTGCCGATGGTCCCGTTAATTAGATGCCATCCACTTCCCATATAGTAACAGTTCTGGAGGCCGGCCCGTTATCTTGATTAGGGCTGCCCGGCGAGTCCGGTAGTTACATACAGACGCTGACCATATGTTATGTGACCGGAAACTACATCCAGATGCCGGACGTGGAGGCACGCGTCAGTAGTGCAACATTCCTCGCTAACCTGAGAAAAATACATCCCTTTCAGGATTATTTTTCTATATTGTTCAGGAGGGTTTACACTTCGGGACATAATAATATAATTCCACAAAATTACACAATCAAAATACATTTCAAATCGGTGCGTGATATCTTGTCTAACTATAACAACACTTATTCCATCCAAATACACATAATATAAAATAAAAGAGAAAGAGTTCATTGTCAACACTGAAATTGTTCGTCTCTCATGGGCACCGTTGCGCTCACAGTCCCAACATAATTCATCCACCTCATAGGTCGCCTCATTTCAAGGCCGGGTACAATTTCACAACTGGCGATGTGGGCACTTGCTCCGTAGACGTCATTGTCGTCCGCCACAGTTGTAGCCACCGACCCCGGGTCCAGTGTAGGTCGAGTGACCTCACTATGCCATCGCCTAAGTCTCGATAAAGGTCCAGCTTTTAACAAATCGAAATATCGGGCTACTCCCACTATTTCGCCTACAAATGACATGATTACTGCCATTAATAATAAATTATACATGTTGGATTCGGCAATGTCCGAATTGCTGACACCTTTTCTGGGTCTGGTTTGACTCCTTCCTTCCCTATCACAAACCCTAAGTATTGTGTTTCCTCGGCGACACTCTGACGTATGTTTTCATACACTGTTGGTTTAAGAAACCTGGAAGTCCTGGACAATGCTGGCTTAGTGAGTGTTGAAGCCTTGATCTTAAAGACACGACTTCGCTGGACAGGTCATGTCATACGCATGGATGATTCTCGTAATGGTGCACTCTCAAAAGGCCACAGGAAGGAAGGACGGCCAAAGAAACGCTTCAAAGACTGCATAAAAGACAGCCTCAAGTACTGCGTCTTCCCGGTAAAGGAACTTGAAGCACAAGCACAAGACATCTGGCTGGCGTGCAGCCACCAGGAAAGCCTGCACGCTCTTTGAACAAAATTGGCGCAAACGGATCACCAGTGCCAGAGCTCGCAGAAAGACAGTGTTGACTCTTCTTACAGCCACGTTCCAGTGCCCCCATTGCCCTCGTAGGTGTGGCTCCAGGATTGGCTTGGCCAGCCACACCCGCACCCACAAATAGAAGTCATGCACAATGACGACATCGGTTTCGATGGTCTACCCATTATGGTTTAAGATACTTATTGCAGTGGTTACCAACCAGTGCCCTGCCATGGTAGGCCTGAGTGAGAATTTTGTTGTTGTTGAGAGTTTGGTCCAAGTTGGCGGTAATGGGACCAGAGAGAATTTATGGTAACTTTTCAGATTTAAGCGCAACAATTTCTGCTTTGATTTCTTTAATTTTCTCCTGCCTGCTCTTCTGTAATTCTTGGTGGCGTGGGCGAGACTGAATGCCCTGAATCTGTCTTTTTTTTGTCTTCAATGTGTTTCATTTGCTGGACGTAGCGCTGAAATGTGATACACACCTTCTGGTGTGGCATCTTTACATCTGGCAATGGACTTTGCTAAATGTTCATCATGATCATGGCACTCCTTTTCCAACATGTCATGGCGTTTCTTTACCACCCCAAGTAATATGTGAAGATATGGTGGTGCCACTTGATCCAATTCCAGCTGAACCAGTGGCTTTCTGATGACATTATTGAAAAGCTTGGCTTTGGATTTCTTTCTACCGGCACGGCTGAATTTCTGATGGTCGCGTTTTATTTGTGTGAGAGTCCTTTGACTTATATTACCTTCGTTGTGTACAGGTGGTGCGTAAATTTGCACACATGATGCTGTACAGAAAAGACACGGGTGAATGGCCTGAGCCCCCAAAAGTCTGTAGATTTTTGTCAAGAATTCACAGTCCCCAAACAAAAACAGTCACAGATATTTTCGTTTCCATTTCATCGTCCGCAGAGATGAAATCTGGTCCTGGTATGGTCCCAAAATTCGCCTAAGATTTTCAGGGCTATCTTTGCATTCTGCCTTAGCAAGGATGAAAGTACTGTGCTTTTTGAGTTGGCCCTGGAGTTTTGCAACTTGCAGCATCAGTTTGAAAGACCCCCCACCCTGATCTCCACCTATCTTGATCCATACTTCATCTTCCGGAATGCATCCGTCATGCCATGTCAAGAGACCTTGTTTGTCATACTCATGAAGCAGCTTGGTGACAAATGCTGGCACGTCTGTGGTGCTTGCCACGGGTGCTTGTACAAGTTCCGGTCTCTGGTCCACTTCAAGAGAAAGGAAGATGGAGAATACAACAGATTTTTTGACGACCTCTTAATTCCATTGTTTTTTATCACAAATCGCTCGTCTAATAACAAACCCCGTTTTTCTAGGTTTCTCCTTATTTTTTTCAGTAAAATAAAGGTTTTTAAAATCAATGTCATTCATGACTAAAGCAAAATTAACCCCCCGAGCTAATTAATCCATCAGTTATGTAAGTGTGTACATTTTGCAACGCGTATTTTATTGATTACTTAGCCAATTACGGGTATTTCAGATAGACGATTGTGGGCGCCGTCACACGCGCACACACTTATGCCAGTAAAAAATATGTGGTAAACACACTGACTAAATCTATTTTCTCAATCAAATAAGAGCAATCAAATCTGCCTACTAAATAGCCTTGTTTATACACCTGCTTTGTCAATTTCATGCTCTCTTCTCTCTCTCTTGGCTGGACTTCGCGAACAAAGATTTTATAGGAGTTGCCCACGACGTCTGCAGGCTTGTTCGTGGCTGCGGAGGCCAATCCGGGACAGGCAGGTTCGACCGCAGTGGCTGCAGGGGAAGGTATGGCCAGAGTTCTGAGTTGCGGCATCTCTGTTTTTTCTCCTGAGCCGCTTGTCCTTAAGGCTAGCTCTGCGAGAGTCCTCAAAGGAGACAGCTGCCTTGTAAATAGTGGAGCGCCAGGTGTCACGGTCCACAGCAAGCGAAGACCACTGGTGGTGGTCGATTTGGCAGGCACACACAAGCAAACAGCACAGACAAGGGAGCAAACTTTTGGTTATAAGCAAAAAAGCAAAAAGTAGTTACTTCCCTTAGACGACGCGTAGCAACGGCCACGTGTTAGTTTGTAAACACCAAGCCGGTCGTGTTCTTTTCGTTAAGCGGCTTTGTAGGAGACGGACGTGTTTTGAGGACTGACTTGATTCTCAATAAATCTTGTGAATATATACGACGGTAAGATCAATAGTTTGTCTGTTTAATTTGTCACATTTAGAAACAAGACAGGCCTCGCGGTTAGTCTGGATTGCGCTAAGTCTTACTGTTCAATAGTTAACCAGACCGGTCTAGTTTTATTTACCCAGGCTACACTCACTAACATTCGCTCATTTTAGAAAATGAATTGGACTCAGGAAGAGATCTTGCGATCTCATGGTGAATACCATGAAAAAATGACCGCTTTCATTCATTCCGTTTTGAACAAAACTCCGGAATTTTGGCTTGAAAAACCGGGAAAACCACTCGGAAATTTGAGTGATATACTCAACAGTGGTTCGAAAAAACAAAAGACAAATAAAGAACCAAAAGAACTTGATTTGTTCTTTAGACAAAATCTTTCTGATGGCAAGCCGCCTGCGTGCAGTAGAGTAGAACAATGTGATTTGAGTATATTTACTTTAGACATGTTAAAAAAGAATTTGGAAGACGGCTACAAAATACTTCAGGAAACCAAACGCCTAAACATTTCAGCTTCAATCTGCTATGGAGAGTGGCTAATCCAAGGTGCTGAAATCCTTAAAATTCAGAAAATACGAAAACAGACTAAATTGAACTGGCCAGATTGGCTAAAAGTAAACGTAAAAATTTCCAAGTCGTATGCTCATCGGTTGTGTGTTCTAGCCAGGCTGCTACGAGGGTACCCCAAATTTCATTTTCTTGCACTGTCTTTCCGAAAGGTGTTTAGTTTGCAGGAGCAAATTGAACAAATGCTGAAAATACAGGAAATAGCCGATTTTTGGAAAAACCCCTAACGCTGGTCTGTAACCTTGTTTATTGTTTGTTTGTTTTGTTTGTGCAAAGGCTCTGGCGTGGCTTAAAAGGCCCGTAACCTACTGTTTTGAACGGTTCATAAACTTGTTCGGTACTGAAATTGAACAAAAGTTTTTGGCACGACCAAAAGAACCATAATATTGCTGTTTAAAACAAAGGCTCTGGTGCGGCTTTAAATGCTCATAACCTTTTGTTTTAAATGGTCCGTAACCTTATTCAGTACTGAAATTGAACAAAAGGCTCTGGAGGACCATAATCTTATTTGTTTTGTTTGTGTTGTCACGTTGCACAAAGGCTCTGGCGTGGTCTAACGGCCCGTAACCATGCTTTTTATGTTTGTATTACCCCAAATGTTATGGACCAAATGTGAGAGGTTTTTCCCACCCTCATGCAAGTAGCTTGCTTTTTACAAGTGAATTGAAAACGGATTTTACATAGGTTTTAGCAACAGGTCTGACGGTGAGGTATACCTGTAGCACCCTGGCAAAGAAAAACGATTTTGGCTTTGTATCTGAATAATTGATTTACAAAACGGCACCCTGGTCAGCCCACTTGTAGCACGCTGTCAAAGAAATGTGTTTATTTGCATTGTATCTGAATAATTGATTTATAAATCACTCAGCGCCCTAGTCAATGATTGTACATTGCTTAACGTCCCGACAGCAACAAGGCTTTCTCAGGACGTGCCTGCACTGCTTGTGAAAAAAAAACCTAAACAGAACATTGAATGTATGTCGCCAGCCGGTCAAATACGTTAAATAAACCTAACACATGGGGCCCAAATAAAGCTAAGACCATTTAGCAACACACATCCAATATCAAGAGCTACAGGCAGTGCAGACAGCAGGGAGAGTTCTAATAAGGCAAACACAGGTGAATGGACAAAGGGTAGACAGAAACACATGCCCCAGAATAGAGAGAAAAACTCACCCTGTGGGGCTGACCAGGGTGACCCTGGGAACTAAAAAGTACCTAACCCCACCCAAGTCCCCCAGGGCAGACCCGGGTGGGGGCAGCGCCCTAGTCAAGCCTTCATATCGTGGTATCTAACGTAAACAAATGACGTATGTCCTTAGCGAATCGTCCCCCACTGGGGGACCGGTATCTAACGTAAACAAATGACGTATGTCCTTAGCGAATCGTCCCCCACTGAGGGACAGGGATCTAACGTAAACACATGATGTATGTCCTTAGCGAATCGTCCCCCACTGGGGGACAGGTATCTAACGTAAACACATGACGTATGTCCTTAGCGAATCGTCCCCCACTGGGGGACCGGTATCTAACGTAAACACATGACGTAGAGCCTTAGTGACGGGACGACGTGCGCAGTGTCGATTTGAGTACACAGCCTGTGTATCGCGTGTCATACGGCCCGCGGTGTTTTGCGGACGAGTCTACAATATTCATGCAGAATAAAGATTTTGTGTTTGTTTGTCTGTTTGTCTATGCGTGTGAGTGTGTGAGTGTATGCGTGTGTGTGTGCGTGAGCGTGTGTGTGTTTATAGGTATGTGTGAGTGCGTGTATGTACTTGTGTATGTGCGTGTGTGCCTGTATGCGTGTGCGTTTGTGTGAATGCATGTTTGTATGTATGCGTGTGAGTGTTTGTGTATGCGTGTGAGTGCATGTATGTTTGTATGCGTGTGAGTGTTTGTGTGTGCGTGCGTGTGTGAGAGTGCATGTGCGTGAGTGCATGTGTTTGTCTGTGCGAGTGCGTACGTGTATGTGTGTGTGTGCGTGTATGTACGTGTGTGTGTCTGTTTGCGTGCGTGTATGCATGTGTTTATATGTGTATGTGCGTCCGTGTTTGCGTGCGTGCGTGTATATATGTGTGTTAGAGATATAAGATATAAGATTCCAAGAACATTTTTTTTTCATTGCCTCTGTGCCAATACCCCCCAAAACATAGTTATTTAAATAATAACCACACACACACACACACACACACACACACACAAAAAAAAAAAACAACCAATTAACATTGCTATATGCACTTGATAACAAATTATTTAAGTTACCTGCAGATACTTGTTAACAAATTTTCCAAAGTCAATTATAACTGACAAATAACTTTACATGTAACCTTTTAAGAACCTATAATTAGTTATTAAGTGACTTAAGTCAAGAACTTATAAGAACTTAAACATAACAAAATGTGAGTTCTTGACTCAAGTCACAACTTAAGTCACAACTTACTCGGACAGATTTGTCAAGATACAAGGACAATGAAAAAAATTTTTTTAGTAATAGTCAGGTGGTGGTGGTGGTGCTGATGGGGTTAAATAGTTAGGCGGCATGACATCTCTCTGCGAAGTGTATGACATTAATAAACGATTACCAAATCTTATTTTTATTTGTTTAAAAGATTGTGTAATTTTTCTGTGGTTTCCTGAACACCGATCTGTTTTCCCATCTCTAAAAAACTAGCCTTCAGTTCTTCAACATTCACGGGAGATTGACTACGCATTTTATTTTGTATTTCAGACTTCTGTTTCTTGTAATTATTTAAATCATCCTGGACTCTCTTAAATTCCTCGTCATCAATACAATTATCACTTAATGCCTTACTGATAAGTTTCATACTGCTCAGCTTTGCACCAGCAAGCGTACTCAATGCTTCATGTTTCTGTAATTTTGTGTGAAACCTTTTGTTTAAGGCTTCCAAACCAAAACAAGTCAGACATGTAGCAACGCTAACACCCTCAACTGCTATTCCAGCCAAACTTCCAATTCCCGTGGCAAACAGAACAATACCCCCTACAGAACATCCAGCTGAAACTGCACCAATAGCCATAGAAGTGTTTTGAACAGAATTAAATACTGACTTATACCGTCTTTTGCACCGTGAATATTTCGCTTCTTCTCCTTCCAAATATTTAATTGCTTCTGTAATATTCATTAAACGAAATGCGTCTGCCTGTAATGTTTTATCTGATGCAATTGGCACAGCTGTCGCATGCGGATCAGGCGCAAGTGTTGTTTTAGTCATCACATTTGTTTCAGTCGGCTCAAGCGTTGGTAGTTGCGGATAGAAGTTTACCATTTTTTTTATTCACAAATATTTATTTTTTTTATTTAATCAGCAATTACATTTTGCAACTCTTCAAAAGTATACAATTTACTTGCATAATAAAATGCAACAAGATCAATGTGTTCAAGGTTTATGTAACTTAGACGAACAAAAGTTGTTTTGTCAACCACCACCTTGACAGCGGGAATACTGCTTGAAACATTAATAACATCATTATTTTTTGTAATGGCAATAAAGACCTTTGATGAATCTGTTACTGTTTCATTCCATGTAAGTTTAATTCCTTGGGCTATATTTGCCTCTTTTGCAGAAGCAACAAATTTCATGATAATTTCAAATACTATTGTCACTTCTCTAGCCACGACTAAGCTTGCCGGCATAAACACAACAGAAGTATCTGATCTACCCTTTCTAGTTGTAAGAAGATACCGTCGTCTCTCATAATTTTCAACTTTCAGTTTATCTCTGCTATTGTTGTCTGGGGCAAAACTTGGAACAAGACTTACAATCAGCGGCCCAGAATTAACAACCTTCCTAAACACTAAGGCGCCTTCATCATCAGTGTATACATAAGGACTAATAAATTCCAACTTTATGTCCCAGTCAATTGTAGGTGGCGGTGCAGGCACAGGCGGCACAGGTGAAACAACCCACTTACTACCTACATGTATTAAGTTGTAGGGCAAATTATTTACAGGTGGATTAGGTACAGTAACATCACGCAGCTGACCAAGTTTAGGAATCGGTCTTTCACCATCTTTCATGTCAACAATTACTTTCCTCTTGTACATGCCATTTAAATCAAGTTCAAAACCATATATTTCTCCAACATCCCCCTCCTTCTCAAAATCCTGTACATCAGCCAAATCTTTCAACTCTGTTACTGGACATGCAACTGGTATGATTCTTGGCTTTGGTTGATTGATTGATTGTACATTGCTTAACGTCCCGACAGCAACAAGGCTTTCTCAGGACGTGCCTGCACTGCTTGTGAAAAAAAAAACTAAACAGAACATTGAATGTATGTCGCCAGCCGGTCAAATACATTAAATAAACCTAACACATGGGGCCTAAATAAAGCTAAGACCATTTAGCAACACACATCCAATATCAAGAGCTACAGGCAGTGCAGACAGTAGGGAGAGTTTTAAAAAGGCAAATACAGGTGAATGGACAAAGGGTAGACAGAAACACATGCCCCAGAATAGAGAGATAAACCCACCCTGTGGGGCTGACCAGCATGACCCTGGGAACTAAAAAATACCTAACCCCACCCAAGTCCCCCAGGGCAGACCCGGGTGGGGATTGATTGATTGATTGTACATTGCTTAACGTCCCGACAGCAACAAGGCTTTCTCAGGACGTGCCTGCACTGCTTGTGAAAAAAACAAAAAAAAACAGAACATTGAATGTATGTCGCCAGCCGGTCAAATACATTAAATAAACCTAACACATGGGGCTAAATAAAGCTAAGACCATTTAGCAACACACATCCAATATCAAGAGCTACAGGCAGTGCAGGCAGTAGGGAGAGTTTTAAAAAGGCAAATACAGGTGAATGGACAAAGGGTAGACAGAAACACTTGCCCCAGAATAGAGAGAAAAACCCACCCTGTGGGGCTGACCAGGGTGACCCTGGGAACTAAAAAATACCTAACCCCACCCAAGTCCCCCAGGGCAGACCCGGGTGGGGGAGACCCGGGTGGGGATCTTGGCTTTGGACCACCACTCATTTTTTATAAACAAAAATAAAATTATTTAATTTCTAACACAACACTAAAATCATGCATAACAACTGGTTTGTCATCTTGATTAGTTACAGATAAACACAGTGACTCAAAGAAACTAGAACCTAATTTCTTAAACTGCAAATTAGGAAATCTAACAACTACACTTTCACAATAAGGAGCAGTTCCAGCTGGCACACATCTCAACAAAGTTGAAGGCTTTCCATTGTGTACATTTTCAGTAGTGTTTAGTTCTTTCAAATAAACATTAAATACTGTGTGTACTGCCAAATAAACAGGGCGTTTTCCAGTTATTTTAAGTTTTTTTGTCTTCATTGTTATAATACCAAACATAGCTTCATCTAAATCATCTGATCTCAACCAATCTTCATCAATATAAAATCCAAGTAAATATGCAAATCTATCTGAGATCCTTAACCAATTTTGTGTCGGAAAATCTAATGTAACAAGTAGGTTAGCTGGATTTAAAGTTGCTTTAATTTTAAAATTACTTTGAAACCATTCAGCTATAGTACAAAAGTCAAAATATCCAGGCGGTAAAGCTTCAGTCTTACCATCTAAATTTATTTTATTATATATATCATCTTCTACATTAAACCATTTTACTGTGTAGAACATTTCATGGATAGCTACAGCCTTGCTACCATCACGATTATCAATCCCATTAGTTAACCACACTGGTTTGCTTGTGTCAAGATTTGTTAAGGTAATAAACATTTTTATTATCTCATATAAAAAAGGATGGAATTTAAATCACCAACCATTACCACTACAAACGCATTTCAATTTAATGTGGATGCTAAATATAATGTCGCACCTACTTATGAACAGAAAATAATTCAACTAAATCAGCTTGATATTGCTGTGTCTGAACAAGATCTATTCCAAGTCAAAGTACCAAATCCATTTGATCATTACCTAAACCCTCCAATAACAGACGACTCTACTGCAAGAAAGTGGTCCTCAAGTCCACTACATATGTTTCAAAATCAACTTAACTTTGCCATACTGTGTTCAACTACAGGCTGTGGTGTTTCATTCACAGACCACTTGAATCACTCAAACAAACTAATTAAGTCTGTGTATCGTTTCCATGTTTATTACCAGCTTAGACGTATTTTGTCAGAACAGCATACCCCACTACCAACTGAATCCAGTTTCAACAGGTATAACAACCCCATGGATATGAAAGCATTTGAACGCATCTGTAATGAATTTAACATCAGCCCCCGGTATGACTTTACACAAAAACTTGATGATCACAATGGTATGGGCACATTGTATTATGCTATGAGTCACAGACAATACCCTCAATTGATTGTACATTGCTTAACGTCCCGACAGCAACAAGGCTTTCTCAGGACGTGCCTGCACAGCTTGTGAAAAAAAAACTAAACAGAAAATTGAACGTGTGTCGCCAGCCGGTCAAATACGTTAAATAAACCTACAACATGGGGCCTAAATAAAGCTAAGACCATTTAGCAACACACATCCAATATCAAGAGCTGCAGGCAGTGCAGACAGTAGGGAGAGTTTTAAAAGGCAAAAACAGGTGAATGGACAAAGGGTAGACAGAAACACATGCCCCAGAATAGAGAGAAAAACCCACCCTGTGGGGCTGACCAGGGTGACCCTGGGAACTAAAAAATACCTAACCCCACCCAAGTCCCCCAGGGCAGACCCGGGTGGGGTCAATACCCTCAAGATTACTACCCTGGTTACACTTCATTCTCATCAAAATCACAAGTCTGGTTAGGTTTGATTGATTGATTGTACATTGCTTAACGTCCCGACAGCAACAAGGCTTTCTCAGGACGTGCCTGCACTGCTTGTGAAAAAATAAAAAATAAACAGAACATTGAAAGTATGTCGCCAGCCGGTCAAATACGTTAAATAAACCTAACACATGGGGCCTAAATAAAGCTAAGACCATTTAGCAACACACATCCAATATCAAGAGCTACAGGCAGTGCAGACAGTAGGGAGAGTTTTAAAAAGGCAAATACAGGTGAATGGACCTCGGGTAGACAGAAACACATGCCCCAGAATAAAGAGAAAAACTCACCCTGTGGGGCTGACCAGGGTGACCCTGGGAACTAAAAAGTACCTAACCCCACCCAAGTCCCCCAGGGCAGACCCGGGTGGGGGTACAAGTCTGGTTAGGATCAATTGAGCAGATTGATTGATTGATTGTACATTGCTTAACGTCCCGACAGCAACAAGGCTTTCTCAGGACGTGCCTGCACTGCTTGTGAAAAAAAATAAATAAACAGAACATTGAATGTATGTCGCCATCCGGTCAAATACGTTAAATAAACCTAACATATGGGGCCTAAATAAAGCTAAGACCATTTAGCAACACACATCCAATATCAAGAGCTACAGGCAATGCAGACAGTAGGGAGAGTTTTAAAAAGGCAAATACAGGTGAATGGACAAAGGGTAGACAGAAACACATGCCCTAGAATAGAGAGAAAAACTCACCCTGTGGGGCTGACCAGGGTGACCCTGGGAACTAAAAAGTACCTAACCCCACCCAGGTCCCCCAGGGCAGACCCGGGTGGGGGCCAATTGAGCAGAAACAGTCTAACGCCTGGACCACATTTATTTTAGATAAATCTGACGGGTTTACTCAAGCAGGAGTCGAGCGCGTAAATGAGTCAATCAGAACATATGTCTGGTGTATACTAGGTGCACAATCACTAACAAAATCAAATATTTTGAATGGAAGTGGGAAATTTGAATCTCAAAAACAGTTTCTCGCTAATCTTGAAGATTCAATTAACTCAACAGTAGATCTCCCATCAAGCATACAACGCTACCAAGACGTACTCAGATATGCCAGATCAAAAGTTGACTTTGTAGTTGGTATCGGGTTATAATGTTACCATCTGACCTTCAACTCCAAATGGGTACAATAACAAATTATAATAATGAAATCATTGTTGCAGGTGTTGGTCAAAAATTAGGACTCAATCTGTAAACTTGGGGGCCACAACCACACACGTTCAGTCATTAAAATCATTACAGACGGTAACACCCCCGGCCCCGGCCCCAACACCGGCACTCATACAACCAGTACAGTCAACCCCTGACACACATGAATCTGAGAGAATTGCATTGGTAATAGGTCTAACAGGATTAGGGGTTTTACTTCTTTATCTGTTTCATTAAATAACCCACCATCAACCCTCCTACTGTAACCAAAAAGACCCACACATGCTCTGCCATAAACCCAACTACCTTTGCTGCTGTAGTAATCAGCCAACTGACAACTGTGCCAATTATGCCAGGCAAAGCATCCATTGCTTTCACAGCCAATGTCTTAAGCAAGTCTGATATGTGAGACAGTTGTTTTTTTACCCATGACTGTAAATCTTTTGGGTCTGTTGGAGCCGGGGGGCCCGGGGTTGGTGGTGCTGGTGCCGGGGCTGGACCACCACCACCACTGCCAGAGACAGCTAACACAACAGTACTGATAATAAATCCAAGAGCTGTAATTAAACTAGCAATAGTGATACCCTGTTCTCTGAAAAGTGTTTTAAGTCTCTCAGCCAAAGTTGTGTCTTCGTGAAGTATTTTCTGAATAGTTTCTCTAATTCTGTTGACCTGTGATTTCAGTTTTTGTCTTCCAATACTAATTGTTTCTAACCGTCCTGATCTTTCTATCTGCAAATCATTTAATCTGTGTTGGATTCTTTCTTTCATTTCTGTGTCAAGATTCCCATTGTCTGCTGTAGCCAGTTTCTCTTTTTCACGTTCTATGTGTTTATCAAGCTCTCCTAGTTTGGCAACATTGTTTACCATCTCACCTCTTATCGTCTGCAATGATTTATCCAAGCCCATAATCTCTCTCATTGACAAAGGTGGGTCGTCTATTGTTTTCATAGCATCATTTATTTGTCCTTCAGTAAATGAGGTTTCTTGTATCACTGTGTTTGCTATTTCTGGTAAGCTTGTTACTGGTGCCATTTCAATCTCTTGCCCTGTTGGCAACTTTGTTTGCGTGTTGTGAAGCACACTAGCCAGTCTTGGCGTGACAGGAGACCCACCAATTCCAAGGTACCTTGCCAACCCAGAGTTACCACCGACTTCACCTTTAATTGTACTTAAAGCTCTAAACTTAGAAGGATTATTTTTATGTGTTAGATTTATTTTCCCTCTGTCTGTATTTACAAATAAATGTCCTTTTTCGTATTCAAACTGGTTAGGATCTATTACATCTGGGTGGACACCAACACTGTCATAAAATGAGTTTACTTTATCTTTTAACAGTTCGTGATACAAAGGAGAAGTAGTTACCATTCCAGTCATATCTGTGATACTGGTATCCGAGACATTCATGTCATCCATTTCAAAATCTTCATGATTAAATCCTCCTGCTGCCATTGTTTTATTAATTTATTATTTTTTATTGTGCATAATAAAAATGACACAGTCTTACGGATCAAAGTTAGACCCATACAGAAAACTATGTGAGCCCTTGGGTGTTAAGGGCATAAGACAATCAATCGTCATCACGAACAATCCAAGTACCATAGACCAGAACCAAACACTTACAGTCAAGTTTCCAAACCTAGGACCCAGTGACGTTATTGTTCCTGGCACTGCACGCCTAGCATTTAATATCGAACTATCATCAGACGCAGATGTAAACAGAACACTAGTTGACAATCTTGGCAGAGCAATTGTTAGAACTATTAAAGTAAAACTTGAAGGACAGGAAGTGTTTAGTCTTGACGACTCCGATGTGTTCTACTGTTACAAAGACCTTTGGCTCACAAGAGAAGAACGAGAGGACCGTATTTACCAAGGCATACAGCCAGATAATGTTTGTAAACTTCGAATCAATGCTGGAGATAAATCAACATCAGCAGTCCAGGACGTTATTATAGCAGAAACATATGGAACCAGGTTTTACATTCCACTTGAGTTTGAAATCCTAACAGCACATTTGCCTTATTATCAAGGAGCACTGAATGACCGTCTGAGCTTTGAACTAACCTGTTCCCAGGGTCACCCTGGTCAGCCCCACAGGGTGGGTTTGTCTCTCTATTCTGGGGCATGTGTTTCTGTCTACCCTTTGTCCCTTCACCTGTATTTGCCTTTTTAAAACTCTCCCTACTGTCTGCACTGCCTGTAGCTCTTGATATTGGATGTGTGTTGCTAAATGGTCTTAGCTTTATTTAGGCCCATGTGTTAGGTTTATTTAATGTATTTGACCGGCTGGCGACATACATTCAATGTTCTGTTTAGTTTTTGTTTTTTTTCACAAGCAGTGCAGGCACGTCCTGAGAAAGCCTTGTTGCTGTCGGGACGTTAAGCAATGTACAATCAATCAATTTGAACTAACCTTCAATGACTACTCCAAAGTTATTAAATCATCTGCCACAGATGCAACATATAAGATCTCTAACATTTCCTTGGAATATGAAATTGTCACACACATTGATCTAGCCAGACTCATACAAAATCAGTACCAGTCAAGACTGCCAATTTATTATGACCGTGTGATTAGACATAGTTTAATACCTAAAGACAAAAGCGACCCAATGTGGAACATAAACTTGAACACACCTGCCAGGTCACTTAAAGGTATTCTTATGTTGTTTGTTGAACCAGTGAGTCCATACAAAAGGGATTCAGAAAAATTCTACAATCCTAAGATTACACATTTGTCCTGTACAATTGAAGGCCGCCCTAATCAAGTGTACGCGTCTGGAATGTTACCATACCAGCACTATGATGAGATCACAAAGTATTTTGCGGGTGGAAGGATTAGAGATAAACCAGCAAACATTGTGTGTAAAGATCTACATCTGTATGACGTTAGGATCGGACAATACCTGACAAACAAATATGCACTGTGGCTAGACCTGCGTAGTACAGATGACGACTACCTTCATGGGTCAGGACGAACTGTCGAGAACGGTAGTGATGGAATAACAATTCAGATACAAAAGAAGGTTGAAACTGCTGCAGCAATAAACATATATTTGTACCTGATTTATGACGCACAACTCAATATACAAGAGTGTAGACTAAGTGGACACATATATTAAAATTATATTGTGTATTAAAATGAACCGGAGCTTAATGACCCTCGATCCACACTGTGGCTTATTTGTTGGTGCCACAGGGTGTGGGAAAACTGAATTTGTTCTTAACCTCTTACAAACAAGATACATCCATCATTTTGAAAACATTGTAATATTTTGTCCTACAATCAAACACAACAAAGCTTATCACAATCGTTTATTCATTTGGACTGACAGCAACATATACTTAGTTGACCCTGAGAAAAAACTGAATGACTACCTACAATATTTTTACAAGCAATTTGAAGGACAGTCAACATTGTTTATTGTTGATGACTGTTCTGCAGAGAAAGACATTGTCAAGAAGAGAAACACTCTATCAGAACTTGCCTTCAGTGGCAGACACGCAAATGTTAGTGTATGGATTCTCACTCAGAAATATAATGCTGTACTAAAAGATTTTCGTGAACAGTTAAAAGTTTATCTGTTTGTTTTACTGTAAGGATCGTGACAGCTTTGAAGACTGTCTCAGAGAGAATGATGTCATACCAAATAAGCATGAACGGGATGATGTAAAAAATAAACTGAAATCAACTAAGCATCTAAAGCTTATTTTAAAGACAGATCAGCCCACAGGGTATGGGTTAGTAAATTAATTTATACATTTGTTTGTCCAATAAAAATGACAGACGGACAAATCATACAGGTGCTTGATCTCACACACCTTTTCAAAGATGTTATGCACTTTACTGACTTAATATCACCCAAACAGACTTACATAAGCCTTTCAGCACCATCAGAAATATATGCAAAATATAGTGTGACTTTGGATTATGTCGATGAGCATCCAGATGTGGAGCGCATGACAGTTGATTTAAAGACACCTACTTTTAAAGTTGATTGATTGTACATTGCTTAACGTCCCGACAGCAACAAGGCTTTCTCAGGACGTGCCTGCACTGCTTGTGAAAAAAACTAAACAGAACATTGAATGCATGTCGCCAGCCGGTCAAATACATTAAATAAACCTAACACATGGGGCCTAAATAAAGCTAAGACCATTTAGCAACACACATCCAATATCAAGAGCTACAGGCAGTGCAGACAGTAGGGAGAGTTTTAAAAGGCAAATACAGGTGAATGGACAAAGGGTAGACAGAAACACATGCCCCAGAATAGAGAGAAAAACCCACCCTGTGGGGCTGACCAGGGTGACCCTGGGAACTAAAAAATACCTAACCCCACCCAAGTCCCCCAGGGCAGACCCGGGTGGGGGACTTTTAAAGTTGATGATACCAACTATGGTTGGTTAGGAGAAGTTTGTTATAGCATATTTAAGCAACTACGTAAACTAAATGTTTATATTGACAGTGTTACAGTTAATAAAGTGGTATTACACAAGGTGAGCCAGCGGTAATATTTTTTCATTTATTATTTTGTCGGACAAATAAAAATGACGGACAATGCTCAAAACCCTGGCTCATCAGGCTCATCAAACCCTGGCCTACGTAATGTGTTTCACACAACAGACTTGCCTATATCCAATACTAATAATGTCTATGAATCAATAGAAAACTCTTTTTCTGTCACCCAGGTCTGCTCTGGGGGACTTGGGTGGGGTTAGGTATTTTTTAGTTCCCAGGGTCACCCTGGTCAGCCCCACAGGGTGGGTTTTTCTCTCTATTCTGGGGCATGTGTTTCTGTCTACACGAGGTCCATTCATCTGTATTTGCCTTTTTAAAACTCTCCCTACTGTCTGCACTGCCTGTAGCTCTTGATGTTGGATGTGTGTTGCTAAATGGTCTTAGCTTTATTTATGCCCCATGTTGTAGGTTTATTTAATGTATTTGACCGGCTGGCGACATACATTCAATTTTCTGTTTAGTTTTTTTTTTCACAAGCAGTGCAGGCACGTCCTGAGAAAGCCTTGTTGCTGTCGGGACGTTAAGCAATGTACAATCATCTTTTTCTGTCATACAAGATAATCTTCTTACAGGCAGTGTGAAGATTCAGATTGTTGCAAAAATAGAATTTACTAGAGTGGATGGTGAAGTGATTGTATCGTACATATCAACAAGACAACACACAGTTAACACAAGAAGGGAATTGGAGAACGTGTTTAGAGACAGACTATTACCTGACTTCCTTCAGGCAATTGACAGTGCAAAAATGAAGGGGTCTGGTTGGCACGAAGGACATGTACATGAACTACAATTAAAGCAGTCAAGGTATCATCCTATACTAGGTAAATCGTGGATACCACTGCCAACAGAGGTTGCAAACAAAAAGGCTGTTGTTAACATACAGAACAATGACAATTTCTGTTTTATGTGGTGTGTGCTTGCTAAACTACACTTTACAAAATCAAAACCTGAACGTTGATTGATTGATTGTACATTGCTTAACGTCCCGACAGCAACAAGGCTTTCTCAGGACGTGCCTGCACTGCTTGTGAAAAAAAATATAAACAGAACATTGAATATATGTCGTCAGCCGGTCAAATACATTAAATAAACCTAACACATGGGGCCTAAATAAAGCTAAGACCATTTAGCAACACACATCCAATATCAAGAGCTACAGGCAGTGCAGACAGTAGAGAGAGTTTTAAAAAGGCAAATACAGGTGAATGGACAAAGGGTAGACAGAAACACATGCCCCAGAATAGAGAGAAAAACCCACCCTGTGGGGCTGACCAGGGTGACCCTGGGAACTAAAAAATACCTAACCCCACCCAAGCCCCCCAGGGCAGACCCGGGTGGGGGAAAAAACCTGAACGTGTATCCAACTACATCAAATTTGTAAATGAACTCAACTTTAGTGGCATTGAGTTCCCTGTTAAAATAGAGGACATAGACTTGTTTGAAAAACTAAATCCTGGTATATCTGTAAATGTGTATGTGTGGGATAATGAATCTGTTGACAAGTTACAACCAATTAGAGTATCACCAATTGCCCCAACCTATGGACAGTCAGAAGATAAGCATGTTGACATGTTACTAATAAGCTCTGGTGATAACTTCCACTACACAATTATTAGGAGTATGTCACGTCTAATTCATAATCATGTATCAAAACACAATGGTAAACAAGAAGTGTGTAAGAGATGTTTACAAAGGTTATCCTCTATTGCAGTGGCACATAAACATGTCCTGCATTGTAGGTCAGCTGATGACATACAAACTGTACTTAAGTATCCAGATCCTGGTAGTCAAGTATATTTTAAGAACTATGGGAATCAGCAAAAGCTGCCGTTTGTAGTGTATGCTGATTTTGAATCACTAGTTGTTCCATATGAAGGTCCTGTTCCAGAGTCATTACCAAAGACTATAAAACTAAGTGACCAAGTGGTGTGTTCTTTTGGATACATTATTGTTAGGTCAGACGGTTTGCATTCAGAACCTGTTATCTACAGGGGTGAAAATGCAGCTTGTTTGTTTTTAACAGAAATGAGACATCTGTATAGTCAGGTAGTACAGTATCTCACAACATGTCAGATGCCTTTGGTGATGACAGAAGAAGACAAACTAAAATTTGATACAGTTGAGACGTGTTGGATTTGTGAACAACCCCTCCAGGGTGATAAAGTTCGTGACCATGATCACATAACTGGGCGTTACAGAGGAGCTGCACATAACAATTGTAACTTGTTATTAAAAACAGATCCTAAGACATATAAGTTACCTGTTTTTTTTCACAATCTCAAAGGATATGATTCACACATTATCATGCAGGCTGTAGATGAGTCTTTCAAAAACATAAATTGTATTGCCCAGACAACTGAAAAGTACTTGACTTTTAGGTTAGACAAATTAGCATTTTATGACTCCATGCAACATTTATCTTTAGGGTTGGCTAGTCTGGCAGAAGGACTGAGTATCCAATAACGAGTAAATATTTTGAACCAGACTTGATTAAGAAAGGTGTCTATCCGTACGAGTACATTGATCACTGGGTTGTGTTTGAGGAAACAAGACTGCCACCAAAAGAGAAATTTTATTCCACACTAACTGGAAAAGGTATTTCTGACTCTGAATATCAACACGCGTCAAACAATTGGTGACTACCATGACCAGTACTTGAAAGCAGACGTTTGTTTGCTAGCAGACATATTTGAAAGTTACCATGAGAAGGGTTTGTTACACTACAAACTTGACCCTGCCTGTTACATAACTAGTCCTGGCATGACATGGGATGCATTTTTGAAATCCAGTAAGATATCTATAGACCTGTTGTCTGATCATACAATGGGTGAAATGGTGGAACGTGGATTGAGGGGTGGCATTAGTATTGCAGCAAATAACTACGCCAGAGCCAACAATAAATATCTTGATGACCTTGACCAGGGTTTTGACCCCTCAAGGTCAAGGTCATTCATTACGTACCTTGACGCTAATAACCTTTACGGATTCGCGATGTGTGAGTTATTGCCCTTGAAAATTTTTTGTCTGTATGATTTGTCACAGTATGATGTAACAGGGTTAACAAACAATATTATGAATCTTGACCGAAACGACGCAAAGGGTTGGATCTTTGAAGTAGACCTGGAGTACCCACACCACCTACACGATTATCACAATGATTATCCATTAGCTGTTGAGAAAATGAGTATGACAGGAAAAAAAGAAGACACTAAACTTGTGCCGAATTTAAATGACAAATTCAATTACGTTTGTCACTACCGCTTGTTACAGTTTTACATCAGGCACGGGTTAGTACTAAAGAAAGTTCACAGAGGAATTCAATTTGATCAGAGTGCTTTCATGAAAGATTATATAATGAAGAACACAACCCTTCGTGCCAGAGACAGCAACACTGCATTTGACAAAGACTTCTTTAAGCTTATGAACAATGCCTGTTTTGGCAAGACAATGGAAAATCCTCATCACAGAAAAGATGTGAGACTGGTCACAACTGAATTGGGTGCAATTAAACTTACAGGTAAGCCACAGTACACAGGGTACAAAGAGTTTCATTCATCATTGTATGCAGTGTCACTGAAAAAAAAAAAAAAAGATTGTTAAACTGGATAAGCCAGTATTCATTGGTATGGCAATTCTTGAGTTGTCAAAACTGTTGATGCTTGAATTTTATTATGATTACTTCAAACCAAAGTATCCTGAGTGTCGTCTGCTATACACTGACACTGACTCTATGATCATTGATGTGTGTACTGAAGACTTTTATGAAGACATGAAAACAGAGTTACACATGTATGACACGTGTGACTACCCTAAAGACAATCCACTGTTTAGCACACAAAACAAAAAAGTGCCTGGAAAGTTTAAAGATGAACTGAATGGAGTGCCGATAGTTGAGTACGTTGGACTGAGATCAAAAATGTATTCTATACTGCACCAAAAGGGAAGTCAGTCGAAAGCCAAAGGAATTAAAAAAACAGCGATAAAAAATAAAGACATACGTCATGAACATTACAAGCAAGTATTAGATGGTACATTAATGCCTGATTATCCAAACAATTGATTGATTGATTGTACATTGCTTAACATCCCGACAGCAACAAGGCTTTCTCAGGACGTGCTTGCACTGCTTGTGAAAACATAAAAAATAAACAGAACATTGAATGTATGTCGCCAGCCGGTCAAATACGTTAAATAAACCTAACACATGGGGCCTAAATAAAGCTAAGATTGATTGATTGATTGTACATTGCTTAACGTCCCGACAGCAACAAGGCTTTCTCAGGACGTGCCTGCACTGCTTGTGAAAAAAAAACTAAACAGAACATTGAATGTATGTCGCCAGCCGGTCAAATACATTAAATAAACCTAACACATGGGGCCTAAATAAAGCTAAGACCATTTAGCAACACACATCCAATATCAAGAGCTACAGGCAGTGCAGACAGTAGGGAGAGTTTTAAAAAGGCAAATACAGGAGAATGGACCTCGGGTAGACAGAAACACATGCCCCAGAATAGAGAGAAAAACTCACCCTGTGGGGCTGACCAGGGTGACCCTGGGAACTAAAAAGTACCTAACCCCACCCAAGTCCCCCAGGGCAGACCCGGGTGGGGGTAAATAAAGCTAAGACCATTTAGCAACACACATCCAATATCAAGAGCTACAGGCAGTGCAAACAGTAGGGAGAGTTTTAAAAAGGCAAATACAGGTGAATGGACAAAGGGTAGACAGAAACACATGCCCCAGAATAGAGAGAAAAACCCACCCTGTGGGGCTGACCAGGGTGACCATGGGAACTAAAAAATACCTAACCCCACCCAAGTCCCCCAGGGCAGACCTGGGTGGGGGTGATTATCCAAACAAGTCACTGAGATCAAACAAACATAATCTTGAAATGATCCAAACACATAAAAAGTCACTTGCAGTTGGGGACACAAAACGAGTGTTTCACAGTAAGGAAAAGGCTTATGCACCTGGTCATTACAGGCTCAAGTTATCTGAAGACATAGCCGATGAACTGGTTGATGAATTAATTGATGAGTTAGTTACTGAAATGAGTAACGGTGTCTGGGGGAATAATCTGTAATTCTTCTCTGACAAATGCCCTTTGTGGCGCAGGGTCATACAGGTAATATATTGTTGCGCCAGGACCGTCAGGACCGGGGACTATTTTTTTTATATTATGAACGGATGTGGGACCAGATGGGGTCTGTCGCTCTGCGCTTTATGTCATTTTCAGCTTCACCTGGTTGATACAAATATCTCACCTGTTTGGTAAATAAACTTGTGTCTGGTGCGGGGGTTGGGGATGGTCCTGTTTTTGGCTCTGTAATTGTTTTCAATTTAATAGCATCAGCAGGCTTAGGGTGGCCTTCATTGTTCATTGCTTTTATCACATGTGGTAATCTCTTAACCCACTCAGTGTTACGTGTGTCATGCATGAGTTCCTTAGAATACTGATAGCTGAAAAGTCTTTCTGATAACCGTTTGTTAAAGTTCTCTACAATTGCCTGTGATCTGTGCACACCTGGAATGCCTCGTCTGACTAGTACGCCATGCTTTGCAAATAACTGATTAACAGCACCTTTGAATTCTGATCCATCATCAACTTGTACAAGTCTGGGGTATCTTAAAGGACCTCGACCATATATTTTTGTTAATGCTGTAGCAACAGTGGTGGCTGTTTTGTCAGATATGGGTTCAGCGTCTTTGTACCTTGAAGCAATGTCTACAACAGTCAGTGCGTACTTGTATCGTTTCTTTCTTATTGTGTCATGTGGTAAGAACAGGAGGTCCATTTGGTGTGTGTCATTAGGTGATGTGTTCTCAAAATGAGGCCTTGTTATTTTTCTTGGAGCAGGGAGATATATCTGCCAAATTGCCTGTCTCTGTAACCATTGTTTGACTTGATTGAGTGATATATCTCCGCCCACAGCGGCATATAATTTCTGAATAGCTGTTTGCCCTTTCCAATAGCCCGATGGGGAGTAATATATTTTCGATAGTTTATTTTCGGCTGCCATTTTTTCTAGCAATATAAAGTCCAGTAAAATAAACAAATGTCATTCCCACTAGAACAAAGATTATCTCCCCGTTTCTTTGTTGTGTACTAGGTTGATAGTAGTCACTTAGTTTTGGTTTCGGTATAGACATGTTTTCACCCGTGACAAGAAAATACTCACGAATTGCTTCGTCTGTATTTGAAAATGTATGTTGTGCGTGGCCTTCAAGCCTCAATCTTTCATTGATGAAATCAAGTTTCTCAATTCTATTCTTTTCATAATCCTGCTGGGCTTGTGCGAGTTTCTCAGATGCCTCATTGTGACGTTTCATTTCTTCTGCAGATTCTTCTCTACCCATTTTTGAAAAGAGATAGTTTGAACCACTGAACGCGAGGGCGTTGACCATCGCACCTCCAATCGTAATAGCTATCGTTGCCATATTTATTTTATTTACATAGAAACATTTTCAGGAATAATTCCCTGCTTGACAAGAAAATCTTTTGTCGCAATCGACGCTGTGACAACTACAATTAGCTTAGCACTGTCTTCAAAATCTAATCTACTCAGGTCTGCTGATTTCATTTTGAGTAGATTTTTTCCTAGCATAGAATAAGCTACTGCTAATCCACTGATTACGGCATAGTGATAGACAAGGTTCATTATGTTTTTTGTGTCGCTCATTTTCTAAGGCAATAAAAATTAAAATAATATTTTTATTTACTGCATATAAAATGGGTCAACGGCTTTGGATATTGTTGGTAATGTGGAGACTTCTGGTTTTGTTTTTGGAGTGTCTGATTTTTTGGTCACTGTACGAGTCTGTGGTTTGTATTTTTTGTATAATTGATACCCTACGTAACCAAATCCGACAACAAATCCGACAATTATATATTTTGTTGATTGAGGTTCGGGGTCAGGGTCAGGGTCGGGGTTAGACTGGGTTATTTGTCTCTCACTTTGATGAGGGAGTGACGGTATTGACACAGGTCCTGACGATCCTGACGGTGGATCAGTTACATGAGTCTTTTCTGTTTGTGCCTTAAGCTGTAATTTTTTTTTGCCTATTATATTCAGCTAATCTTTTTCCAGCCTCAACCCTGCCTGGACTTTTAGTCTTCGTCACAGTTTGATTGATTGATTGATTGATTGTACATTGCTTAACGTCCCGACAGCAACAAGGCTTTCTCAGGACGTGCCTGCACTGCTTGTGAAAAAAAAATAAACAGAAAATTGAATGTATGTCGCCAGCCGGTCAAATACATTAAATAAACCTACAACATGGGGCATAAATAAAGCTAAGACCATTTAGCAACACACATCCAATATCAAGAGCTACAGGCAGTGCAGACAGTAGGGAGAGTTTTAAAAAGGCAAATACAGGTGAATGGACAAAGGGTAGACAGAAACACATGCCCCAGAATAGAGAGAAAAACCCACCCTGTGGGGCTGACCAGGGCGTCACAGTTTGAACCTGTGTCAAAACTGGACTGGGGTTCGGTTGTGGAGTCATCTGGGTTTCGTCCATTTTCTTCTGCAGTAAAATTTATTTTTGAAAAATCAATATGACTCCCGGTAACAAGTAAGGTTACCACAGGTGCAAGGTAATTTCCAAACTTGTAAAACATGACGCATGCTAATTTACCAATTGAACTTGAAACAATAGGATTGCTTTCAAGGTCGTGTGATAGGCTGTCACTATCCACAGGTAGAAAGTGACTCACTGCTTTTGTGTATAGACATACAAGAGATCGACTCAAATCACGAGTCATTAGTGAAGCAATGTGATTTTCATATTTAGCATGAAGTTTGATTAGCTCGTCAGCGGTGAGGGATTCTATGTCTTCTGTCATGTATTGTTTTCCGAGATACGCTTTTGACTTTCCAGAAACAACAACAGACAAAAGACGCTGTTTTTTCGAGTCTAAGTCTTTGTTTTCTACAGCATTGATATAATTGAGAAGAAGTAATTCGTCTTGATTCATTTTATAATAAAAAATAATAATTTTAAATGACATTGATTTTAAAAACCTTTATTTTACTGAAAAAAATAAGGAGAAACCTAGAAAAACGGGGTTTGTTATTAGACGAGCGATTTGTGATCAAAAACAATGGAATTAAGAGGTCGTCAAAAAATCTGTTGTATTCTCCATCTTCCTTTCTCTCTTCACTGTACACTTCAAGACTTCTCATCTGAACTTGTACTTCTCCACACTGTGCTTGGACTTGTTCCCTTCTCTCTTTCTGTTTGCTTTCAAAGTGAACACCTATACTTCCGAAGAATCGTTTGTGCATCCTGTACTTAGTGACATGCCTAACATGGTTCTAACAGCAGCACCTTGAACTGTGGATACATTAACCTGTCCACATTTAGCCTCTGTCAAGACTATCTTTGTCTTGGCCTTACAGGTCGTCCTAAGTTCTGTTCCCTGATGCTTCAGTGCATCTTCTTCAGTGCCCCCTGACACGTTTAGTCTCACATGCTTCATATACTGGGCTCTCTTCTTCCTCAGTGGGGTATTGGCCTCAGCACATCTTTTTCGTGGTTTAATCATCTTTTTCAGCAAAATCGACTGTCACCTTATCGATTGATTCTGAAAGTTTGACTCTGACAAGTTTTGTGAGGTACGCTTCCTCTGTTTTTGATAGTGGCGCTGCTAGTTTGCAAATAAATCTAAGAATCTTGGATTTAAATGGAGATGATGCAGTGCTAACAACACTGGGTTTGGGAATAACTGGCGATGCCTCCTGCACTTCAAAGGGTGTTGGTGTTGATGTTGACGATAAACATGAAATATCAGCGGAAGGTTGTAAAGAATCTACACACTTCCTGACTTTTGCTGGTGTTGATGTTGATGCCGAACATGATGAAGACGGACTGAAAGAGAGATCAGGAAAACAATCCCCTACATTATCAAGATCTTTTCTTTTGGGTGCAGCTAGTCTGTTTTTGGCTGGATACGGTCGGCCACCTTTTGACTGCTGCTTGAAATGACTACATGTTTGACAGTCATCAACAGAAAGAGTTTCATCAAAGGCTACCCAAAGATCACACGTTTTGTGAATGTCTGTAGAGCTTGTGCGTTCCACTTGTTTTCTTAATTTGACAAGCTTTGTATGACACATGAAACAAATTGTTTTAGAATGCTTCCCTTCCTGGTCGTTGAGCACATCAATGTTGAAACACGAAAATACATCACTAGTGTATTTAGTGCACAAAAACACGGGTTTGTTTTTGTCTTGGACTGCTCGCCTAGACCTTCTACCACAAAGCCTACACAAAGAATTCACGGCCTCCAAATGTCTTGGAAAGGAATGTTCATTCTCCATGGCTTTAACAATTGATTGATTGATTGTACATTGCTTAACGTCCCGACAGCAACAAGGCTTTCTCAGGACGTGCCTGCACTGCTTGTGAAAAAAAAACACTAAACAGAACATTGAATGTATGTCGCCAGCCGGTCAAATACATTAAATAAACCTAACACATGGGACCTAAATAAAGCTAAGACCATTTAGCAACACACATCCAATATCAAGAGCTACAGGCAGTGCAGACAGTAGGGAGAGTTTTAAAAAGGCAAATACAGGTGAATGGACAAAGGGTAGACAGAAACACATGCCCCAGAATAGAGAGAAAAACCCACCGTGTGAGGCTGACCAGGGTGACCCTGGGAACTAAAAAATACCTAACCCCACCCAAGTCCCCCAGGGCAGACCCGGGTGGGGGCATGGCTTTAACAAGCTATACTTTACATATTATATGCGTCAGATAAGGGCACACACACATAGTGATACATTCGGCACTGAAAACCAGTTTTACACACAAGCACTGTCTACCGCGGAAGGAAAGTTCCTCGAACTACACACATTTTAATCACGTAATAACCACAGAATTTGAAGAGGATTTCAAAAGAAACTTACATGATTGTACTGATTGTACATTGCTTAACGTCCCGACAGCAACAAGGCTTTCTCAGGACGTGCCTGCACTGCTTGTGAAAAAAAAAAAACCCAACTAAACAGAACATTGAATGTATGTCGCCAGCCGGTCAAACACATTAAATAAACCTAACACATGGGGCCTAAATAAAGCTAAGACCATTTAGCAACACACATCCAATATCAAGAGCTACAGGCAGTGCAGACAGTAGGGAGAGTTTAAAAAAAGGCAAATACAGGTGAATGGACCTCGGGTAGACAGAAACACATGCCCCAGAATAGAGAGAAAAACCCACCCTGTGGGGCTGACCAGGGTGACCCTGGGAACTAAAAAATACCTAACCCCACCCAAGTCCCCCAGGGCAGACCCGGGTGGGGTGAGAAACTTACATGAGCTGAGGAGGACATTTTCAAGCATAGTATTACATAATGATATTTACGATTGTAACTTTTTTGCCACGGTAATAATAAGTTAGAAACAGGCTAAACTGATCACATGCCTGATGGCCTTCAACAAGGAACAAAGAGCGCTACACTTCCCGCCCGCAGCTCGGCAGTGCTTGGCATCACCCGCCAGCACTTATCAGTAAAGTGGGTCACGGCCGGGCCGCAGCCCAACTAAAGAGAGCAATTTAGAGAGCCTGGCTCTGGCGACCATGGCGTCCATAATCCTCATAAAGCCCCGAGGGCTGAGGTTGAGACCGAAGGGTTGGGCCCCAAACTGATAAACGACCCCGCGAAAGGCGAATCGCAGGTAACGCCGAGAGGCCGGGTGCATGGGAACGTGCCGGTAAGAGTCGGACAGGTCGAGACTGACCGCATAGTCCATAGGCTGTACCGAGGCTCGTAAGGCTCTTGCCGTCTCCATGCAAAGAGGGGGCGACAATAAACTTGTTCAGGGCCGAGAGGTTGATGACCGGTCGCCACTTGCCGCCGGGCTTCGGAACCACGAAGAGCCGACTGTAGAACGCCGGGGAGTCCTGTCGCGCTACTACTTCCGTGGCGGCCTTCTTGAGCAGCGTGGCAATCTCCACCTTGCACTGGTCGACCAGGATCTGAAGTCCTGCCGAGATCGTGTCGAGAATCCACGGGTCTTCCAGCAGCAGCGACCGCCACACGTTGCTGTGCCTTGCTAGCTCCCGCCGACTGGAGACCCTGCAGGGATCGGCGGGGGCAGTCGGAAGAAAGTCACTGGGCCCTCCCCTGCCCAGGCCTCCGAGCGTTACTAGGCCAGGTGGGAGCCGAGGCCTGGAGTGGGCGGGCACGACTGGTGGGGACCTGACGTTTGGGTCTGGGAGGTAGTCTGGTAGCCAGCCGGGAGGTGGGTCTGAAGCTCCGCAGGGCGCGACCCCTGTCCTTGCAGGAAGCTGGAAACCGGGAGGAATCCGCACTGGGAGCGCTCGGCCACAGGTCCTAGCCAAATCCTGAACCTCTTGCCAGGTAGAGCCAAAGAGGAGAGGTTCCCCTAGAGGAGCATGGCGAAATTAAGCGACGAAGGTCGAGGGGATGCCAGAGCAACTCTTCAGCACGGCATCTCATCTCATCAGGTCGCAATTCGCAGCCACCGCCATGGAATTGGTCGCGATGTGGTGCACAGTGCGATTTGCTGTCACAGCGAGAGAGTGGACGTCCCACAAACGCGCCTCATTCAGTCGCTCCCAAGACTCCTCCACACTCCACACCACTGCCTGCGTGGCCAGGTCCAGAAATCCCGCACAAGCCAGGGAGTTCCGAATTAGACTTGCCGTGTGGTCCAGACCAGGGGGGGGGGGGGGGGGGGGGGGGGGAGAGAGGGGGGGAGAAGAACCGACGGGTGGGTACCATACCTCCAGCTTGTAACTCCGCCGCAGGGTCAACCGCTGGGAGAGGGCAGGCGAAGGCTTGAGAGTGTCCCACGTACCAGGCTTGCCGAAACTTGATATCGACGCCAGTCGGCCAACGAGTGTCCGCAAAGAAACCCCTATTCCACAGCTTGCCCTGGAATAGGTGCTCATTAACCCTTTCATTACTGAATTTTCTGGTTTGTGAATACCACCGAGTACTGCTTTTATAAAGTTCTGTATTACCCCTGCATACTGAGTTTAGAGACTAGAAAAATACCAAAATATAGTAGTGTACGGGAAAGGCTGATAGCCGAGTACCCATCCACCGCAGATACCCATAACCCTATATTGCTGTGATGGGCTTTGGAAGGGCTACACATTGACGTCATGTGTAAGTGTCGTGTGGTTGATTTGGCGACACACAGGTGCAAATATGTGACAAAATGACAGTACATTAACAACACACACCTATGAAGCAAGCAAACATGCATGAAAGAGAGTCCAAAAGTGTTTGCATGCTCTTACCATGATAATGATGTGTTGGAAACTCATAATTCAAACTTGTGACTGTGTCATTGTCTGTTTATTGCTGTCACATGACAGTGTCCGCAATGCACACACAGGTGTCAAAAATTTAAAAAAAAACTGTAAAAGATCCACTAGTATATACACCTTGGTAGTCCATGCTTACGCATACACTATGTACAGTTACTGGAGTCTGAAGATGAAATTACTACACTGTTATACACTGTCATACACTGTCACCCTGTATTTACAGTTTTACCTGTGTGTGGTACCAAAAAACCAGTTGTTATTACAAACAAAGGTACATGTCACATTTCCGGCACATAACAACAGATTTGCGCCTCTTGTACGGGTTGTTTGCATAGCTAACCCCTGGGTTTGCGTCAATAGTAGTGGGTGTGTCGCTTGTAGCATAGATGGTCACGGCCCTTCCCTTTGACAGGTAAGTGGTCAACTCGGTCAAGGCGAGTCTCGTTGTTGGCTGGCGGCAGGGCAGGAACGGATCTTTGCTACATTCGCATTTGTGTACGTTGTGATCGTTTCGAACACTCTCAAAGTAGAAGAGGCCAAAGTACCCAGATGCACTGACAGATGTGTCAATTACATGTGTTGGACCGGCTCGCCTTCGGGTGAATGTCACCAGCTCAGGTGCAACATATGGGGTCCTACTGTCCATCCCCACTTTCGTCGGCATCGCGACCATTATCGTTGTTGTCGTTAGTTCTTGTCACACAATATCGGCCCTTTCCTTCTCTGTCAACTGAACTAAATCCAGTCTCCAAAATCGGCTCTATCCCAAAACTCATCATCATTAAATTCGTCGATGTCATGGTCACTTTTTCCTCTTCGCCATTTTTGCAAGCACAACCAAAGTTCTGGAAGGAATTTTTGATATAAACTCCGCATCCTGTTTCCCAGGCCCCGAACCGGCTATAACATAAACACTGCATGCCTCGCGGTACCATTCCAGTGCTGTCAAGTTTGCCGCTAATCCGGTAGCCACTCACAGCAGGTAGCGCGGATTTCAAACGCAGCTAGCACAAACCGCTTTAGCGGGCAGCCATACGCGGGGTAGTAGAAGCTGCGGCCCCGCTATAACGGGAGGCCGTAAGCAGAGGAGGCGTTTCCCATGCCCGCAATAGCGGGCGTCAGTAATGAAAGGGTTAAAGGCGTCCGAAAGATCTCTAAATCCTGGGTCTTGAAACGCTTCACCTGAAACGGGGCGTCGACCGAGGCCGCAGCCTTCCTCTTAAGCGGTGGAGAGGGCGGGCATCCCTCCAAGGAAAGAATAGCTGAGATCGTACGTGCCGCCTCGACTAGGGCTCGCAAAGTCTCAGACGAACCCAGTGTCTCTCCTGCCGTGTCGGACGCGGAAGCGCTGCGGGGACGCGGGTCCAGGGGGAACAGGGCTGACGCAGAGTCCTCCGGGTGCAGACTGAGGACGTCTTCATCAAAATCCGAAGCCACGGGCGACACAGAAACCAGGTCACGACGAGGAACAAAACTGTCCGGCGGAGACCAGGAGGGTCTGTCAGGCGAGCGCTCAGGCAGTCGTTCATCGGGCGAGGGTCAGGAGAAAGCCGAGAGGCGCGCGACCGCTGCCGGGGTCCGGGCACTACTGTAGCGGTGACTGGCGGTCTTGCTTGGGAGATGAGAGAGGGAAGACGCCCCTAATGCAAGGCCTGAGAAGCCGGCGGGGAGCCGTGACGAGAAGTCCCAAAGGCACACCGAGAGAGTCCTTGGAGCAGTGTGCGTGAACACTTCCCCGAGGGCTGGGGGAACAGCTGCGGAGAGTGGGACGACAAGTAGCGCGAAGGGACCGGCTCCACCCAGGGGCCCTGGCTGCACCGGGTGAAGGAGACCGACGCCAAGGTGAAGGGCTCCTCCCGTAGCCGCGACTGTCCGAGCACACCTCTGTACATGGAGGCCTCCCGAGCGCTGGGGGTGACCGACGGACAGCATCTAGTGAAAGCTAGCGCAGGAGTACATGTCTTCCGAGTGCTCTATCTCTCGGTCCCCTGTGATGAAGCTCTATGCTTGTGCATAGTGCTCGCACAATAGGATTAGTACGGTACGGTTTTTGTTATCGGTTTGTTGCCGAAAGTCCGTGTTGGACTAGACATACGTGAAATCTGTAAGACATGGTTAGCACGGTTTTTTTTAGTGAGTTCTGTTTAGTGAGTTCTAGGCGGAAGCTGTGACTGTCAGAGGTCTAGTTTGGTTATTGCGGGCTGTCTTGTCATATGGAACGGTTGTGTTCGAGTTACCTAGCCCGCATTCCCTGACTCTGAAGCCTAGATTTCAGGTATGTTTCTATAAACGTAGTATTGATAGTTGTTTAGTTAAAGACAGTATGCGTGGTAAGATTAATGTGTAATCAATCCAGACCAAAAAGGTGACTGCCAAGCGTGTAAGATGCAAAGAAGTACCCAACGGAGAAAGAAATGTATGTTTGTTTGTTTGTCTATTTTGACAAAGGGTATTTACCCGAAATATTAATAAATTGTGTTCGGCGAGCTTGCTACTGGACACCGTGACAGAGGGGCACCAAAGAAGAGATACAAAGACTGTCTCAAGAAGTCACTTAGTGCCTGCCAAATCGACCACCACCAGTGGTCTTCGCTTGCTGCGGACCGTGACACCTGGCGCTCCACCATTTACAAGGCAGCTGTCTCCTTTGAGGACTCTCACAGAGCTAGCCTTAAGGACAAGCGGCTCAGGAGAAAAAACAGAGATGCCGCAGCTCAGAACCCTGGCCATACCTTCCCCTGCAGCCACTGCAGTCGAACCTGCCTGTCTCGGATTGGCCTCCGCAGCCACGAACAAGCCTGCAGACGTCGTGGGCAACTCCTATAAAATCTTCGTTCGCGAAGTCAAGCCAAGAGAGAGAGAATAAATTGTGTTGTACCCGTCTTTTCTAAGCGTGTTTCTTCTCCGTTGGGTACTTCTTAAGATTAATGTGGTTGTATAGCGGTGTTCCGGTTTGGTTTAGTATAGTATGTTTAGAATTCCGTGAAGTAACCGGTGTTTTTGTATACAGTTGTTTACAGAGTTAGATGACTAAAGGAATATGAAGTGTGTATGTCTAAGCCGCTATGAAGATAGTACATGGTTGGGGAAGCATAGTCTTTTCCAGGGTATAGAGTAATGTATAGCAAGAGTGTCAGTTAGGCTGTAGTCTGTTTCAAGATAGTGACCGATATATGGGGGTGATACGAAGATAGTTTATGAAGCACGTGTGTGTGTGTGTGTGAATGAACGTGTGAGTTATTTGTATCAGCCAGGTTACGTGACGTTTCTCATTGATCCAATATGTTGTGTGTTTAGCAAGTGTTACGTTGGGACTTTTGTTATCTATTTAGAGTTCTTGTAACGAGAGTGGAAGACGGACGCCGAGACGTCGAGTCGCAGGAGTGGACCTACGTGAGGTCATCCCTCCAGCTCTTCTGAGTGATTCTGACTGGGACCAAGACACCCAAGTCCAAGCGAGAACTGAGTGTACCGTACGAGTTAGTTAGTTAGTTATTTGGGTTTAACGCCGAGCAGGCGACTAAGGCCATCTCACGGCGGGATGGGTAAAAATCTGGTCAGCCAGACTAAAAGCAAGGTCTTAAGACAAGATGTAAATATAGATTAAAAATCTCAGGCTAAAATGTCGCACATGTCTGGAAAAGAAACGTCTACAGACTCTTAAAAAGGGCAAATAAAAAAATTCACATAGTCTATGAATGCTCAGATCTTGTTAAAAATATTGCATTCTCTCAAAAAATTGAAGATTTTGTCCGGGGGAACATCCCGGAACAAAACCTTCAAGGAGTCTGCTGTGAAGTGTTTATATCTGGTGTCAATTAGGTCAGCACAATACAGCAAAAAGTGTCGAACAGAAAACTGCTCATCACAGGCAAAACACCATGGACGCTCATCCTGTTTAAGTAAGTAAGAGTGCGTAACATATGTGTGCCCAATGTGGAGCCGAGCAAGGACAGTCTCCTCACGGCGGCTGCCGCAGCGGAAAGGTAGACTGTCAGACAACTTAGGAAGAGCTTCATGAAGCTTGTTCCCTTCCTCTTTGTCCCACTCGGACTGCCACTCGCGGGCTATGTACGCACTAATAACAGGTTTAAAATCACTATAGACAGTCTGTGTGTCAGGGACAGGGTCACTGCGGGCACTGTTGGCAGCAGAATCTGCGATTCTGTTGCCTTCGATGCCCACATGGCCTGGGACCCAAATAAAAATGATGTCATAATATTCCTTCATCAAGTCCGCGTAGAGCTCTCTAATCTGCACCAGCAGTGGATGGTCTGTTCCCGCGCCCTGAAGGGCCTGCAGGGCAGAAAGAGAGTCAGACAGAATCAGGAAGTTCCTTTCCCGAGACTGATAGGCATGCTTGAGTGCTAGCAGAATGGCCTGCAGTTCTGCACTAAATACAGAGGAATGGTCAGGGAGACGGAGCTTAAATGGGCGTCTAGGATGGCGAGAGGACACTGCAGCCGCAGCCACTCTTCCATCCTCAGACTTGGACCCATCCGTATAAAGACGACAATAGCCAGGAAAAATTGAAAGGAGTTCATTGAGGCTCTGTTGGTATATGGCTGGTGGAGTACAATCCTTGTGGGCAGTCAAGTCCAGCAAGATGTCAGGAACTGGTAGTAGCCAGGGTGGAGTGACGTGTTGCAGAGATTCCGAAACTTTGTCCAGGTCCACTCCGGCCGCCTGCAGATGAGGTCGGACACGGAAGGAAAGTGGACGGACAGCTCCCGGATGGGCATCGTAAATCTCTGCAAACGACGGGTTAAAAACACAATCATATGCAGGATTTTCTGGATGGGCCTTCAGCTTCAGAACGTAGCTGAGCATGAGGCGGATGCGGCGGAGCCTGAGAGAAGGCTCCCCTGCCTCTGCATACAGACTAGGAACTGGAGATGTCCTGAAGGCTCCCAGACATATGCGCAGACCTTGATGGTGAATTGTGTTCAGACGCTGCAGAACAGACTTGGAAGCCGAGCCATATACCACAGAGCCGTAATCCAGTTTGGACCGAACAAGGGCCCGGTACAGTCGAAGTAAGACGATGCGGTCTGCACCCCAGTCAGTACGACCAACGACACGAAGAATGTCGAGGGCCTTCCGACAAGAGGTTCTAAGGTAGTTAACATGGTTGCAGAAGGTCAATCTTTTGTCAAAGATGACCCCCAAAAACTTAGCCTCTTCAGCCACCTTAATTGGCATTCCAGCAATGCTCAGGCTAGGTTCTGGAAAACATTTCGTCTGGTTAGTAAAATGCACACAGACTGTCTTGGAGGGCGAGAATCTGAATCCATTGAGAGACACCCACCCCTGGATGCGATCAACGCACAGCTGCAAGCGCCTCTCAAGGGACGCAAGTCCTCGACCTCGTGCACACAAAGCAAAGTCGTCCACAAACAAAGAGCATTCAGAATCATCCTTGACAGCCTTTACAATGTTATTTATTTTAATGCTAAATAAAACAGGAGATAGAATACTGCCCTGCGGGACACCCATCTCCTGTTCAAAGGAGTCGGAGAGGGTGGAGCCCACACGGACATGGAACGACCTGTTGGACAAAAAATTGTGAATAAAAACGGGCAGATGCCCTTTAAAACCCATGTCCGACAAATCAGACATTATACCATGCTTCCAGGTAGTGTCATATGCCTTTTCAAGATCAAAGAAAATTGCATAGACATGCTGCTTGTTGACAAAAGCATCTCGGATAAAAGACTCAAAGCGGACTAGATGGTCAGTTGTACTACGGAAGCGCCGGAAACCGCACTGGAGGTCTGTGATGAGACCCTGTGACTCAAGATGCCACACCAGTCGGGCGTTGACCAAGCGTTCCATAGTTTTACATAAACATGATGTCAAAGCTATTGGCCGGTAGTTGCCCGGGTCGGAAGGATCCTTACCCGGCTTGGGAATTGGCACAACCACAGCCTGGCGCCAAGATGGCGGAAAATGACCGGTTATCCAGATATGGTTAAAGGCCTTGAGAAGTACAAGGAGTGAATCCTCAGGCAGATGTGTTATGAGCTGATAATGGATGGTATCTAATCCAGCAGCAGAGTCAGTACATTTCTGCATGGCTTGCTGCAATTCTGAAAACGTAAAAGGGGCATTATAGTCTTCCAAGTTATCCGATATAAAATCACAAGCACAAGATTCTCGCTTCTCCTTCTCTCTCTGGAAGAAAGGTGAATAATGCTCTGTTGAAGAATTATGGGCAATGGTGGAGGCAAGCAAATTGGCCACAGCCTTTTTATCTGTGACCAAACTGGCACCATCTCTAAGATGGCCGACAGAAGCCGAGCCACCCCTGCCCCTAATTCTTCGAACAGCCTTCCAGACTTTTTGGGACGGAGTCCTAGAAGATAAAGATGAGACGAAGCGTCTCCAGGAAGCACGGCGTTCACGTTAAAAAATGTAACGGGCTTTCGCCCGCTGTCTTTTAAAGGTTAAAATATTTGCTTGCGACGGATTACGAAAAGCACGTCGCTGAGCAGATTTGCGCATTGTTTGGGCCTTGCGGCACTCTTCATTGAACCATGGTACTCTCGGCTTCCGAGGGAGTGATGTGGAAGTTCTAGGGATGGTTTCACCTGCAACCTCCAACAAAATAGAAGTAAAACAAGAAACAGGTTCTTCAGCTGACATGACCACCTCCTCTGTAAGACGAGACTGACAGAGAGAGGCAAACAGAGACCAGTTAGCTTTCTTGAGATTCCAGCGCCCCACCGGCGAATCCTCCTCACAGCTGACCGATGACAGGACTACTGGGAAGTGGTCACTACCACACAGGTCGTCGTGAACCTTCCAGTCAAAGTCCAGCATGAGAGAAGGATCACACACAGTGAGGTCTAGACACAGAACTAGATCCGGAACCTGAGTTAGAGTATGTAGGTGAGCCATCGTTAAAAACACATAGGTTAAGTTGAGAAAAAACATCTTCTAACATCTGACCTCTGCCATCATAGTGGTCACTACCCCAAAGGTGAGCATGACCGTTAAAATCCCCCATGAGAATAAAGGGAGGGGGCAGTTGATCTACTAAGTTAAAAATATCATTGCTACAGACCCGCAGTGATGGTGGCAGGTAAATACTACATATGGTTATGGTCTTTTTTAAGGTAACCCGAGCAGCGACAGCCTGAAGACAGGTGTCGATGTTAACGGGGCTACATAAAATTTGGCTACTAATGAGAAGAGCCGCTCCACCCGAGCGCCTCTCCGAATCAGAGCCTTTATGTATAACATTAAAACCATTAAAAGACACAGGGTCAGAAGTCTTCAGGTAAGTCTCCTGAAGAGATATTACTGAGGGGTTATAGAACTTGACTAAAAGACGTAATTCCTCAAAGTTAGCTCGAAAACCACGACAATTCCACTGAAGCAAAGAGTCCATGATTAAGTCTTATCTGGGGGTAAGGAGTTTTTCCCCCCTTTTTCCTTTACCTTGGAAGGAGTTGAAGAAACAGAGGGGGGCCGGCTCCCGGGCCTCCTCTGGTTCCTCGGAGAGGAAGGGGGTGGAGCTGCCGCAGCATCAGCAACAACAACTTCCACTCCCTCCATCCGCTCCTCCAGTGCAGCATATTTGTTTTGAAGGGGGACATCTGTGTTCCCCTTCTGGGCCCGTGCGCACAGCGGTCCCATAGATTTCTTAGACTTCTGGTCCTGGGCAGCGTTCCTGCCGCTAGAGTTAGCGGCCTTAGAAGGCTGACCAGAGCCAGAAGCCTTTGGAGTTGACTGACTAACAGGTTTGGGTGGGGGCTGAGGCTTAGGGGCAACAGAAGGCGGCACAACCGGACCGGCAGTGTCCGCCTTCTGCGTTCCCTGGCTCCTTGTCACCACCGGAGGAGGGTTACTCTCCAGGGGCGAGAGGAGCCGAGGCTCCGCCCCCAACCAAGAAGTTGGGGTCTGACATGAAAAGTCTTTGGTGGGGCGCTTGCCTGCCACCGCTGCACTAAAAGTATACACTGAGGTGTTAGAGGTTGGGGCAGCCGCAGCTGCACCAGGGCCTTCAACCAGTTTTTTGGCATCCAGAAAGGACAGACCCTTCTCCACACTCACCTGCTGAATCTTGCACTCGGATATCCAACGAGGGCATTTCTTATCCGAAGCCATATGCGCCCCCTGGCAATTCACACACAGGGGGGTGGCTGTGCAGGACTCAGCAGAGTGTCCGGGCCTAGTGCAACGGGCGCATGAAGCCTCTGCCTGACGGCATGTCTTCTGCCCATGGCCATACTTTTGGCACTTAAAGCACCGGAGGGGAAGAGGGACGTACTTTTTCACTCTCAGGGAGTAGTAACCTCCCCAGATGGTAGTAGGAAGGGTGGGGGTGCCAAACGTCAGGATGATGGTAGGGAGACGGATCTCCCCACCACCTCGCTTGGAAGCGAAGCGCCCGACGCAAGTCACCCCCTGAGACTTAAGGTTCCTTACAAGTTCATCTTCTGACAGTTCTGCCAAAGCTTGATCTTTGATTACGCCTCTTGACGAATTCATAGTTTTGTGGGGTGTGACTTCCACAGGAGTGTCTCCGATGGAAGAGAGCCCCAGTAGCCCGCTGGAGTGTGCCCGAGTACGGCACTCCACCAGCAAGTCACCAGACCTGAGGCGCTGGGCGTCAGGCCTGCCAACACGGCTCCTGAGGGTCTCCCCCACCAGAAAAGGATGCAGCTTGGTAACTGGTTTCTCCTTCACCTTGCTATGGACAATGAGGAAGCGAGGCCATACGGCCGACGCCTGAGGTGTCGCTTCCTCACAGTCTGAATCACTGTCGTGTTCAATGTCGGCGTCTATGTGCCGTTTCTGTGCTAGTTTTGGTTTTTTGGTTTTATCCATATTATATTAGTAGAGATATTCATCCCCCGGGGGTCCCCGCCCGCCACCGAGCCCAACAAGGGAAAGTGCAACTGTCGGCGGGTCTCCAGCCGACGCACAATGGAGACTGCCCGAAAGATATACTCAAGGGGGTAAGCCCGATTGAACCGTTTGAGCCACCGCCTTCTATCACACCGTTGAATGCAGGGGAATACTGGCGTAAAGCACCTAATCAGCAGCAGAAGCTATAGCATGGTGCTCCGTATAGCAACCCGCATGTCAACAGTGGGATAGGGCTCAACGTGACAAGAGCCGATTGACTAGGCCGGTACGACTAGCCTCCCGTTTAGGTAGAAGTCAAGGCCGAAGTGGAGTGTTGGCACCAGTGAGCCGCAGCCCAAAGGGAACCTCAGCCACCAGGATCCTCTTCTCCCCCGACACGGGTCTCCAAGCACGGCAAACACTTGGGATCTAAAGGACCAAAAAGTCACGAGTATTTTTAAGGACCAATCCAACATGGTACGACCTAGGTTAGCACAGCTCCTTAAAAACCGGACCAGTGAAAAGGCTGAACAACATATCTGCTGACATCAAGTCCTAATTCTGGACAAAGATGGCACCCGTCCGCTAGCCCACTCAGTCAGGGACTGAGCGGACTACCCACCTACGCCACGTGGAGGCCGGTGCCGGGTAGGCAGTGTACCGTACGAGAACGAGGACGTCCGTGCCCAAAGAGACAGGACGGCAATACGCGTACGACGGAGGACTTTCACGCCTAGATGTGAGAAGGACCAACGTAACCAGGCAACAACATCAAACAGGTTGGAGACATTGAGAGACTAAAACCTAGCCTGGCAAAGATACTGTGATTTGAGTGTGTGATAGAGAGTTTTGTATATATATTTTGATAGTCTTTAAAGCGTTTTCTTTTCTTTTATAGTGTATAAAGGTTACTTTAGAAAGGGAGCCCGTGTGTTGTGTTTTACCGCATGAATGCGCCCGTCTGAGTCAGTGGCGGTGTATGCGTCTGTTGCGTGAGAGTCTGTGCGTACGACTGTGGGCAAGTCTGCGTGCGTTACAGTGGTGACCCTGTTTTAGCGGTAGGTTAAAGTATCTGCGGGCGATAGCGATTTTAGAGTAGGATTTGTTGATATGTGCATGTTGTGTTAGATTCCCCTCTCCGATTCTAGGGGGTAAGATCCGTTATTTCTGTAGTTTTCGGGATCTTACGAGGAGCTAGTTCTTGTTTCTTCCTTTTGTATAGGTAGTGTTCTTTTTCCTTGCTCTTCTTTCTATCGTTCTTATTTTTCGTTCCATCTGGACATCAAAGTAGGTCACCGTTTTCTGCGTAGGTAGTTGATATTGTTGTGAGTTGGCATTTTAAGTTTTTGCCGTTGAGTTGGTTGTGGTTTGTATTGTTAGGTTGTTAATTTTGCCATTTATTTGTATATTTACGTTTTCAAGTTTTGGGAAGTTGTAGTAAATATGGAGGTAGACCCGGTAGAGACTTAAATTAAACAGGGTGAAAGGTTAGGACTTAAGGATGAGAAGCTTTTTGATTACGTAGAGAAATGTAGGGATAGAGAGGATAGAGCGAGAGAAAGAGAAGCTCAGAGAGAAGAAAGAGAAGCTCAGAGAGAAAGGGAAGAGAGAGAAAGAGTACTTAAGAAAGAGGAACTAGAGGTTCAGAAAGCCATAAAGGAGAAAGAGAGGTTCAGAGGGTGAGGGACGAGAAAGAATTAGAAATTCGTAGACTTAGAGAGGAGAAAGAGTTGGAAATGCAGATACAGAGGGAGGAGAAAGAGCTAGAAATTCAGAGAGAGAGAGAAGAGAAAGACGGAATACTTAAAAAAGAGGAAATGGAGCTAAAGGAGAAAGAATTAGAAGCTCAGAGACAGAGAGAAGAGAAAGAAAGAGTCTTTAAGGAGAAAGAGTTAGAAGCTCAGAGAGAGCGAGATGAGAAAGAAAGGGTCTTTAGGGAGAAAGAGTTAGAAGTACAGAGAGAGAGAGAAAGAGAAGAGAGAGCATTTCAGAGAGAGAAGGACGAGAGGGAACATGCGTTAAGAGAGAAGGAACTAGAGTATCAGAGAGAAGAAAAGGAGAAAGATAGGGAGGTACAAATGCAGTTAGCTCGAGATGCGGGATCTAGACCAGATAGTGATTCAGTAGGCCGAGGAATACAAAATTTTCCTAAACTGCCGATGTTTAAAGAGTCCGTGGACTCTATTGACACTTTTTTGTGCCGTTTTGAGTCTCATGCGCAGGCGTTGAGTTGGCCTCCTGCCAAATGGCCCGTTTTGCTTTCATCTGTGCTTGAGGGACAGGCCTTGAGTCTTTACCATAGTTTGACCGTTTCGGGGACCATAGATTACAAGACTTTGAAGGAGTGTCTCTTGCAGAAGTTCCAGTGTAATGCGGAAGGTTTTAGGGAACGCTTGAGGGCTTGTCGGCCAGAGACAGGGGAATCGTTTATGTCGTTTGGCAAACGATTGTCCCATTTGCTCGTACGTTGGGTCGAGCGGTCAAAGATCGACCACACGTACGACGCATTGTTCGATCTCATGTTGGCTGAACAGTTCTTTGGAAGCGTTTCCAAGGATCTAGCGGTATTCTTGAGAGAGCGTAACCTCAAAACTACAGACGAGTTGGTACAGCACGCGGAGGCTTTTCGGATGGCGCATCCTACAAAAAACCTCGCGCGTAGGACCAAGACACCGCCAGTCGGGTTGGTCGCTGCTAACACGTCTGGGGGTTACCGGGGGGTCAATACTTTACGTGGAGGCCAGCGGATTAACGGTAGAGGTACTTTGCGTTTTCGACGCGGTGATCGAGGTAACAGCAATGGCGGTAGCGATCCGTACGCACGTGGAGGGACTTCTTTGCGTGGGTATGGTCGTGGTCGTGTTGCGAGTTCGGACACGCAGTGTTTTTCTTGTCGTGGGTACGGTCACTTTAGTCGGAGCTGTCCGTACTATGGTGCAAGCGCGCAGGGTGCTGGTTATCAGGAACACGGCCATCTGGCTCATCAGTATCCTGGCGTCACTAGGCGGGTAGATGGGGCTGTGCAGCCCACTCACACGGCCAGTGTTGCAGTTCCTGTCACTGTCGGTACGGTTTTTGTTATCGGTTTGTTGCCGAAAGTCCGTGTTGGACTAGACGTACGTGAAATCTGTAAGACATGGTTAGCACGGGTTTTTTTAGTGAGTTCTGTTTAGTGAGTTCTAGGCGGAAGCTGTGACTGTCAGAGGTCTAGTTTGGTTATTGCGGGCTGCCTTGTCGTATGGAACGGTTGTGTTCGAGTTACCTAGCCCGCATTCCCTGACTCTGAAGCCTAGATTTCAGGTATGTTTCTATAAACGTAGTATTGATAGTTGTTTAGTTAAAGACAGTATGCGTGGTAAGATTAATGTGGTTGTATAGCGGTGTTCCGGTTTGGTTTAGTATAGTATGTTTAGAATTCCGTGAAGTAACCGGTGTTTTTGTATACAGTTGTTTACCGAGTTAGATGACTAAAGGAATATGAAGTGTGTATGTCTAAGCCGCTATGAAGATAGTACGTGGTTGGGTAAGCATAGTCTTTTCCAGGGTATAGAGTAATGTATAGCAAGAGTGTCAGTTAGGCTATAGTCTGTTTCAAGATAGTGACTGATATATGGGGGTGATACGAAGATAGTTTATGAAGCACGTGTGTGTGTGTGTGTGTGAATGAACGTGTGAGTTATTTGTATCAGCCAGGTTACGTGACGTTTCTCATTGATCCAATATGTTGTGTGTTTAGCAAGTGTTACGTTGGGACTTTTGTTATCTATTTAGAGTTCTTGTAACGAGAGTGGAAGACGGACGCCGAGACGTCGAGTCGCAGGAGTGGACCTACGTGAGGTCATCCCTCCAGCTCTTCTGAGTGATTCTGACTGGGACCAAGACACCCAAGTCCAAGCGAGAACTGAGTGTACCGTACGAGAACGAGGACGTCCGTGCCCAAAGAGACAGGACGGCAATACGCGTACGACGGAGGACTTTCACGCCTAGACGTGAGAAGGACCAACGTAACCAGGCAACAACATCAAACAGGTTGGAGACATTGAGAGACTAAAACCTAGCCTGGCAAAGATACTGTGATTTGAGTGTGTGATAGAGAGTTTTGTATATACATTTTGATAGTCTTTAAAGCGTTTTCTTTTCTTTTATAGTGTATAAAGGTTACTTTAGAAAGGGAGCCCGTGTGTTGTGTTTTACCGCATGAATGCGCCCGTCTGAGTCAGTGGCGGTGTATGCGTCTGTTGCGTGAGAGTCTGTGCGTACGACTGTGGGCAAGTCTGCGTGCGTTACATCCCCCCTTGCAGAGGACCATGTGAGACGGGGTTGACTCTCCCAGCCATTGCTATGAGAGGGCTAAACGGGACCGAGTCCAGTATCCGGCGGGAAGCGGGCCCCACAATCTCCGAGGTCGCTCGACGGTGTGGAGATGTGGGCGGCGCAGGGGCTACAGGTGCTTTAATGTTATGCACTGACCTGTCACTGTCCAAGAGTCTTTAGTCCCTGGGCGGCCGTGCCGATAAAACTCCCACAGCTGGGAACACTTCCGCTCCTTCCATGTTGTGCAGGTACGGGCTGAGGAGCAGCCAGAACAGGGAAGACACAGAGTATGCGAGTCCATAGGCCACTGGAACCCTTTACATCTCCTGCATGTGCGTAGCTGTGTACTGCAACACAAAGCAGAAGCCATGAAAGCCACTGCGCAGGGCCAGTAACGAAAGGCCCCGAGAACAGTCCTCACCATACAGTCCAAGGGCTAAGCCCAGTCTGAACGAACATTGACAAAATTCCACGGGATATGCCGACGCTCCGTAAACAATGGCTCGTTTACTCGTAGGCATAACCCGAGGCCTTACCTCGCCATCTTCTTAGTCAGAAATGAACTTGATAGACGAAGTGTAGCCGTAGAACGAAACCAAACCACGTGAAGGCTGAAACCGGCGAACCGTTCTTGGTGAAGCTAAGGGTAAGACTGGCGGGAATGCACGGCTCACGTGACCGGATGGAGGGAGGGGAGACTACCTGGTCACTTGGATACAACTCTCTGAGTTACGGCCTTGTTGTGTAGGTACACACAAAGGGTCTTAGGCTGAAATCAGATAAGTTAAGGGGTATATTCCATATAGTAATGCCATCGGTAATGTATTTTGAGGAAACAAAAATAAAAATGATATGCCACACCCACCTCTTTGTGAGGGGTCAACATTTTCTGAGCACACAAGTTGTGGAGGTTGGCAGATGGCCTCAAGCTCTCCCAGAGCCACACTAGGCTGTGGGTGGTTGTCAGGAGAGGCTACAGCTTTTTGCACAGAGTCCAGGTGACCGGCTGCAGATGCTGACACAATGTGTTTCCAAAGCTCCGGCAACACATCAAAGTGGTCCAGCGGCTTGACCTCTTGGTCACGCATGTGTCTCATCACACACATACACACCATGCTGCATGTGCACACCTGCACACAAAAATATGGACTAGGTGAGTTTCCTCCAAGTGACAGCACGCACTTAAACAGCCTGAAATAATACAAGTAATGTTTTGGCGATTTTGTTCTTGTTTTGTTTGGTCATGTTTTGTTTTTGGTGGGCGGTGCTAGACCAGAAAAAGACAGTTTAATTTTTTTCTGACAAAAGTGAGTGTGTGTGTGTATGGGCGGTGAGGGGGGTTGATATCACCCTTACGACTATGGTTGACAGTTACTGGCTACAAGAAATTAAGTAGAACCTCCTTTGAAAGGACACCAAAATGTATGGTCACCTGTTCTTCACAGTCATAATAATAATACCGTTATTATATAGGCGCTTTTTCTCAATTTTTGGGCGAATCGACTCAAAGTGCCGCGAACTGAAACCCAACACGCACACTGACATAACAGACACAGATTTACGCCATTTAAGACACAGTACAAGACAGACGAAGGGCCAGTTCAGCTACTCAAGTTACAGAGATTTTTGATCGCTTGTATTTGAAATTTGTAAAGTGGCCTGAAACCGGTACCAAAGTGTGGGGGGGTGGGGGGGTGGGGGGGTGGAAGAACCGGAGTACCCGGAGAATGAACCCCCGACGGTCCACCCGAATTAACGGCGACACTTACCAGAGGAGAAAAGTCAGACGCCGGAACCCGTTTTCAAACCTCGCACCTTTGGCATTGGTGGCAGGCGCCTTAACCACTGCGCCATGGACCGCCCCAGTCACACATGCATTACACAAACGATATTTACTATATAAAGTACCTTGATGTTACGATCACCTGCTGAACGAGGCTGACGGTCAGCTTATCTGAGCCAGAAACAGTAAAAATAAATTTACAGCCATGGCCAGACTGGTGCAGTAAAGTCGTCACATGCAATGGGTCAATGACAGCTATCTCAACATCTAGCCCACCTCGACAAAGCCCATACGTCGTGTCATTACACAATGATGGACATACCATCAGCTCATTCTGTGTGATCAGTCTGTAACAAAGGTCATGCTATCTACCTGACCACGTCCACATATCTTTTTCAAGTCAGTTTACTGTGCATCACGTAATCTTCCGAGGTGACCAAAAATTGACTGCTCTTTTGCCCTGGGTGGTGACTTGGGAGAAACTCACGTGCCCCTGAAGATGGATGGGGTTCATGTGAACTGATTGCATATGTGCGCAAAAGCATGTCTGTACCACAGGCCTACAAATCCATCTCAGCACTCTTACTGTCTTACACTACACAGTGTGTATTTTAACAGTGCCGAGATTGACCTGTCAGCCTGTAGTAACACTCTGCTGCATGTGCAGAATGCAGGGGCTCATGAGAATCTAGTGCGTGCATGCATGCGTCTTTGTAATTTTAGGAGACTGATATGTATCCTGAACATTCACTTTTTCAGAAGATTTATGAATTCCATGGCTCATAAGTCAAGAAATCGTGGCATCAAACGAAATCAGCTGTGGTCAGGTAGTACTGAAATAAATGACTTACCTGTTTCTAAGCACAGGCCACAAACCGTGAAGTCCGTTCTAATGCTTCCATGCTACACACGCAGTGCTTAGCCAAGGTATAAAAAAATGGTGATACAAGAAAGGCAAAGCAATTATGGCTCACGTGTATGACCGATTTACATATGTGACCTTTGTAACAAGGGCCGGCTTCTGCAGCAGCAAAATCCATGTTTTCTGAAAATGTACTAATTTTTCACACATTTGTCAACCCCCCCATGACCCTTGCGAGACCTCTGTGATGAGTTGACTAAATTAGTATGCATAAGAAGGTCTTATCATCAGCTATCTTTGTACCAAATTTAGTTGAAAAATTTGCTAAAATTTGGGAATACCTACAATTTTATCAAAAATCAGCATTTTACACACATTTGCCAGCCTCTTGTGACCCTTGACCTTTCTAAGGGGTCATCCAAATTAGTATGCATAGATAGGTCTTACCATCAGGTATCTCTGTACCATATTTGGGTTTTAAGTTGCGAATGGTATTTGAGAAAAAACATCTTTCGTCAAAATATGGCTATTTTAGATCTATTTCCTGAGCTCTCGTGACCCTTGACCTTTCCGAGGGATCAACCAAATTAGTGTGCATAGAAAGGTCTTCCCATCAAGTATCTCTGTAGCAAGTTTGGGTTTAAAGTTGTGAATAGTATTTGAGAAAAAAACATCTTTTGCCAAAAATGGCTATTTCAGACCTATTTCCTGAGCCCTTGACCTTTCTGAGGGGTCATCCAAATTAGTATGCATAGATAGGTCTTACCATCAGGTATCTCTGTACCACGTTTGGGTTTGAAGTTGTGAATAGTATTTGAGAAAAAACATTTTGTCAAAATATGGCTATTTTTCACCTAGTTCATGTGCTCTTGTGACCCTTGACCTTTCAGAGGGATCAATAAAATTAGTACGTATAGAAAGGTCTTACCATCAGGTATCTTTGTACCAAGTTTGGGTTTGAAGTTGTAAATAGTATTTGAGAAAAAATAAATTATATCAAAATATAGCTATTTTTTACCTATTTCCTTGTCCCGTGACCTTGACCTTTGTGAGAGGTCACTCAAATTGGTATGTTTAGAAAGGTCTTACCACAAAGTATCCTTGGGCCAAGTTTGAAGAATGTGGCTTGAATAGTCTCCGAGAATATGCCAACGTTAAAGTTTACCACGGACGATGGACGGACGACCACTGGCCCAAAACATACTCACTTTTGCTTCGCTGAGCCAAAAAAGAAAATGGTAAAACAGGCCGGATAAAAGTACAACGCATTTTGCCTCCACCAATAATTATCAGGACAATAAGGTGACTGGACACTGACCCCAGCTCATGTCAGTGCCACGCCCTCCTTATTCCGCCCCATCCTTCCTGGACAAAAACACAGTCGCGACACACATCGATATGCATCACTCTTTCTCCCTCCCTTTACTAGTACACACCCACACACACAATTTTATTTTCATTCTTCACTGAAGATAAAGGAACAAGGGCATAACTAGTACATGTATCACACTGCACCGAAGCATAAAAAGGTTGACAGAAGTCCCGTTGGGTCATGGCTATATCTGCTCCTATCAGATTATCACAACCACCTAGGTCCGTTCCATTAAACCTCCCGTGATCAATCACCTGCTGTTTACGGTCACTCTCTCTTTGCAACAGGGGTTCTTCATTGGAATCTTCACTGGAGGTTCTACTGTACCCACAACTCAACCTTGTCTACTTACCTGTTCCACACTGAGGAATGGCTTGGTGAGGGCGACAGAGTTGATTGCATCGGATGCATGTTTTGTCTTCCACACCTCCAGCTTGTCTGCATTTGGTGCAGCCTGATGTAGCAGTGGAGTGCACTGTGGGAAGGCTTTCAACAGCTGCAGTGCAACCTGGTGGATGTACAGTATCCAGTGACATATTAACCTCTTCAAGGCGATAACAGAACAAACACCATTTAGGTGAAAGAGGCAAATATCCTTATGAGCACCTGCAGGTGCTCATGAGTATTGATGCCTCTTCCTGCCCTCACTGTTAGACAGTCAGGGTCACCCATCAGTCAATCAGCTATGTTTCTGGGACACCATTTTTCTCTGTATTGGCTGTCAACACCCTGGGGAATGCAGACACCAGTTCTGTGAGCAGTACCAGCAAATGCATGCACAAGGGCTTTGAACTGATTACCCGCTCCAACACAATCTGCAACACCCAATTACAAGAAGCACAGACTCTTATCAACCCCTGCAGCTGCCAGTGCTCATGAATATCACCCCCCCCCCCCCCCCCCCCCCCCCCACTCCCGTGCCTCACACAGACAACAGACAGGTTATGCAGCACAAAATCTGTGACGGTTTCATCAAAATCATTTACAGATACTGGCAGTTAAGGGGTCATTACCTGGTGGTTGGCCATGATGAGGAGCTCCTGCACCATGTGGTGAGTGTGTGGGGTGGCACGCTGGTGGGGGGCAAGCTCAGGGTCCAGGTGTGCATTGCCCTTGCGCTGCTTGCGATGCATGTGCGCGATCTGGAACAGCACCAGCACACAACTGTGAAGGTAGTCGCTCTCCGCGCTCTGTGGGTCACAAAGGATGCGCTCCACCTCCCCCAAGCTGAACTGCTTCTTGCAGTTGAGCACTGTGTGTTTGAGGGTGGCCTCCGTCACCTGCCAGTTGTCCCCGCTAGCGCCCACTGTGATGAAGATAGAAAGAGCTAGCCGATCGACTCCGGCCTGCAGGCTGCACAGCTCTGTGCTCATTTTTTCCGGCAGCATGTGGACAGGTTCACGCCCAATGGGCAGGATGGTTGAGCCACGTCGCAAAGCTTCCTTGTCCAGCATTGAGTCTCGCTCCACATAGTATGAGACATCAGAGATATGAACACCAACTTCGTAAGATGCGTTTGACAGCTGGTCGACACTGTAGGCACACTGCAAGTCCCGAGTGTCTGAGGATTCAATAGTGAAGCACCAGCGGTCTGTTATGTTTTCTCGTTTAGTGTAGACATCTGATGACAGCTGGACTTTGGAGTGATACAGCTCCTCCACTTCTCTGTCGACATCAGCTGGGAAACTGCGGGGGATGTGGTGCTCTATGTCCACGATCTGCAGCGCAGAGCTGAGGTCACAACCAGCGGGCACCACGCCGACTACCACGCCAAGAGGGTTGAAAAACTCAGGCAGCCACTTCAGGTACCGAACGATGAAAAGCTTGGCTTCCGGATCATTAGCCTCCACTTTCTCATAGTGACTGAACTTCAGCACTTTATCTGAGCTCAAATCATACACGGACACATGGCCTTTCTTGACACGCTGAGCATGCTTCTGCAGACAGACGTTGAAGATGCGAGGGACAGCTGGGTTGATGGGAGTAAGCAGCGCCGTGTTGTCAGCATCAGCCACACAGACAAAGGAGCGATAGCGTGGATCTACAGCACGCTGCATGATTCCAATCACACGGCCCTGAACTTTGCCATCCACCGGCCCCTCCCCCTCCTCTTCTTCATGGTCCAGAATCTCAACCACCACCTCATCCCCATCAAAGGCACGACCGCAACGCAGGGAGCCTGAGATCTCCACCTCCTCAACAGTGCCCAGTCTCTGGAGAGGATCCAGCACTCTGGCGCAGCAAGACTGAGCGTTGATGTGGATGGAACACAGCTTATAGCGGCCAGCATTCTCCAGCAGCAACTCCTGTAGATGGGCCGGCGAATAGTTGTGGTACACCTGCTTGGATCCAGTGTCTTCGTCCACGTCTATGTACATCTCAGAGTCAGAGTCAAACTCCCTGCCCACGTTGGCTGCATCCACCATTCTGCGCCGCTTGCTTTCACTGGCTAGTTTTTCATCGTAGGTCAGCACTGCCACACCATTCTCTTCTTTCACAGCAATGCACTCCACTTTCAGCAGCTGCGTGAGGTTGTCAATACCCTGTGACTCGCGAGCTAGCTGCAGAAGGATTTCATTTGGCTCAATGGGGAAGTCCATATCCTTCTCCTCTACACTGAACACTTTGGTCACCTTGCTGCTAGCACCAGACTTTAAGGGTGGCACAAGAGGCTCCAAGCCACTGATAGGCTTTACGTCTCCTGCACCCTGCTGAGTGTAGACTGGATAATATTCTGCATTTTTGCTGGCATGATTGGGTACAGCAGCATCAGTGTACATGCCCGAGTTGTAGCTCCTGGAGTCTGACGCTGGTTTGGTGGGGGAAGGAGCGTTGCGCTTGGGTGATGAGTGTGGCATGCGGTTGAGGTGGAACAGGTCTGTCACCTCCTTCAGGCGCTGGCCTGGTGGTGACATCTGCAGGTGAACCACCTGCACAAAAACACACATTTATTGATTAGCATAATACCATACTTGCAAGGACTGACAAAGAAGAAAAATCCAACACAAAACTGTAAGAAAAAACAAGTGCAAACGTCCTGAAACCTACAAGTAAATAAGATGAGGATCCCAACTTCCATCATATATATATATATGCTCACAAGAGTTTTTTTTTCTGACAATGTTGTTATGAGGAGCACTGGCCATACTAGTTCAAGAGTGGCGTCGGAAAAGATTGGCATCACTAAAGCACAGGAGATACAGTGTTAGTTGAACTTGGTGCCTACAGGTGCCAAGCTATTCTGGCACCACCCTTGAACTATCATAGTTGATCCATCTTCCGAGCTAAAATGTAGTCTTCAGAGAACCACTCCCAAATGGGAATTGTATCATTATCCCATTTAGCCCCAACACCCATTAGCAGGAGGTGGATGGACCATGATAATTCAAGGGTAGTGTCAGATGAGCTTGGCGCCTTAAGTTTCAAGCTCCAAAATTTTGAAATGCGGCTGTGGGGGTAAGAGGGTTAGGGTTCATTGTGTTTTCTGTGGATGGGCAATGAAACACTGCTGCTCGTGTAACACTTGACTTACGTTGTAGCTTAAATACAGTGTGACATGAGCAGCAGCGTTTCATTGTTAATCCATGCACTAAGAGCAGCTGTCTCACCTGATTCTTGACAGCCTCGTAGTTCATGTGTCGTGGGTGCACTGAGCCCATGTTAGTGCAGTGCTTGAGGTAAGTGCGCCATATCTGGATGCACTCCCCGATGGCGCACAATGCAACAGGATCGCCCACCACCGCCACCATGGACTGGGTACGAGTCAGAGCCGTGTTCAGCAGCTTGGGGTCTGACAGGAAGGCAAAGTCAGCAACCCCTCCCACACGCTCTGCCTCTTCCAGGGCACGTGCCAGGTGCTCACTCTCTAGAAGGTTCCGCGTACGCACAGTGGAGATGAACAGTGCTCGGAATTCCTTGCCTTAAATATTAATAAAAATAGTCACATATTGCCCGTCACAAAATAAGTATTGTGGCACTGTAAACGCGCAAAAATGTCAGTTACTATGGCAAAACACCCTAAGCAGCATGCTTGCTTCTAAGTTTTATACCACTTTTAAAAATGTCATACAAGCCTATTGATGACATCTAAAATCAGAAAATGGCAAAAGGAAAATCATTTGCTAACTTGCAAATATGTCAGTTATATTGCAAACATATCCCCAAGTATAATTTGTATTCCCTTTGTTATACCATGCTAGCCTACTTTTCATCTGACATGTCAGGAACAGACTAATCAGTGTATCGTTCTTATTTCAAGCACCAACCGACTGGTATTTCACACACAGTTGTAACTAATCACTTCATCCCTTTTACTTCAAGCATCATATAACTGATTAATGACTGACAAATGAAGTGTTCAACCTTGCATGTTCTGTACAGTCTCCACTTTAACATTGCGTAGTTCTGGGCGCCCACGCTTGCTTCTCAGCATGTGTCGAATCTGCTTCACCTGTACACAAAAAACCCCAATACATGACTCAATACTGTTATCAACCAAATCATACAAGAAAGGCAAAAAAAACTTATGGCTCACATGTATGGCCAATCCACATAAGGTGACCTTTGTGACGTTGACCTTTCCAACAGGTCAATGAAATGAGCACGTGTTCAAGTGAGAGAGAGACAATAGAAGACCCGGAAGACAATGAATTCAATAAAGCCACATCCGTCATTAAATTACGTCATTTTTAATAATAAAATTTTTGACCCCATTACGCCCCCGTTATTACCCAATCAACCCTTTGATTTTAAAAAACTGACGAGCATGACTGATGTGGCTTTATTGAATTCATTATCTTTCGGGTCTCCTATTGTCTCTCTCTATAACTATTGTCTCTGTCAATACCTAATCATTTACCTGATCAAGTGATGCCAAGTGAAACTTAATACTTATTAACAAGTTGCAACTAACTTTTAGGAACCTGCAGAGGTAACCTTTAAGTGTGTTGCCATAAGAACTTATTATTTACTTACCCTAAGTTCTTACAAGTACTTACCCTAAGTTCTTACAAGTACTTACCCTAAGTTCTTACAACAACTTGACTTAAGTCACAACTTACTCGGTCAGATTTGACAAGATACAAGGACAATAAAAAAACTTTTTTTCTCAGTAGTACTCTGGCGGTGGTGCAGATGGTGCTAAACAATCAGGCACAAGTGGTGTAAATGACGTGTCATCTCTCTGCGAAGCATATGACAAAAATATTGATTGATTACCAAATCTGATTTTTATTTGTTTAAAAGATTGTGTAGTTTTTCTGTGGTTTCCTGAACACCCATCTGTTTTCCCATCTCTAAAAAACTGGCTTTTAGCTCTTCAACATTCACAGGAGATTGACTACGCATCTTATTTTGTATTTCAGATTTCTGTTTTTTGTAATTATTTAAATCATCCTGGACTCTCTTAAATTCTTCGTCATCAATAAAATTATCATTCAATGCCTTACTGATAATAAGTTTCATACTGCTCAGCTTTGCACCAGCAAGCGTACTCAATGCTTCATGTTTCTGTAATTTCGTGTGAAATCTCTTGTTCAAGGCCTCCAAACCAAAGCAAGCCAGGCATGTAGCAACGCTAACACCCTCAACTGCTATTCCAGCCAAACTTCCAATTCCCGTGGCAAACAGAACAATACCTCCTACAGAACAACCAGCTGAAACTGCACCAATAGCCATAGAAGTGTTTTGAACAGAATTAAAAACGGTCTGATACCGTCTCTTACATCTGGAGTACCTCGCCTCTTCACTTTCCAAATATTTAATTGCTTCTGTAATATTCATTAAACGAAATGCGTCTGCCTGTAATGTTTTATCTGATGCAATTGGCACAGCTGTCGCATGCGGATCAGGTGCAAGCGTTGTTTTAGTCGTCGCAATTGATTCAGTCGGCTCAAGCGTCGGTAGTATTGGATAAAATTTTACTATATTTTTTTTTATTGACAAATATTTTTTATTTAATCATCAATTACATTTTGCAACTCTTCAAAAGTATACAATTTGCTAGCATAATAAAATGCAACAAGATCAATGTGTTCAAGGTTTATGTAACTTAGACGAACAAAAGTTGTTTTGTCGACTAATATCTTAACCGCTGGAACACTGCTCGAAACTTCAAAAACATCTACATTTTTTCTAATAGCAATAAAGACCTTTGATGATTCTGATACTGTTTCATCCCATGTAAGTTTGATTCCTTGTGCAATATTTGCCTCTTTTGCAGAAGTTACAGATTTCATGATAATTTCAAATACTATTGTCGCTTCTCTAGCCACGACTAATTGATTGATTGATTGTACATTGCTTAACGTCCCGACAGCAACAAGGCTTTCTCAGGACGTGCCTGCACTGCTTGTGAAAAAAACAAAAAAAACAGAACATTGAATGTATGTCGCCAGCCGGTCAAATACATTAAATAAACCTAACACACGGGGCCCAAATAAAGCTAAGACCATTTAGCAACACACATCCAACATCAAGAGCTACAGGCAGTGCAGACAGTAGGGAGAGTTTTAAAAAGGCAAATACAGGTGAATGGACCTCGGGTAGACAGAAACACATGCCCCAGAATAGAGAGAAAAACTCACCCTGTGGGGCTGACCAGGGTGACCCTGGGAACTAAAAAGTACCTAACCCCACCCAAGTCCCCCAGGGTAGCTTGATTGATTGATTGATTGTACATTGCTTAACGTCCCGACAGCAACAAGGCTTTCTCAGGACGTGCCTGCACTGCTTGTGAAAAAAAAAAACAGAACATTGAATGTATGTCGCCAGCCGGTCAAATACGTTAAATAAACCTAACACATGGGGCCTAAATAAAGCTAAGACCATTTAGCAACACACATCCAATATCAAGAGCTACAAGCAGTGCAGACAGTAGGGAGAGTTTTTAAAAGGCAAATACAGGTGAATGGACAAAGGGTAGACAGAAACACATGCCCCAGAATAGAGAGAAAAACCCACCCTGAAGGCTGACCAGGGTGACCCTGAGAACTAAAAAATACCTAACCCCACCCAAGTCCCCCAGGGCAGACCCGGGTGGGGTCCCCAGGGTAGCCACGACTAAGCTTGCTGGCATAAACACAACAGAAGTATCTGATCTACCCTTTCTAGTTGTAAGAAGATACCGCCATCTCTCATAATTTTCAACTTTCAGTTTAACTCTGCTATTGTTGTCTGGGGCAAAGCTTGGAACAAGGCTTACAATAAGCGGCCCAGAGTTAACAACCTTCCTAAACACTAAGGCGCCTTCATCATCAGTGTATACATAAGGACTAATAAATTCCAACTTTATGTCCCAGTCAATTGTGGGTGCTGGCGTAGGTGTAGGTGGTACAGGTGAAACAACCCACTTACTACCCACATGTATTAAGTTGTAAGGCGCATTATTTACAGGTGGAGTAGGTACAGTAACATCACGTAGCTGACCAAGTTTAGGAATCTGTCTTTCACCGTCTTTCATGTCAACAATTACTTTCCTCTTGTACATGCCATTTGAATCAAGTTCAAAACCATATATTTCTCCAACATCCCCCTCCTTCTCAAAATCCTGTACATCAGCCAAATCTTTCAACTCTGTTACTGGACATGCAACTGGTATGATTCTCGGCTTTGGACCACCACTCATTTTTTATAAACAAAAATAAAATTATTTAATTTCCAACACAACACTAAAATCATGCATAACAACTGGTTTGTCATCCTGATTAGTTACAGATATACTCAGTGACTCAAAGAAACTAGAACCTAATTTCTTAAACTGCAAATTAGGAAATCTAACAACTACACTTTCACAATAAGGAGCAGTTCCAGCTGGCACACATCTCAACAAAGTCGAAGGGTTTCCATTGTGTATATTTTCAGTTGTGTTTAGTTCTTTCAAATAAACATTAAATACTGTGTGTACTGACAAATAAACAGGGCATCTGCCAGTTATTTTTTGTTTTTTGGGTGCAAATAGTTTTAAATCTGTCAGTTTCCAATCTTCATCATCTGAAAATATAAATGTGCAATAAAAACCAAGTAAAGTTACAAGATGATTTGATAAAGAAAAATGACTATCTTTTGGAAATTCTAATGTAACAATTAGGTTAGCTGGATTTAAAGTTACTTTAATTTTAAAATTACTTTGAAACCATTCAGCTATAGTACAAAAGTCATAATACCCAGCTGGTAAAGTTTCAGTCATATCATAAAAAACTACTTTATAATTTATATCATCTGTTACATTAAACCATTTTACTGTGTAGAACATTTCATGGATAGCTACAGCCTTGCTACCATCACGATTATCAATCCCATTAGTTAACCACACTGGTTTGCTTGTGTCAAGATTTGTTAAGGAAATAAACATTTTTATTATCTCATATAAAAAAGGATGGAATTTAAATCACCAACCATTACCACTACAAACGCATTTCAATTTAATGTGAATGCCAAATATAATGTTGCACCTACTTATGAACAGAAAATAATTCAACTAAATCAGCTCGTCATAGCTGTAAGTGAACAAGACCTATTTCAAGTCAAAGTACCAAATCCGTTTGACCATTACCTAAACCCTCCAATAACAGACGACTCTACTGCAAGAAAGTGGTCCTCAAGTCCACTACAGATGTTTCAAGACCAACTCAACTTTGCCATACTATGTTCAACTACAGGCTGTGGTGTTTCATTTACAGACCACTTGAATCACTCAAACAAACTTATTAGATCTGTCTACCGTTTCCATGTTTATTACCAGCTTAGACGTATACTGTCAGAACTTCATACACCACTACCAACTGAATCCAGTTTCAACAGGTTTAATAACCCTATGGATATGAAAGCGTTTGAACGCATCTGTAATGAATTTAACATAAGCACTAAGTATGACTTCACACAAAAACTTGATGATCACCACGGCATTGGTACATTGTATTATGCTTTGAGTCACAGACAATACCCTCAAGATTACTACCCTGGTTACACTTCATTCTCATCAAAATCACAAGTCTGGTTAGGATCAATAGAGCAGAAACAGTCTAACGCCTGGACCACATTTATTTTAGATAAATCTGACGGGTTTACTCAAGCAGGAGTTGAGCGCGTCAATGAGTCTATCAGAACATATGTCTGGTGTTTACTAGGAGCACAATCACTAACAAAATCGAACATTTTAAATGGAAGTGGTAAATTTGAAGCACAAAAACAGTTTCTTGCAAACCTGGAAGATTCAATTAATTCAGTGGTTGATCTCCCATCAAGCATACAACGCTACCAAGACGTACTCAGATATGCCAGATCAAAAGTTGACTTTGTAGTTGGTATCGGTTTATACATGTTACCATCTGACCTTCAACTCCAAATGGGGACAATAACAAATTATAATAATGAAATCATTGTTGCAGGTGTTGGACAAAAACTCGGTCTTAATCAATCTGTAAACTTGGGGGCCACAACCACACACGTACAGTCATTAAAATCATTACAGACGGTAACACCCCCCGGCCCCAACACCGGCACTCATACAACCAGTACAGTCAACCCCTGACACACATGAGTCAGAAAGAACTGCATTGGTAATAGGTCTAACAGGGTTAGGGGTTTTACTTCTTTATCTGTTTCATTAAATAACCCACCATCAACCCTCCTACTGTAACCAAAAAGACCCACACATGCTCCGCCATAAACCCTACTACCTTTGCTGCTGTAGTAATCAGCCAACTGACAACAGTGCCAATTATGCCAGGCAAAGCATATATTGCTTTCAGAGCCAATTTTTTAAGCAAGTCTGATATGTGAGACAACTGTTTTTTTACCCATGACTAAATCTTTTGGGTCTGTTGGAGTCAGGGGGCCAGGGGTTGGTGGTGCTGGAGGTGGAGAACCACCGGGTCCACCAGCACCGGAGACAGCTAACACAACAGTACTAATAATAAATCCAAGAGCAGTAATTAAACTTGCAATAGTGATACCCTGCTCTCTGAAAAGTGTTTTTAGTCTCTCAGCTAGAGTAGTGTCTTCGTGAAGTATTTTCTGAATAGTTTCTCTAATTCTGTTGACCTGTGATTTTAGTTTTTGTCTTCCAATACTAATCACTTCTAACCGTCCTGATCTTTCTATCTGCAAATCATTTAATCTGTGTTGGATTCTTTCTTTCATTTCTGTGTCTGCTGTAGCCAGTTTTTCTTTTTCACGTTCTATGTGTTTATCAAGCTCACCCAGTTTGGCAACATTGTTTACCATCTCACCTCTTATTGTCTGCAGTGATTTATCCAACCCTATAATCTCCCACATTGACAAAGGTGGATCATCTATTGTTTTCAAAGCGTCATTTATTTGTCCTTCAGTAAATGAAGTTTCTTGTATCACAGTGTTTGCTATTTCTGGTAGGCTTGTTACAAGTGCCATTTCAATTTGTTGCCCTGTTGGCAACTTTGTTTGCGTGTCATGAAGAACACTAACCAGTCTAGGCGCAAGCGGCGTGACAGGAGACCCTCCAATACCAAGTTGGCGCAAGGCACCAACACCACCTTCATTTTTTATTGTACTTAAAGCCCTAAACCTACTAGGGTCTTTTTTGTTAGTCAATAGTACTTTTCCTTTGTCAACAGTATTTAAATATAAATGACCCTTGCCATCAAGTTCAAACTGATTAGGATCTACGTTGTCTGGGCGGCCACCAACATGATCATAAAATGAGTTCACTTTGGTTTCTAAAAGTTCGTGACGTAAACTGTAAATATTTCTTGTACCAGTCATATCTGCCATATCTGTCATATCTGTTGTATTACCAAAATCATACGTGTCATCCATTTCAAAATCTTCATGATTAAATCCTCCCGCAGCCATTGTTTTATTAATTTATTATTTTTTATTGTGCATAATAAAAATGACACAGTCTTACGGATCAAAGTTAGACCCATACAGAAAACTACGTGAGCCTCTGGGTGTTAAGGGCATTAGACAATCAATCGTCATCACAAACAATCCAAGTACCATAGACCAGAACCAAACACTTACAGTCAAGTTTCCAAACCTAGGTCCCAGTGACGTTATTGTTCCTGGCACTGCACGCCTAGCATTTAATATTGAACTTTCATCAGACGCAGATGTGAACAGAACACTGGTTGACAATCTTGGCAGAGCAATTGTTAGAACTATTAAAGTAAAACTTGAAGGACAGGAAGTGTTTAGTCTTGACGACTCAGATGTATTCTACTGTTACAAAGATCTTTGGCTCACAAGAGAAGAACGAGAAGACCGTGTTTACCAAGGCATACAGTCTGATAATGTTGGTAAACTTCGAATCAATGCAACAGATAAGGTAACTACTGGGGTAGCCAAGGACGTTATAATGGCCGAAACATATGGAACCAGATTTTACATTCCACTTGAGTTTGAAATCCTAACAGCTCATTTGCCTTATTATCAAGGGGCACTGAATGACCGTCTGAGCTTTGAACTAACTTTCAATGACTACTCCAAAGTTATAAAATCATCTGCCACAGATGCAACATATAAGATCTCTAACATTTCCTTGGAATATGAAATTGTCACACATACTAAACTAGCCAGACTCATTCAAAATCAATACCAGTCAAGACTTCCAATTTATTATGATCGTGTGATTAGACATAGTTTAATACCCAAAGACAAAAGCGACCCAATGTGGAATATAAACTTGAACACACCTGCCAGGTCACTTAAAGGTATTCTTATGTTGTTTGTTGAACCGGTGAGTCCATACAAAAGGGATTCAGAAAAATTCTACAATCCTAAGATTACACATTTGTCTTGCACAATTCAAGGCCGCCCTAATCAAGTGTACGCTTCAGGTTTGTTACCTTATCAACACTATGATGAGATCACAAAGTTTTTTGCGGGTAGAAGGATTAGAGATAAACCAGCAAACATTGTGTGCAAAGATCTACATCTGTATGACGTAAGGATCGGACAATACCTTACAAACAAGTATGCACTGTGGTTAGACTCGTAGCACAGACGATGATTACCTTCATGGGTCAGGTCGAACTGTTGAGAACGGCAGTGATGGAATAACAATCCAGATACAAAAAAAGGTTGAAAAAGCCGAAGCCATAAACATATATTTGTATTTGATTTATGATGCACAACTGAACATACAAGACAGTAGACTGAGTGGACACATATATTAAAATTATATTGTGTATTAAAATGAACCGTAGCTTAATGACACTTGACCCACACTGTGGATTGTTTTGTGGCGCCACAGGGTGTGGGAAAACAATTTGTTCTTAACTTATTACAAACAAGATACATACACCACTTTGAAAACATTGTAATATTTTGTCCTACAATCAAACACAACAAAGCTTATCACAACCGTTTATTCATTTGGACTGACAGCAACATTTACTTAGTCGACCCTGAAAAGATTGATTGATTGTACATTGCTTAACGTCCCGACAGCAACAAGGCTTTCTCAGGACGTGCCTGCACTGCTTGTGAAAAAAAAAAATAAACAGAACATTGAATGTATGTCGCCAGCCGGTCAAATACATTAAATAAATTGATTGATTGTACATTGCTTAACGTCCCGACAGCAACAAGGCTTTCTCAGGACGTGCCTGCACTGCTTGTGAAAAAAAAAACTAAACAGAACATTAAATGTATGTCACCAGCCGGTCAAATACATTAAATAAACCTAACACATGAGGCCTAAATAAAGCTAAGACCATTTAGCAACACACATCCAATATCAAGAGCTACAGGCAGTGCAGACAGTAGGGAGAGTTTTAAAAAGGCAAATACAGGTGAATGGACAAAGGGTAGACAGAAACACATGCCCCAGAATAGAGAGAAAAACTCACCCTGTGGGGCTGACCAGGGTGACCCTGAGAACTAAAAAGTACCTAACCCCACCCAAGTCCCCCAGGGCAGACCCGGGTGGGGGGACATTAAATAAACCTAACACATGGGGCCTAAATAAAGCTAAGACCATTTAGCAACACACATCCAATATCAAGAGCTACAGGCAGTGCAGACAGTAGGGAGAGTTTTAAAAAGGCAAATACAGGTGAATGGACAAAGGGTAGACAGAAACACATGCCCCAGAATAGAGAGATAAACCCACCCTGTGGGGCTGACCAGGGTGACCCTGGGAACTAAAAAATACCTAACCCCACCCAAGTCCCCCAGGGCAGACCCGGGTGGGGGTGACCCTGAAAAGAAACTGAATGATTGATTGATTGATTGTACATTGCTTAACGTCCCGACAGCAACAAGGCTTTCTCAGGACGTGCCTGCACTGCTTGTGAAAAAAAAAAAAAAAAAAAAAAACCAGAACATTGAATGTATGTCGCCAGCCGGTCAAATACGTTAAATAAACCTAACACATGGGGCCTAAATAAAGCTAAGACCATTTAGCAACACGCATCCAATATCAAGAGCTACAGGCAGTGCAGACAGTAGGGAGAGTTTTAAAAAGGCAAATACAGGTGAATGGACAAAGGGTAGACAGAAACACATGCCCCAGAATAGAGAGAAAAACCCACCCTGTGGGGCTGACCAGGGTGACCCTGGGAACTAAAAAATACCTAACCCCACCCAAGTCCCCCAGGGCAGACCCGGGTGGGGTAGAAACTGAATGACTACCTACAATATTTTTACAAGCAATTTGAAGGACAGTCAACATTGTTTATTGTTGATGACTGCTCTGCAGAGAAAGACATTGTCAAAAAGAGAAACACTCTAGCAGAACTTGCTTTCAGTGGCAGACACGCAAATGTAAGTGTATGGATTCTCACTCAGAAATATAATGCTGTACTGAAAGATTTTCGAGAACAATTAAAGTTTATCTGTTTGTTTTACTGCAAGGATCGTGACAGCTTTGAAGACTGTCTCAGAGAAAATGATGTCATCCCAAATAAACATGAACGTGATGATGTAAAAAATAAACTGAAATCAACTAAGCATCTAAAGCTCATTTTAAAGACAGATCAGCCCACAGGGTATGGGTTAGTAAATTAATTTTTTTTTTTTTTTTTTTTTTTTAAATAACAATATAAATTAACCCTGATGAAATCCTTCTATTGAATGATATCAATGCTGTAGAGAACAAAGACTTAGACTCTAAGAAACAGCGTCTTTTGTCTGTGATTGTCTCAGGCAAATCAAAGGCTTATCTCGGGAAACAATACATGACAGAGGATATTGAATCTCTTACGGCTGACGAACTAATCAAGCTTCATTCAAAATATGAAAACCACATCGCTTCACTAATGACTCGTGATTTAAGTCGATCTCTAGTATGCCTATACACAAAAGCAGTGAGTCACTTTCTACCTGTGGATAGTGACAGTCTTTCACACGACCTTGAAAGCAATCCTATTGTTTCAAGTTCAATTGGCAAATTAGCATGCGTCATGTTTTACAAGTTTGGAAATTACCTTGCACCTGTGGTAACCTTACTTGTTACTGGGAGTCATACTGATTTTTCGAAAATAAATTTTACTGCAGAAGAAAATGGACGAAACCCAGATGACTCCACAACTGAGCCCCGACCCTGTTTTGACACAGGTTCAAACTGTGACTAAGGCTAAAAGTCCAGGTCGCGTTGATGCAGGAAAAAGATTAGCCGAATGGAACAAGCAAAAAAAATTACAGCTTCAAGCGCAAACAGAAAAGGCTCATTTGACTGACCCACCGTCAACACCGTTAGGACCGTCAGAACTGACAGGACTTTCAACACCCCTGTCACACCCACATCAAAGTGAAAGACCTTCAACCCAGTCTAATTCTGAAACAGCAAAATATGTAGTTGTCGGATTTGTTGTCGGATCTGGTTTTGTAGCTTATCAATTATACAAAAAATACAAACCACAGACTCGTACAGTGACCAAAAAATCAGACACTCCAAAAACAAAACCAGAAGTCGCCACATTACCAGTAACATCCATTGATTGATTGATTGTACATTGCTTAACGTCCCGACAGCAACAAGGCTTTCTCAGGACGTGCCTGCACTGCTTGTGAAAAAAAAACTAAACAGAAAATTGAATGTATGTCGCCAGCCGGTCAAATACATTAAATAAACCTACAACATGGGGCATAAATAAATTGATTGTACATTGCTTAACGTCCCGACAGCAACAAGGCTTTCTCAGGACGTGCCTGCACTGCTTGTGAAAGAAAAAAATAAACAGAAAATTGAATTATGTCGCCAGCCGGTCAAATACGTTAAATAAACCTAACACATGGGGCCTAAATAAAGCTATGACCACTTAGCAACACACATCCAATATCAAGAGCTACAGGCAGTGCAGACAGTAGGGAGAGTTTTAAAAAGGCAAATACAGGTGAATGGACAAAGGGTAGACAGAAACACATGCCCCAGAATAGAGAGAAAAACCCACCCTGTGGGGCTGACCAGGGTGACCCTGGGAACTAAAAAATACCTAACCCCACCCAAGTCCCCCAGGGCAGACCCGGGTGGGGGGGGGGGGGCATAAATAAATGATTGATTGATTGTACATTGCTTAACGTCCCGACAGCAACAAGGCTTTCTCAGGACGTGCCTGCACTGCTTGTGAAAAAAAACTAAACAGAAAATTGAATGTATGTCGCCAGCCGGTCAAATACATTAAATAAACCTACAACATGGGGCATAAATAAAGCTAAGACCATTTAGCAACACACATCCAACATCAAGAGCTACAGGCAGTGCAGACAGTAGGGAGAGTTTTAAAAAGGCAAATACAGGTGAATGGACAAAGGGTAGACAGAAACACATGCCCCAGAATAGAGAGAAAAACCCATCCTGTGGGGCTGACCAGGGTGACCCTGGGAACTAAAAAATACCTAACCCCACCCAAGTCCCCCAGGGCAGACCCGGGTGGGGTAGTAACATCCAAAGCCGTTGACCCATTTTATATGCAGTAAATAAAAATATTTTAATTTTTATTGTCTTAGAAAATAAACGACTCAAAGAATTTAATGAACCTTGTGTATCATTCTGCCGTAATCAGTGGATTAGCAGTAGCTTATTCTATGCTAGGAAAAAGTCTACTCAAAATGAAATCAGCAGACCTGAGTAGATTAGACTTTGAAGACAGTGCTAAGCTAATTGTAGTTGTCACAGCGTCGATTGCGACAAAAGATTTTCTTGTCAAGCAGGGAATTATTCCCGAAAATGTTTCTATGTAAATAAAAACTATGGCGACGATAGCTATTATGATTGGAGGCGCAATGGTTAACGCCCTCGCATTCAGTGGCTCTAATTATCTCTTTTCAAAAATGGGTAGAGAGGAATCTGCAGAAGAATTGAAGCGTCATAATGAAGCGTCAGAAAAATTAGCACAGGCAGAACAGGCGTATGAAAAACAAAGAATTCAAAAACTTGATTTCATCAATGAAAAACTGAGGCTAGAAGGTCACGCACAACATACGTTTTCAAATACAGACGAAGCAATCAGGGAATATTTTCTTGTCACGGGTGAAGACATGTCTATCCCTAAACCAAAACTAAGTGACTATTACAAACCAAGCTCACAACAAAGAAACGGGGAGATAATCTTTGTTCTAGTGGGAATGACATTTGTTTATTTTACTGGACTTTATATTGCTAGAAAAAATGGCAGCCGAAAATAAACTATCGATTGATTGTACATTACTTAACGTCCCGACAGCAACAAGGCTTTCTCAGGACGTGCCTGCACTGCTTGTGGGGGAAAAAAAAACAACTAAACAGAACATTGAATGTATGTCGCCAGCCGGTCAAATACATTAAATAAACCTAACACATGGGGCCTAAATAAAGCTAAGACCATTTAGCAACACACATCCAATATCAAAAGCTACAGGCAGTGCAGACAGTAGGGAGAGTTTTAAAAAGGCAAATACAGGTGAATGGACAAAGGGTAGACAGAAACACATGCCCCAGAATAGAGAGATAAACCCACCCTGTGGGGCTGACCAGGGTGACCCTGGGAACTAAAAAATACCTAACCCCACCCAAGTCCCCCAGGGCAGACCCGGGTGGGGTAAACTATCGAAAATATATTACTCCCCATCAGGGTATTGGAAAGGAGCAACAGCTATTCAGAAATTACATGCCGCTGTGGGCGGAGATATAACACTCAATCAAGTCAAACAATGGTTACAAAGACAGGCAATTTGGCAAATATATCTCCCTGCTCCAAGAAAGATATCTAGACCCCGTTTTGAGAACACATCACCAAATGACACGCACCAAATGGACCTCCTGTTCCTACCACACGATACAATAAGAAAGAAACGATACAAGTATGCACTGACTGTTGTAGACATTGCTTCAAGATATAAAGACGCTGAACCCATATCTGACAAAACAGCTACCACAGTTGCTACAGCATTTACAAAAATATATGGTCGAGGTCCTTTAAGATACCCCAGACTTGTACAAGTTGATGATGGATCTGAATTTAAGGGCGCAGTTAATCAGTTATTTGCGAAGCATGGTGTACTGGTCAGACGAGGCATTCCAGGTGTGCACAGATCACAGGCAATTGTAGAGAACTTTAACAAACAGTTATCAGAAAGACTTTTCAGCTATCAGTATTCTAAGGAACTCATGCATGACACACGTAACACTGAGTGGTTTAAGAGATTACCACATGTGATAAAAGCAATGAACAACGAAGGCCATCCTAAGCCTGCTGATGCTATTAAATTGAAATCAATTGCAGAGCCAAAAACAGGACCAACCCCAACCCCCGCACCAGACACAAGTTTATTTACTAAACAGGTGAGATTTATATCAACCAGGGGAGGCTGAGAACGACGTGAAGCGCAGGGCGACAGACCCCATCTGGTCAACGTCTGTACACAATATAAAAAAAAATAATTCCTGGTCCTGACGCAACAATATATTATCTGTATAACCCTGCACCCCAGAGGGCATTTGTCAGAGAAGAATTACAGATTATTCCCCCAGACACCGTTACTCATTTCAGTAACTAAGTCATTAATTAATTCATCAACCAGTTCATCAGCTATGTCTTCAGATAACTTGAGCCTGTAATGGCCTGGTGCATAAGCTTTTTCCTTACTGTGAAACACTCGTTTCGTGTCCCCAACTGCAAGTGACTAATTGTGTGTTTGGATCATTTCAAGATTATGTTTGTTTGATCTCAGTGACTTGTTTGGATAGTCAGGCATTAATGCACCATCTAACACTTGCTTGTAATGTTCATGTCAAATGTCTTTATTTTTTATTGCTGTTTTTTTAATTCCTTTGGCTTTCGACTGACTTCCCTTTTGGTGCAGTATAGAATACATTTTTGATCTCAGTCCAACATACTCAACTATTGGCACACCATTTAGTTCATCTTTAAACTTACCAGGCACTTTTTTGTTTTGTGTGCTGTACAGTGGATGGTCTTTAGGGTAGTCAGATGTGTCATACATGTGTAACTCTGTTTTCATGTCTTCATAAAAGTCTTCAGTACACACATCAATGATCATAGAGTCAGTGTCAGTGTATAACAATCGACACTCAGGATACTTTGGTTTGAAGTAATCATAATAAAATTCAAGCATTAGTAATTTTGACAACTCAAGAATTGCCATACCAATGAATACTGGCTTGTCCAGTTTAACAATCTTTTTTTTGAGTGACACTGCATACAATGATGAATGAAACTCTTTGTACCCTGTGTACTGTGGCTTGCCTGTAAGTTTAATTGCACCTGATTCAGTTGTGACCAGTCTCACGTCTTTGCGGTGATGAGGATTTTCCATCGTCTTGCCAAAACAGGCATTGTTCATAAGCTTAAAGAAGTCTTTGTCAAATGCAGTGTTGCCGTCTCTGGCACGAAGGGTTGTGTTCTTCATTATGTAATCTTTCATGAAAGCACTCTGATCAAATTGAATTCCTCTGTGAACTTTCTTTAGTACTAACCCGTGTCTGATGTAAAACTGTAACAAGCGATAGTGGCAAACGTAATTGAATTTGTCATTCAGATTCGGTACAAGTTTGGTGTCTTCTTTTTTCCCCGTCATACTCATTTTCTCAACTGCCAATGGATAATCATTATGGTAATCATGTAGATGGTGCGGGTACTCCAGGTCGACTTCAAAGATCCAACCCTTCGCGTCGTTTCGGTCAAGATTCATAATATTGTTAGTTAACCCTGACTCTGTTACGTCATACTGTGACAAATCATACAGACAAATGTTTTTCAAGGGCAATAACTCACACATTGCCCAGCCATACAAATTGTTAGCGTCTACATAGGTAATGAATGACCTTGACCTTGAGGGGTCAAACCCAAGGTCACCATGTCCCGGGCCCGAGGCGTCCAGATATTTGTTGTTGGCCTTGGCATAATTATTTGCTGCAATACTAATGCCTCCCCTCAATCCACGTTCCACCATTTCACCCATCGTACGATCAGACAACAGGTCTGTAACAAACCCTTTTCACGGTAACTTTCAAATACGTCTGCTAGCAAACAAACGTCTGCTTTCAAGTACTGGTCATGGTAGTCACCAATTGTTTGACACCCCAACTTCCCCCACGCATCAAGTGCGTGTTGATATTCAGAGTCAGAAATACCTTTTCCAGTTAGTGTAGAATAAAATTTCTCTTTTGGTGGCAGTCTTGTTTCTTCAAACACAACCCAGTGATCAATGTACTCGTACGGATAAACACCTTTTTTTTAATCAAGTCTGGTTCAAAATATTTACTCGTTATTGGATACTCAGTCAGTCCTTCTGCAAGACTAGCCAACCCTAAAGACAAATGTTGCATGGAGTCATAAAATGCTAATTTGTTGTCCAATCTAAAAGTCAAGTATTTCTCAGTTGTCTGGGCAATACAACTAATTTTTTTGTAAGATTCATCCACAGCCTGCATGATAATGTGTGAATCATACCCTTTGAGATTGTGGAAAAAGATTGGCAGTTTGTATGTCTTGGGATCTGTTTTTAATAACAAGTTACAATTGTTATGTGCAGCGTCTCTGTAACGTCCAGTTATGTGATCATGGTCACGAACTTTATCACCCCCCAGAGGTTGTTCACAAATCCAACACGTCTCAGCTGTATCAAATTTTAGTTTGTCTTCTTCTGTCATCACCAAAGGTATCTGACATGTTGTGATTGATTGATTGATTGTACATTGCTTAACGTCCCGACAGCAACAAGGCTTTCTCAGGACGTGCCTGCACTGCTTGTGAAAAAAAAAATAAACAGAACATTGAATGTATGTCACCAGCCGGTCAAATACATTAAATAAACCTAACACATGGGGCCTAAATAAAGCTAAGACCATTTAGCAACACACATCCAATATCAAGAGCTACAGGCAGTGCAGACAGTAGGGAGAGTTTTAAAAAGGCAAATACAGGTGAATGGACAAAGGGTAGACAGAAACACATGCCCCAGAATAGAGAGAAAAACCCACCCTGTGGGGCTGACCAGGGTGACCCTGGGAACTAAAAAATACCTAACCCCACCCAAGTCCCCCAGGGCAGACCCGGGTGGGGACTGACATGTTGTGAGATACTGTACTACCTGACTATACAGATGTCTCATTTCTGTTAAAAACAGACATGCTGCATTTTCACCCCTGTAGATAACAGGTTTTGTATGCTGACCGTCTGACCTAACAATAATGTATCCAAAAGAACACACCACTTGGTCACTTAGTTTTATAGTCTTTGGTAATGACTCTGGAACAGGACCTTCATACGGAACAACTAATGATTCAAAATCAGCGTACACTACAAACGGCAGCTTTTGTTGATTCCCATAGTTCTTAAAATACACTTGACTACCAGGATCTGGATACTTAAGTACAGTCTGTATGTCATCAGCCGATCTACAATGTAGGATGTGTTTGTGCGCTACTGAAATAGAGGAGAATCTTTGTAAACATTTTTTACAAACTTCCTGTTTGCCATTGTGTTTTGTTGTATGTCCATGAATTAGACGTGACATATTTCTGATAATTGTGTAATGGAAGTTATTGTTATCACCGGTAGGACCGATTAGCAACATGTCAACATGTTTATCTTCTGACTGTCCGTAGGTTGGGGCAATTGGGGATACTCTAATTGGTTGTAACTTGTTCTCAGATTCATTATCCCACACAAACACATTTACAGATATACCAGGATTTAATTTTTCAAACAAATCTATGTCTTCTATTTTAACAGGGAACTCAATGCCACTAAAATCGAGTTCATTTACAAATTTAGTGTAGTTAGAAACACGTTCAGGTTTTGACTTTATAAAGTGTAGTTTAGCAAGCACACACCACATGAAACAATAGTTGTCATTGTTCTGAATATTAACAACAGCCTTTTTGTTTGCAACCTCTGTTGGTAGTGGCAACCATGATTTACCTAATATAGGATGATACCTTGACTGCTTTAGTTGTAGTTCATGTACATGTCCTTCGTGCCAACCAGACCCCTTCATTTTTGCACTGTCAATTGCTTGGAGGAAGTCAGGTAATAGTCTGTCTCTAAACACGTTCTCTAATTCTCTTCTTGTGTTAACTGTGTGTTGTCTTGTTGATATGTACGATACAATCACTTCACCGTCTACTCTAGTAAATTCTATTTTAGCAACAATCTGAATCTTCACACTGCCTGTGAGAAGATTATCTTGTATGACAGAAAAAGAGTTTTCTATTGATTCATAAACATTGTTAGTATTAGATATAGGCAAGTTTGTTGTGTGAAACACGTTACGTAGGCCAGGGCTTGATGAGCCAGGGTTTGATGGGCCAGGGTTTTGAACATTGTCCATCATTTTTATTTGTCCGACAAAATAATAAATGAAAATATTACCGCTGGCTCACCTTGTGTAATACCACTTTATTAACTGTAACACTGTCAATATAAACATTTAGTTTGCATAGTTGTTTAAATATGCTATAACAAACTTCCCCTAACCAATCATAGTTGGTATCATCAACTTTAAAAGTAGGTGTCTTTAAATCAACTGTCATGCGCTCCACATCTGGATGCTCATCAATATAATCCAAAGTCACACTGTATGTAGCATATATTTCTGATGGTTCTGAAAGGCTTATGTAAGTCTGTTTGGGTGATGTTATTAGGTCAGTAAAGTGCATAACGTCTTTGAAGCAGTGTGAGATATCAAGCACTTGTATGATTTGTCCGTCTGTCATTTTTATTAGACAAACAAAAGAATAAATTGTTATCAAGCAAAATCATGTTTTCTAGGAAATTACACTGAACAGTAACTTTTTACGTTTGCACCACTCCAGCAATATTGCCAGTAGTTTTTGAGTTTACCCCAGACAAGACTTGCCCTGTACTATATTATCTCTCTCAGTGGGCTTATTAATATCATGATTCACAGATTTCAATTGTGGTGTCATGTACAATAACCCTGTCCTTTAAAGCAAACATACCTGACACAGTATTGGTGATTATTGGCTTTGCAGTAAATTATAAATCACACTCTGGTCAAGTGAGAGCCAAATGAAACATCTAGACAGTAACTTGTTAATTTTACCCATGACTTGAGCACCAGAAAAGGAAGGAATCACCCCTGTTCAATAACAAAATTTTGCAGATTACATTTTCCTTTGTTTGAGTACAGGTTTATACAAGGGAAGTAATTTTGTAAAAATTTCAGCAAGACAAAAAAAAGTTACTTCCCTTGCTCTATTAAATTATGCTTTAATTCTTGACTAAAGTACATATTTTGTCAAAAGTAAATAACAAAATGTGCAAATAATTACAATAGATAATAGAATAAAGATGTTGTTATTTGATTTTGTTAAAACAATGAGTGATTTATTTTTTTAACAAAACCAAATTATACATTATTTTGTAATTACTTTTGTCACTTTAACACCTGCTTAAATGTTTTTACAAGTGTATGCACACACTCGCTAATAGCCGTGTTTTTAGGGTATTGACTCAAAAATAATGGTATAGATAGACTTCAAATGGCTTTTTTCTAAAAGCCTGAGGCTAACTAGCGTGGATTGTGTACTTGAGTGATTTGGATGAGGGCTCCCAAGTCTCAGTCACAGTGGGTTTACCCGCATGTGTGTGTGTGACTAGACTGATTTCCGTGATGCTAACAGGCAGGTGTTCGTGAATCATTGCTGGTAAACAAGATGTCAGCTTTTCTATGTTACTGTACACAGGATTAAAGAGACAGATACGTAATAGCACATCTATATAGACTTTAAAATCAGACCTCTTTCTCTATGTGAGGTGGCTATGAAGACATGTATGTTACCTACAGACGGTACCAAGGGTAACAACACATACATTAGTAAGCAGACGACAGGCCCATTCAGCCAAACAAAAGAGCGACGACATTATCGCTTGAATATTATGTCAAAAATAATATTCATAAATCTTGGAGCCTCCATGAGTTCGGCAGAGTATTCAAAACTGAATTGTTAATCTGTCAAAAGCATGTCGCCAAGTTTCAAAACTTACTCATAATGAGGGCCCTGAGAGTACAGCTGACTGAATTGTTGTACAATAGAGTCAAGCCCGGGGGGGCCCAGGGGCTCTTGAGGATCTGTTGTTTATGTACTCAGTCGGGTGTCTGTATAAAGCAGAGAGTAATGTGTCTATTTTCAGCTTGAAAGCGTAGTTACAGTCTAAACCATGTACACCACCCACCAGTGCGTGAACTTGAATAAAAGTTATTATCGTCTCACACCGGCTGGTGTGTTTCAATGGCTCGCGTCAGGCATGTTCAGTCGGTTATGCACTCGGAAGAAATATCTTACAATCTGTGTGTGTGTGTGTGTATTTGCGTGCGTGTCTGTCTGTGTGTGTGTGTGTTTGTTTTGGTTATTTGGGTTTAACGCCGAGCAGGCGACTAAGGCCATCTCACGGCGGGATGGGTAAAAATCTGGTCAGCCAGACTAAAAGCAAGGTCTTAAGACAAGATGTAAATATAGATTAAAAATCTCAGGCTAAAATGTCGCACATGTCTGGAAAAGAAACGTCTACAGACTCTCAAAAAGGGCAAATAAAAAAATTCACATAGTCTATGAATGCTCAGATCTTGTTAAAAATATTGCATTCTCTCAAAAAATTGAAGATTTTGTCCGGGGGAACATCCCGGAACAAAACCTTCAAGGAGTCTGCTGTGAAGTGTTTATATCTGGTGTCAATTAGGTCAGCACAATACAGCAAAAAGTGTCGAACAGAAAACTGCTCATCACAGGCAAAACACCATGGACGCTCATCCTGTTTAAGTAAGTAAGAGTGCGTAACATATGTGTGCCCGATGTGGAGCCGAGCAAGGACAGTCTCCTCACGGCGGCTGCCGCAGCGGAAAGGTAGACTGTCAGACAACTTAGGAAGAGCTTCATGAAGCTTGTTCCCTTCCTCTTTGTCCCACTCGGACTGCCACTCGCGGGCTATGTACGCACTAATAACAGGTTTAAAATCACTATAGACAGTCTGTGTGTCAGGGACAGGGTCACTGCGGGCACTGTTGGCAGCAGAATCTGCGATTCTGTTGCCTTCGATGCCCACATGGCCTGGGACCCAAATAAAAATGATGTCATAATATTCCTTCATCAAGTCCGCGTAGAGCTCTCTAATCTGCACCAGCAGTGGATGGTCTGTTCCCGCGCCCTGAAGGGCCTGCAGGGCAGAAAGAGAGTCAGACAGAATCAGGAAGTTCCTTTCCCGAGACTGATAGGCATGCTTGAGTGCTAGCAGAATGGCCTGCAGTTCTGCACTAAATACAGAGGAATGGTCAGGGAGACGGAGCTTAAATGGGCGTCTAGGATGGCGAGAGGACACTGCAGCCGCAGCCACTCTTCCATCCTCAGACTTGGACCCATCCGTATAAAGACGACAATAGCCAGGAAAAATTGAAAGGAGTTCATTGAGGCTCTGTTGGTATATGGCTGGTGGAGTAAATCCTTCTTGTGGGCAGTCAAGTCCAGCAAGATGTCAGGAACTGGTAGTAGCCAGGGTGGAGTGACGTGTTGCAGAGATTCCGAAACTTTGTCCAGGTCCACTCCGGCCGCCTGCAGATGAGGTCGGACACGGAAGGAAAGTGGACGGACAGCTCCCGGATGGGCATCGTAAATCTCTGCAAACGACGGGTTAAAAACACAATCATAGGCAGGATTTTCTGGATGGGCCTTCAGCTTCAGAACGTAGCTGAGCATGAGGCGGATGCGGCGGAGCCTGAGAGAAGGCTCCCCTGCCTCTGCATACAGACTAGGAACTGGAGGTGTCCTGAAGGCTCCCAGACATATGCGCAGACCTTGATGGTGAATTGTGTTCAGACGCTGCAGAACAGACTTGGAAGCCGAGCCATATACCACAGAGCCGTAATCCAGTTTGGACCGAACAAGGGCCCGGTACAGTCGAAGTAAGACGATGCGGTCTGCACCCCAGTCAGTACGACCAACGACACGAAGAATGTCGAGGGCCTTCCGACAAGAGGTTCTAAGGTAGTTAACATGGTTGCAGAAGGTCAATCTTTTGTCAAAGATGACCCCCAAAAACTTAGCCTCTTCAGCCACCTTAATTGGCACTCCATCAATGCTCAGGCTAGGTTCTGGAAAAAATTTCGTCTGGTTAGTAAAATGCACACAGACTGTCTTGGAGGGCGAGAATCTGAATCCATTGAGAGACACCCACCCCTGGATGCGATCAACGCACAGCTGCAAGCGCCTCTCAAGGGACGCAAGTCCTCGACCTCGTGCACACAAAGCAAAGTCGTCCACAAACAAAGAGCATTCAGAATCATCCTTGACGGCCTTTACAATGTTATTTATTTTAATGCTAAATAAAACAGGAGATAGAATACTGCCCTGCGGGACACCCATCTCCTGTTCAAAGGAGTCGGAGAGGGTGGAGCCCACACGGACATGGAACGACCTGTTGGACAAAAAATTGTGAATAAAAACGGGCAGATGCCCTTTAAAACCCATGTCCGACAAATCAGACATTATACCATGCTTCCAGGTAGTGTCATATGCCTTTTCAAGATCAAAGAAAATTGCATAGACATGCTGCTTGTTGACAAAAGCATCTCGGATAAAAGACTCAAAGCGGACTAGATGGTCAGTTGTACTACGGAAGCGCCGGAAACCGCACTGGAGGTCTGTGATGAGACCCTGTGACTCAAGATGCCACACCAGTCGGGCGTTGACCAAGCGTTCCATAGTTTTACATAAACATGATATCAAAGCTATTGGCCGGTAGTTGCCCGGGTCGGAAGGATCCTTACCCGGCTTGGGAATTGGCACAACCACAGCCTGGCGCCAAGATGGCGGAAAATGACCGGTTATCCAGATATGGTTAAAGGCCTTGAGAAGTACAAGGAGTGAATCCTCAGGCAGATGTGTTATGAGCTGATAATGGATGGTATCTAATCCAGCAGCAGAGTCAGTACATTTCTGCATGGCTTGCTGCAATTCTGAAAACGTAAAAGGGGCATTATAGTCTTCCAAGTTATCCGATATAAAATCACAAGCACAAGATTCTCGCTTCTCCTTCTCTCTCTGGAAGAAAGGTGAATAATGCTCTGTTGAAGAATTATGGGCAATGGTGGAGGCAAGCAAATTGGCCACAGCCTTTTTATCTGTGACCAAACTGGCACCATCTCTAAGATGGCCGACAGAAGCCGAGCCACCCCTGCCCCTAATTCTTCGAACAGCCTTCCAGACTTTTTGGGACGGAGTCCTAGAAGATAAAGATGAGACGAAGCGTCTCCAGGAAGCACGGCGTTCACGTTTAAAAATATAACGGGCTTTCGCCCGCTGTCTTTTAAAGGTTAAAATATTTGCTTGCGACGGATTACGAAATGCATGTCGCTGAGCAGATTTGCGCATTGTTTGGGCCTTGCGGCACTCTTCATTGAACCATGGTACTCTCGGCTTCCGAGGGAGTGATGTGGAAGTCCTAGGGATGGTTTCACCTGCAACCTCCAACAAAATAGAAGTAAAACAAGAAACAGGTTCTTCAGCTGACATGACCACCTCCTCTGTAAGACGAGACTGACAGAGAGAGGCAAACAGAGACCAGTTAGCTTTCTTGAGATTCCAGCGCCCCACCGGCGAATCCTCCTCACAGCTGACCGATGACAGGACTACTGGGAAGTGGTCACTACCACACAGGTCGTCGTGAACCTTCCAGTCAAAGTCCAGCATGAGAGAAGGATCACACACAGTGAGGTCTAGAACAGAACTAGATCCGGAACCTGAGTTAGAGTATGTAGGTGAGCCATCGTTAAAGACACATAGGTTAAGTTGAGAAAAAACATCTTCTAACATCTGACCTCTGCCATCATAGTGGTCACTACCCCAAAGGTGAGCATGACCGTTAAAATCCCCCATGAGAATAAAGGGAGGGGGCAGTTGATCTACTAAGTTAAAAATATCATTGCTACAGACCTGCAGTGATGGTGGCAGGTAAATACTGCATATGGTTATGGTCTTTTTTAAGGTAACCCGAGCAGCGACAGCCTGAAGACAGGTGTCGATGCTAACGGGGCTACATAAAATTTGGCTACTAATGAGAAGAGCCGCTCCACCCGAGCGCCTCTCCGAATCAGAGCCTTTATGTATAACATTAAAACCATTAAAAGACACAGGGTCAGAAGTCTTCAGGTAAGTCTCCTGAAGAGATATGACTGAGGGGTTATAGAACTTGACTAAAAGACGTAATTCCTCAAAGTTAGCTCGAAAACCACGACAATTCCACTGAAGCAAAGAGTCCATGATTAAGTCTGATCTGGGGGTAAGGAGTTTTTCCCCCCTTTTTCCTTTACCTTGGAAGGAGTTGAAGAAACAGAGGGGGGCCGGCTCCCGGGCCTCCTCTGGTTCTTCGGAGAGGAAGGGGGTGGAGCTGCCGCAGCATCAGCAACAACAACTTCCACTCCCTCCATCCGCTCCTCCAGTGCAGCATATTTGTTTTGAAGGGGCACATCTGTGTTCCCCTTCTGGGCCCGTGCGCACAGCGGTCCCATAGATTTCTTAGACTTCTGGTCCTGGGCAGCGTTCCTGCCGCTAGAGTTAGCGGCCTTAGAAGGCTGACCAGAGCCAGAAGCCTTTGGAGTTGACTGACTAACAGGTTTGGCTGGGGGCTGAGGCTTAGGAGCAACAGAAGGCGGCACAACCGGACCGGCAGTGTCCGCCTTCTGCGTTCCCTGGCTCCTTGTCACCACCGGAGGAGGGTTACTCTCCAGGGGCGAGATGAGCCGAGGCTCCGCCCCCAACCAAGAAGTTGGGGTCTGACATGAAAAGTCTTTGGTGGGGCGCTTGCCTGCCACCGCTGCACTAAAAGTATACACTGAGGTGTTAGAGGTTGGGGCAGCCGCAGCTGCACCAGGGCCTTCAACCAGTTTTTTGGCATCCAGAAAGGACAGCCCCTTCTCCACACGCACCTGCTGAATCTTGCACTCGGATATCCAACGAGGGCATTTCTTATCCGAAGCCATATGCGCCCCCTGGCAATTCACACACAGGGGGGTGGCTGTGCAGGACTCAGCAGAGTGTCCGGGCCTAGTGCAACGGGCGCATGAAGCCTCTGCCTGACGGCATGTCTTCTGCCCATGGCCATACTTTTGGCACTTAAAGCACCGGAGGGGAAGAGGGACGTACTTTTTCACTCTCAGGGAGTAGTAACCTCCCCAGATGGTAGTAGGAGGGGTGGGGGTGCCAAACGTCAGGATGATGGTAGGGAGACGGATCTCCCCACCACCTCGCTTGGAAGCGAAGCGCCTGACGCAAGTCACCCCCTGAGACTTAAGGTTCCTTACAAGTTCATCTTCTGACAGTTCTGCCAAAGCTTGATCTTTGATTACGCCTCTTGACGAATTCATAGTTTTGTGGGGTGTGACTTCCACAGGAGTGTCTCCGATGGAAGAGAGCCCCAGTAGCCCACTGGAGTGTGCCCGAGTACGGCACTCCACCAGCAAGTCACCAGACCTGAGGCGCTGGGCGTCAGGCCTGCCAACACGGCTCCTGAGGGTCTCCCCCACCAGAAAAGGATGCAGCTTGGTAACTGGTTTCTCCTTCACCTTGCTATGGACAATGAGGAAGCGAGGCCATACGGCCGACGCCTGAGGCGTCGCTTCCTCACAGTCTGAATCACTGTCATGTGCAATGTCGGTGTCTATGCGCCGTTTCTGTGCTAGTTTTGGTTTTTTGGTTTTATCCATATTATATTAGTAGAGATATTCATCCCCCGGGGGTCCCCGCCCGCCACCGAGCCCAACAAGGGAAAGTGCAACTGTCGGCGGGTCTCCAGCCGACGCACAATGGAGACTGCCCGAAAGATATACTCAAGGGGGTAAGCCCGATTGAACCGTTTGAGCCACCGCCTTCTATCACACCGTTGAATGCAGGGGAATACTGGCGTAAAGCACCTAATCAGCAGCAGAAGCTATAGCATGGTGCTCCGTATAGCAACCCGCATGTCAACAGTGGGATAGGGCTCAACGTGACAAGAGCCGATTGACTAGGCCGGTACGACTAGCCTCCCGTTTAGGTAGAAGTCAAGGCCGAAGTGGAGTGTTGGCACCAGTGAGCCGCAGCCCAAAGGGAACCTCAGCCACCAGGATCCTCTTCTCCCCCGACACGGGTCTCCAAGCACGGCAAACACTTGGGATCCAAAGGACCAAAAAGTCACGAGTATTTTTAAGGACCAATCCAACATGGTACGACCTAGGTTAGCACAGCTCCTTAAAAACCGGACCAGTGATATCTGCTGACATCAAGTCCTAATCCTGGACAAAGATGGCACCCGTCCGCTAGCCCACTCAGTCAGGGACTGAGCGGACTACCCACCTACGCCACGTGGAGGCCGGTGCCGGGTAGGCGTGTGTGTTTGTTTGTGTGTGTATTCATGTGTGTGTGTGTGTGTTTGTTTGTCTGTGTTTGTTTGTGCGTGTGTTCATGCGAATACTATATTGACACCTCACAGTAACAGCCTTTCAAAAGCCTTCAGTGACGTGGTTGCTTATTCATAAAAGCATGTCTGCATTAAAAGGAAGTGTTCCCCTCTCGCATAACTTAAATTGAATAGCGACGTGCCACAAAGAGCATTCAACTGTGAAACGATTAGGCTACATAGGTGGGTAAACAGGTGGCTTATAAAATAGTTGGGGGCTCTGGATAGAGGTAGCACCTTTGCTGTTCGGCGGCTGCGTCCTACATAGGACGGACGGGCATCACTGGGCCTCATCCATCTCCTTATCTCTCACGTGCTGGCTCCAAGCGCCACACCCTGGCAGACCACCTCAGCTGGTGGGCTAAACCACGTGAGGGGGTGGTGTTCACATTGCACCACTAGGCGGATGAGCTGTTTCTGACAGCCAACGGCTAGAGGACGGAGGAGATCGGGTTGGATCCAACGGCCAAATGTGGGGGAGTAAACCCTTCAAATCTGGAGTGGAGCCCCGAAGGCAGACAGCTGCCTGTATTCACGCACTGTTCTGGCAGCTCCTGCAGCCAAACTGGTGCCAAACGTACTGCTTTGCATTCCTTTGGATACATCAGCGAGGCCGAGAGGGGGATCTTGACGACTGGGCACCCCAGGATCTCCATACACTTCGCCCAGGCTTGCGCCCTGGAGAGGTCACTCCAGTGACTGACCCAGCAAGCGCATATACTCCATTGTCTTCCGAGACAGGATGCCAAAACATAAAATAGTGCGCGCCACAGATTTAAGAGACAACCCCCCGCCACTCTAGTGCACTATCAGGATTTTGGTTTCATTTGAGAGAAACAGCAGTGTGGATGTTAATGACCGTAATTAGTTAATTAATTAAGGTCATTAGGTGTTGACAGAGACAATAGTTATAGAGAGAGACAATAAGAGAGAACTAATGTATCAAATTTCAATAAGGCCACACTAATTATGGTCGCCACGTTTTCAAAAATCAACAGGGTTGATTTAGTGATTAATGGGGGGTCATGGCGGATCATCTCAATAAAGGCGAGATTTAATGATGGGTGCGGCCTTATTGAAATTTGATTCTTAGTTCTCTCTTATTGTCTCTCTCTCAAGTGTCTAAACATAAGTAAAGGGTAGGCTTTTGTACCAGAGAAGTCCAAGTTTTTCTTTAAAAAAAAAAAATGCATTTTTCACAAATTTGTTGACCCTCCATGACCCTTGACCTCAGTGAGGGGTCAACTAAATTAGTATGCATAGAAAGGTGTTATCAACATTTATCTCTATATCGAGTTTGGGTTTGAAGTTGAAAATATTAATTAAGGGGCTAGACCTACCGAAACAAGCAGTCCTTTTTTGAGTGTCACTTAAATATACTAATATCAGAATATTGAAACGAAAATTGGCCAAGTATTGTAAAATTTGTTAAATATTGCTCTGGTGTTGTCATTTTTTAAATTTTGTAAACAAAAATGATCTTAAAAATAAAAAAAATTAAATTATTCTTTTTGGGAGCGTCATGGAGCAGTTAGTAGTACGATGGACTAATTTTTTTCAAGCACATGCATTTCTCAAATCCCTGCTTTTGTCCAATATCAATCAGGCATGGGAATTGCAAAAATCATCTGAAACTAGGCCTTCAACCTCAGGCCTCCAAGAAGCTACACCTTGCTTTCCTTTCCAGGGGCCGAAAATCAAACGACGGTGGGGGGGGGGGGGGGGGGGAGGCTCAACACCTTTCCTGCGGCCCAAAAATCAAACGACAGGGGGGGGGGGGGGGGGGGGGGCTGGACCTTCCTTCCTGCGGCCCAAAAATCGAATGACAGGGAGGGGGGGGAGTGGCTAGACACCTTTCCTGCGGCCAAAAAATCAAACGGCGGGGGGAGGGGCGGGGGGACTTGGGGGGCGTGGTCACAATGCCTTCATTTCAGGGTCCGAAACGAAATCGCCAAATAAATGCACGACTGCCCTCCACCTAGATTTACTGCGCGACGCGGTGCACTCGGCCACCAGTGCAGGTTGCAGACACGGCCTGCCACGTTGTATCCTGCCCGCGATGTTTAACCGGTGCTCTGCACTGCAGGCTAACCACCATTTTTTTTTCTCGCGGAAACGCCTTCTTATTTTCGCAGATGATCTCTTCTTTTTTGCGGAATTCTCGGATTTCCCAGACAATTCCCATGCCTGATTAATACATAATGATATCTGGAACAGATACCACCAAGATGTGTATAGCTTAAGTTTCTGAAAAAAATGTGTATCTAAAAAACACAAATATTTTTCCTTGAAATGTCAAATTAAAAACAGAATGTAACAAGTATTATTAATTTCTGAGACTTCTTGGTGGTACAAGTTCCAGGTATATATGTTAGCTACCTCCCTGCCAAATTTCAACTTTCAAAGACGACATTTGCGGTTTTTAATGACATCCAAGTAAATATAACTGGCGTTTTCTAATTTTAGATGAAATATTTGCTTTCTAGGCACGTCACCTCTCACTTTTGAGACTCTATATCTCCGGTTCTAGTATATATAATACAAAAATTTCAACTGATGTGAAACTAGAGATCTCGGAGCATACAAAAATCTCATTTGTTTTCAACAACCCCAAAATAACATTTTGGTCAAATTCTGGGTAGATCTAGCCCCTTAACCCATTACATATAATACTGAGGCTAGAAGCTTCAAGTTTGTACACTGTAGAGGTGCCAAGCTATTCTGGCACTACCCTTGAACTATTTTAGTCAAACTTATTTCACACACTGGTGTATTCCGAATGATAAGGGTTAAAGAAAAAAATTGTTTTGTGAAAATATGCATTTTTTTTTTTTTAACCCCTTTCGACCTTTGCAGTGGGACCAGTAAATTAGTATGCATAGAAAGGTCTTATCATCAGCTACCTCTGCGCCAAATCTGACTGAAAATTTTGCAAAAACTATGATAAAAACTACCATTCTAACAAAAACTGGCATTTTTCTCACACTTTCAAACCTCCCATCACCCTTGACCTTTCTGAGGGGTCATCAAAATTAGTATGCATAGAAAGGCCTTATCATCATTTATCACTATGCCAGGTTTGAGTTGCAAAAAGTATTTAAGAAAAAGTGTTTTTCTGTGACAATATGGCTATTTTTAAACCCTTTCTAGAACCCCCCGTCCCCCATGACCCTTGGCCTTTGCAAGGGGACCACTAAAGTAGTATGCATAGAAAGGTCTTATCATGAGCTACCTTTGTGCCAAATTAGATGCAAAAGTTGGCCAAAACTTTGATAAAAAGTACAATTCTATCAAAAAGTGACATTTTTTTCCCACACATTTCCTGACCTCCTGTGATCCTTGAACTTTCTGAGGGGCCATCCAAATTAGTATGCATAGAAAGGTCTTACCATAAGGCATCACTGTACGAAGTTTAGGTTTAAAGTTGAAAATAGTATTTGAGGAGAAACAATTTGTGTCAAAATATGGCTATTTTGGACCCCTTTCTGGGCCTACTACGACCTTGACCTTTGAGAGAGGTCAATGAAACTGGTGTGTCTAGAAAGGTTTTACCACAAAGTACCCTTGGGCCAAGTTTGACATCTGAGGCTTCAATAGACTCTGAGAAAATGCCAACGTTAAAGTTTACCACGGACGCCAGACGCCAGACAAACGACGATTGGTCCATTACTTAGACTCACTTTGGTATCGCACGTGAGCCAATAAAAGTTTAGTACACTTCGGATGCATATACTTTCACCCTTTTACTGCTGAGAAAAAATGGACACCACACCACTGCAAGAGGTATAGATCCTCCTGGGCCCCGCAATTGTAGGGGTTCAAGAGGATCCATGCTCTTGCTGAGACCACTTTGCATCCATTATTCATGGGACGGCTGGAGCACTTTCGCATTGAATTTACACTGAATTTACACAGATTTCCGACGAACAATGTACACACAGTGGCAGTGAAGGGGTTAATAGCCCAAAACTAACTCCATCACACTGACTTTCCTATATCAGTAAAGTGGATTCACACAAACATGAAAACTGACTTTCCCCATAATCTTCTTCTGGGTTCACGCTGGCCTCTATAAACGTGCTTATGCCAAATGCAATACCTGCAGAAAACTGTGCGTACTAAACATAATCTACCATTCCTGCGTCTATATGTGCCAGATTCAAGCTATCCTGCACAAACCTGATGATAAACATTTTCAGGTTTCTTTATGCATTTAAAAGAACAAGAATGGCAAAGCCCTCAAGGCTCGTGTACATCTTCGATACACATAACTGATCTGATTGTTGTGACCGGACTTTCCCGACTCCTTGACCTTTCCGACAGCTCACTGAAATCAGCAAGTGTTCAAGTGTATTAACGAAAGTAAAGGGTTGGCTTTGGTACCTGCAAAATCTATGTTTTCTCAAAATTTATCACTTTTTCACACTCTTGTCAACCTCCTGTGACCCGTGACCTTTGTGAGTAGTGAACCAAATTAGTATGCATAGAAAGGTCTTAACATCAGCTACCTGTCTGCCAAATTTGTTTTGCAAAAATGTTTGATAAAAACTAAACCTCTACAAAACCTAGACATTTTTCACATTATAAGCTGATTTCTCGTGATCCTTGACCTTTCCGAGGTGTCATCCAAATTACCATCAAGTATCTCTGGACCAAATTTGAGTTTGAAGTTGTAATTAGTATTGAAGAACAAAAATTGCTATTTGTGACCTATTTCCTGAGCTCATGTGACCCTTGAACTATCTGAGGAGTCATCCAAATTAGTATGTATAGGAAGGTCTTACCATCAGGTATATATGTACAAAGTTTAGGATTAAAACTGTCAATATTGTCATTTGCACAAAAAAAATGTCCAAATTTAACTGGTCTCTTGTGACTCATGACCTTTCCGAAGGATCATCCAAATTAGTATACATAGGAAAGTCTTACCATCAGGTATCTTTGTACAAAGTTTGAGTTTGAAGCTGTGAATAGTATTAGAGAAAAAAAAAACAAAAAACTAATATTGCCAAAATATGGATTTTTTTTAAAAACCTATTTCTCGATCTCCTGTCACCTTGACCTTTCCGAGAGGTCACTCAAACTGGTATGTTTAGAAAGATCTTGCTACAAAGTATTCTTGGGCCAAGACTGTGACTTGAATAGTCTCAAAAAAAATGTTGTTACATAGACTCACTTTTGCTATTGAATGTGAGCCCAAAAACTGTGTACGTCTAGCATTTTAGTGTAAAGAAAGTAGTTTTATTGTATGTGATTCCTGCTACTTACTACACCATGGATTTCCATTCATTATAAGCAGCCTTTGTGAGGTAGAGAAAAAGCCACTAACCTGGTCATGGTACGGGGTGGCAATGCCAATCTCCTCTGGTGCACAGTCTCCCCACTCCAAAGGCCAGTGGTCGATGAGATCCACAACGCGGTCGACCACTTCCGTGCACTCGGCAGTGTTGTAGAAGGATGTGCTGTCTGCATCCTGCACCTCACGCCCCTGTACCACATGGAACACCAGCGGCGTCACCTCCACCACGGACGGGATATTGCCGTACGCCTTTAGCATGTCTGGACCCCCGTAGAAGATGGCCGAAATGAAGCGAAGGATCTCCATCTGAAAATTGAATAACCCCTTTGTGAAATCGTTACATCTGTTTTACAAGCAATGAAGTGAAACTTTAATATACAAGTCATTCTCAAAAGGTGAACCACAAAGTGTGACAAAAACCTAAATTATTAAAATGTTTTGAAACTTGACTATTTAATGTCTGTCATTCTAGTTTCAAAACAGTGTTTGAAAAGATAATTTGAGATTCTATTTTGCTGTTAAAAAGCCCTTCAAATGTCCAAAATCTGATGAGAATGGAGGTTACTGGTGACAGGAAATATTATCTAGTACAAGAACAAACGCAAGAAAGGCAAATCCCTTATGGCTCATGTGTATGACTGATGCACATATATAATTATTTTGTGTGACCTTTGTGACAATAAGTAAAGGGCTGGCCTCTGCACCAGCGAAATCCAGTTTTCTCAAAATGTAAGCATTTTTTACACGTTTGTCAAACCTCCGTGACCCTTGACTTTTGCGATGAGTCAACTAAATTAGTTTGCACAGAAATGTCTTGCCATCAGCAAACTTCAGACCAAATTTGATTGAAAAGTCTGCAAAAACTTTGATAAAAACTACAATTCTAACCAAAAATGGCATTTTTCACACACTTACTGACCTCTTGTGACCCTTGACCTTTCCGAGGGGTCATCCAAATTAGTATGCATAGATAGGTCTTACCATCAGATATCTCTGGACCAAGTTTGTGTTTGAAGTTGAAAATAGTATTTGAGAAAAAAAAATTGTCAAAATATGGCTGTCTTAAACCCATTTTGGGATCATCCCAAGACCCTTAGCCTTTGTGATGGGTCAACTAAATTAGGTATGCATATGAAGGTCTAAACATCAGCTACCTTTGAGCCACATTTGACTGAAAGCGTTACCAAAATGTTGATAAAAACTACAATTCTATCAAATAATTGGCATTTTACACACATTTGCCGACCTCTTGTGACCCTTGACCTTTCTGAGGGGTCATCCAAATTAGTATGCATAGATTGGTCATACCATCAGGTATCTTAATACCAAGTTTGGGTTTGAAGCTGTGAATAGCATTAGAGAGATAGGAATAGGGAGAATTCCAAACCACCAAACCCACCCCCCATTCATTTTATAGTTTTATTATAATCAACTAGCTATTTAGACAAACCAACTTCACGCCTTTACCATAGCCGACACTTAGTTCGCTTCCAGCTGCCAGAGAGATAAGGCTGCCGCGAGTTCCACTCTCGCCCGCTCATTCTATTTATATCGCACTACTGAGCGGTACACGGCGTGACCGGCTCTCTGCCGCTATAACAACTACCTACACATTTGTATTCATAACACATCTCTGCCTAAAGTGACTGTTGTGGAAGCAACATCGTTCAAATGTTGAAATTCTCACCTACACACTGATACCAAACATGACAACATTACGACTTGCACTTGTGTAGCAGGTCATGGTGAAAATAAAGAGAACGGGAATTTGTTGATGTACGAAAACGAGAATTTATTGTGAAATTGACAAAGTTCCCACAGCCATAACACAAAGACGCTACTTTTCCCAGTGAAACACACTTGCATGCATAAGGGTTAGCATGCCTACAGTACGTATCACTTAATGGATTTTGGGTTCATGGTGGGGGACGGAAGCAGGAGGGTAATTAATGAGGTCACTGACAGGTGTCGACAGACAAGTTCCAGACATCCGACTTGGTGTACACTCCCGGCATTGGGGAAAGAGAGGGCTTAGTTACACGGATACTATTGAGGAGATAGCCACGTTTCTTTCTTGGGAAATAGTGTAACACTAACAGTCAACCTTGTAATGTACTTTTGATTTAACTTTTGATCATGATGGAGTCTGCTGAAACGCGTACAGTCTGTGTACACACAGGTGTGTTCCATGCAATGAGAGTTAATGCATTGTGCAGAACTGTGGCGAGAGATCACAAAAGAGATACACGGATAAAAAGTCATTTCTTTGTATCAATTATGAACACTTAATCCACAAGTGTTATGGAATTAATATCCAGGAAGACAAAGACATGATGCACTCTAAAACAATGTGTAGGAGTTGCTATTGTCGGATGAAACGGATAGACTCGACTGAAACACGTGTGTCCGAGGAGACAACGCGAAATGCGGCGTCTGATATTGCCTCATCACAACACATTTGGACCATGTTTCATCCAAATACGAGTGTTGAAGAATGTGTCGCGTGTGTTCACTTCATGCAGCTAGGTAAAGGAGGATGACCAGCGAAGCGGGGTTCCCGGCATGGAAATAAACGATCGTTTCGATCCGCGGAATGTGACACTCATAACACCGACACTGATAACAGCACTAATGAAGGTGATAGTGGTATACAAGTTTTTATTCCGCCGACGTCTACTCCCCGTAAAACGGTTCTTATGTCTAGTGTGTCAGAACATGTGTTAAACCTCAAGGTATGTTTAAAAACACTGTTGAATATTGTGACCTGTTATGGACTGATCGTATTTCGGGATGGCAATAGCAGTCTGTGGAGTACCGAGACGGCTGCGGGCGATAAATGCCAGAACACGCGACCTGTCAGTGACCTCATTAACCACCCTCCTGCTTCTGTCCCCCACTATGAATCCAAAATCCGGTAAGTGATACTTACTGTAGGCATGCTGACCCTTATGCACGCAAGTGTGTTTCGTTGGGAAAAGTAGCGTCTTTGTGTTATGGCTGTGGGAACTTTGTCAATTTCACAACAAACACCGACATCAACAAATTCCCGTTCCCTTTATTTTTACCATAACCTACTACACAAGTGTAAGTCGTAATGTTGTCATGTTTGGTATCAGTGTGTAGGTGAGAATTTCAACTTTTGAACGATGTTGCTTCCACAACAGTCACTTCAGGCAGATTTGTGTTATGAAAACAAACCAGTAGGTAGTTGTTATAGCGGCAGAGCGCCGGTCACGCCGTGTACCGCACAACACGCGACCTGTCAGTGACCTCATTAACCACCCTCCTGCTTTCGTCCCCCACCATGAATCCAAAATCCGCTAAGTGATACTTACTGTAGGCATGCTGACCCTTATGCATACAAGTGTGTTTCGTTGGAAAAAGTAGCGTCTTCGTGTTATGGCTGTGGGAACTTTGTCAATTTCACAACAAACACCGACATCAACAAATTCCCTTTCCCTTTATTTTCACCATAACCTGCTACACAAGTGTAAGTCGTAATGTTGTCATGTTTGGTATCAGTGTGTAGGTGAGAATTTCAACTTTTGAACGATGTTGCTTCCACAACAGTCACTTCAGGCAGATTTGTGTTATGAATACAAACCAGTAGGTAGTTGTTATAGCGGCAGAGCGCCGGTCACGCCGTGTACCGCACAACACGCGACCTGTCAGTGACCTCATTAACCACCTTCCTGCTTTCGTCCCCCACCATGAATCCAAAATCCGGTAAGTGATACTTACTGTAGGCATGCTGACCCTTATGCATGCAAGTGTGTTTCGTTGGAAAAAGTAGCGTCTTCGTGTTATGGCTGTGGGAACTTTGTCAATTTCACAACAAACACCGACATCGTACATCAACAAATTCCCGTTCTCTTTATTTTCACCATGACCTGCTACACAAGTGCAAGTCGTAATGTTGTCATATTTGGTATCAGTGTGTAGGTGAGAATTTCAACTTTTGAACGATGTTGCTTCCACAACAGTCACTGTAGGCAGAGATGTGTTATGAATACAAATGTGTAGGTAGTTGTTATAGCGGCAGAGCGCCGGTCACGCCGTGTACCCCACAGTAGCAAGCGATATAAATAGAATGAGCGGGCAAGAGTGGAATGTGACCTCGCGGCGCCTTATCTCGCTGGCAGCTGGAAGCGAACTAAGTGCTAGGCGCCAGCACTGGCTGGTAAAGCCGTGACTTCAATAATATTTTTGATATTTTTAAAGTTTAATTATTATAATCAACTAGCTATTTAGACAAACCAACTCCAATAATACAATCAATACCTTTATTATCTAACTATTATAATTTCATTTCAGAAATTATTTAATATAAGAGATTTTCAAACCACCCATTTTATAGTTTTATTATAATCAACTAGCTATTCAGACAAACCAACTCCAATAATACAATCACATCTCCCAACGTTTTATAGATTTATTATAATCATTAAGACAGATCACAACCTAAATAATTAATGTTTTTAAGACATCAACTAACTTTAAAGTTATCTTTACATGTTAGTTGTCATAAGTTCTTTTAAGTGTCTTAAAACAAGTTCTTACAATAACCTAACATAAGAACTTATAAGTACTTACCCAAGTCATTAAGATACTCAGGCAGATTTTACAAGTTACAAGGACAACAACAAAGCTTTTTTTAAACATCTCTTTGCGAAGTGTATGTCAAAAATAATTGATTAACAAAACTGATCTTTACTTGCTTATAAATCCTTGAACCTTTTTCATAGTTTCTTCTACACCTATTTTTTTTCCTTGTTCTAAAAAAGATTTCTTTAACTCTTCAACATTTACAGCCTGATTACGCATCTTATTTTGTATTTCAGATTTTTGTTGCTTGTAATTGACCAAATCATCCTGGACTCTCTTAAATTCATTATCATCAATTTCATTATCATCTAAAGCCTTACTAATAATAAGTTTCATACTGCTTAGCTTAGCTCCAGCGAGTGTACTCAATGCTTCATGCTTTTGCAACTTTATATAAAAATTTTTGTTAATAGCTTCCATACCAAAGCAAGCCAGACTTGTGACAAGACAAATACCTTCAACAGCAATTCCTATGACACTTCCAACCCCAGTGGCAAACAGAGCTATACCTCCTACAGATAATCCAGCCGAAACCACACCCATAGTCATTGAAGTGTTGTGTACAGAATTGAAAACCGTACTGTAACGGCGTTTGCACCGAGAGTATTTTGCTTGTTCTTCTTCTAAATATTTTAATGCTTCTGTAATATTAATTAAACGGAATGAGTCCGCCTGTAATGTTTTATCAGATTGTATTTGAGGATACAGTAACGGCATTTTAAGAACAAATATCTTTTTAATCTTCTATTTTATTTTGCAACTCTTCAAATGTATACAATTTGCTAGCGTAATAAAACGAAACAAGGTCTATATGTTCCAGGTTTATAAAACTTAGACGAACAAAAATTTGTTTATCAACCATTACCATAACAGTAGGGACACTACTCAAAACTTCAAAATCTGTATTGATTTTTCTAATAGCAATAACAACCTTTGTTGACTCTGCTACTGAGCTATCCCACACAAGTTTGATTCCCTGCGCAATATTTGCTTCTTTTTCAGTTTCTGAAGATCTTATGAGAATTTCAAAAACTATTGTCGCATCTCTATCTATAGTAAAATTTGCTGGTACGAACGAAATAGAAGTATCTGTTCTACCCTTTCTATTTGTAAGAAGATACCTTCGTTTCCCATACTCTTGAAGTTTTAGTTTTTCTCTGCTATTGGTTTCTGCGGAATAGCTTGGCACAAGACTTACAAGCATTGGCTCAGAGTTAACAACTTTTTTAAATACTAGGGCACCTTCATCAGTAAAATAAACATAAGGACTAATAAATACAAACTTTATGTCCCATTTAAGCGGCATAGGTAAAAGAGGAGCAGGATTAGGAATAATTACCCATTTATTACCAAAATATTTTAAACTGTATATTACATTACTTACAGGAGTAGGAACAGTAACATCACGAAGTTGACTAAGTTTAGGAAACTGTCTATCATCTTCAATTGCCTTTTGTTTGTACAACCCAACGGACACAAGTTCAAGGCCATACACTTCTCCTACCTCCCCTTCTTTTTCAAAATCTTGCACGTCAGCCAAATCTTTCAACTCTACTGACGGACATGAAACTGGAATAATTTTTTACTTTGGTCCAACACTCATTTTTTTTATAAAAAATAAAACTATTTAACTTCCAAAACAACAGTAAAATCATGCATTACAACTGGTTTTTCATCTTGATTAGTTACATATAAGCTTAGTGATTCAAAGAAGCTGGCACCTAATTTTTTAAACTGTAAATTAGAAAATCTAATAACTTCACTTTCACAATATGGAGCAGTTCCAGTTGGTAAGCATCTCAACAAAGCTGAAGGCTTTCCATTGTATATATTTTCAGTTGTGTCAAGTTCTTTTAAATAAACATTTAGAAATGTGTTTACTGACAAATGAACAGGATATGTTCCAACTATTTTAGTTACAACTGGTGTATAATACCATCCACTAGTACCATTATCTGCAAAACCCATTACCCAATCTACAGGCATTATATTTTTGTCTATTAAACCAAGTAAATATGCAAGTTCACTTGAAAATAAAGGTATACTACCTGCAGGAATTTCTAATTCAACAAGCAAGTTAGCCTGATTTAAAGTTGCTTTAATTTTTAAATTATTTTGAAACCATGTAGCTAAAGTACAAAAGTCATAATACCCAGATGGTATAAAGTGTATATTTTTGTCTAAACCAATATTATTAGTATCTGAATAAATAGCATAAATAGCATAAAAACTTGTATCATCAGTTACATTAAACCACTTTACTGTGTAAAACATTTCATGGATAGCTACCGTCTTGCAACCATCTCGATTATCAATCCCATTATTTAACCACACTGGTTTGCTTGTGTCAATATTTGTTAAGGTTATAAACATTTTTTTATTATCACATAAAAAAGCACAATGGAATTTAAATCACCAACAATTGCTACTGTAAATGCATACCAATTTAATGTGGATGCCAAATACAATGTTGCACCAACATATGAACAAAAATTTAATTCAACTAAATCAGCTTGATATAGCTTTGTCTGAACAAGATTTATTTCAAGTAAAAGTACCAAACCCTTATAATCATTACCTAAACCCCCCAATAACAGATGATGCAACTGCAAGAAGGTGGTCATCAAGCCCACTACAAATGTTCCAAAACCAACTTAACTTTGCTATACTATGCTCAACTACAGGTTGTGGTGTTTCTTTTACAGAACATTTGAATCACCCAAACAAACTGATTAAGTCTGTCTATCGTTTCCACATGTATTACCAACTTAGAAGAATACTGTCAGAACTGCATACTCCACTGCCAACTGAATCTAGTTTTAACCAGTTTAACAATCCAATGGATTTAAAAGCATTTGAACGCATATGTAATGAATTTAACATCAGTACAAAGTATGACTTTACACAAAAACTTGATGATCACAAAGGTATGGGAACATTATATTATGCTATGAGTCACAGACAATATCAGAAAGATTATTGGCCTCCCTACTCTTCATTTTCATCAAAATCAGAAGTCTGGTTAGGCTCAATTGAACAGAAACAATCTAATGCCTGGACCACATTTATTTTAGATAAGAGTGAAGGGTTTACTCAAGCAGGAGTTGAACGCATTAATGAGTCTATCAGAACGTATGTGTGGTGTATTTTAGGAGCACAAGCTCAAACTAAATCAAACATTTTAAACGGTAGTGGAAAGTTTGAAGCACAAAAACAGTTTTTAGCAAACATGGAAGACTCAATTAATTCAGTGGTAGATCTCCCATCAAGCATACAGCGCTATCAAGACGTACTTAGATATGCTAGATCAAAAGTTGACTTTGTAGTTGGAATTGGGTTATACATGTTACCATCAGACCTTCAACTACAAATTGGAGTAATAACAAATTATAATAATGAAATAGTTGTTGCAGGGAGTGATCAGAAATTAGGACTTAATCAATCCATAAACTTGAGTCCAACAACCTCTAACATACAACCAGTAACAACAATACAACAAATAAAATTACCAGTACAGACAGTAACACCACCAGTACAGACAGTAACACCACCAGTACAGACAGTAACAACACCAGTACAGACAGTAACAGATCAAGAAAACACACATGAGTCAGAGAGAACTGCATTGGTAATAGGCCTTACTGGATTAGGAATATTACTTCTTTACCTGTTTCATTAAATAACCTACTATTAACCCTCCTACTGTCACCAAAAAGATCAACATGTGCTCTGCCATAAACCCTACTACCTTTGCCGTAGTACTAATAAGCCAACTGACAACACTGCCTATAATACCTGGCAAAGCATCTGCTGCTTTTACAGCTAATTTTTTAAGCAAGTCTGATATATGAGACAACTGTTTTTTTACCCACGTCTGTAAATCTTTTGGGTCTGATGGAGTTGGAGGAGCTGGACTACTACCGCCTCCTGTTACAGCTAACACTACAGTACTGATAATAAATCCAAGAGCAGTAATTAAACTTGCAATAGTGATACCCTGCTCTTTGAAAAGTGTTTTTAATCTTTCAGTCAAAGTTGTGTCTTCATGAAGTATTTTTTGAATAGTTTCTCTAATTCTGTTTACCTGTGTTTTAAGTTGTTTTTTTTCCAATTTCAATCACTTCTAATCGATTGATTGATTGATTGATTGTACATTGCTTAACGTCCCGACAGCAACAAGGCTTTCTCAGGACGTGCCTGCACTGCTTGTGAAAAAAAACTAAACAGAAAATTGAATGTATGTCGCCAGCCGGTCAAATACGTTAAATAAACCAACAACATGGGGCCTAAAGAAAGCTAAGACCATCTAGCAACACACATCCAATATCAAGAGCTACAGGCAGTGCAGACAGTAGGGAGAGTTTTAAAAAGGCAAATACAGGTGAATGGACTAAGGGTAGACAGAAACGCATGCCCCAGAATAGAGAGAAAAACCCACCCTGTGGGGCTGACCAGGGTGACCCTGGGAACTAAAAAATACCTAACCCCACCCAAGTCCCCCAGGGCAGACCCGGGTGGGGGCACTTCTAATCGAGCTGATCTTTCTGTATACAAATCTTTTAATCTGTGTTGTATTCTTTCTTTCATTTCTATGTCATAATTTTCATCATCAGCTGTATTCAGTTTTTGTTTTTCTCTTTCAATATGATTATCAAGTTCACCTAGTTTAGCTAAATTATTTACAAGCTCACCCCTTATTGACTGAAGTGCTTTATCCAACCCAGCTAACTCCCGCATTGTCAAAGGAGAGTCACCAATTGTTTTTAATTCGTCATTTATTTGTCCTTCTGTAAATGAAGTTTCTTGTATTACTGTGTTTGCTAATTCTGGCAGTTTTGTTACTTCAGTCATATCAATTTCTTGACCAGTCAGCAATTTTGTTTGTACATCATGAAGAGCACTAGCAAGTCGAGGTGGTAACTTTCTACTTCCAATACCAAGGTAACGCTGCAGTGCTGCCTCACCACCAACAATAGATTTAATTGAATTTAAAGCTCTAAACTTAGCAGGATCGGTTTTATAAGTTAATTTTACTTTTCCTCTGTCATCAGTGTTTAAATATAAATGACCATTTTTATCAAGTTCAAACTGGTTAGGATCTACAATATCAGGGCGTTCACCAACACTATCATAAAACGAGTTAACTTTACTTTGTAAAAGTTCCTGTTGTAAAAAAGAAGTATTACTTGTACCAGACATATCTGTTGCTCTATTATCAGAGACATTTATGTCATCCATTTCAATATTATCATGACCAAATCCTCCTGCTGCCATTGTTTTTATTAATTTAATTTTTTTGTGCATAATAAAAATGACACAGTCCTATGGATCAAAGTTAGACCCACACAGAAAACTACGTGAACCTCTTGGTGTTAAGGGTATTAGGCAATCAATTGTAATCACTAACAATCCTAGTACTATAGATCAAAACCAAACCCTTATTGTTAAGTTTCCTAACCTAGGTCCCAATGATGTTACTGTTCCTGATACTGCTTACCTTGCATTTAATATTGAACTTTCAGCAACAACAGATGTGAACAGAACACTAGTTAGAAACATAGGTAGAGCAATTATTAAAACTATTAAAGTTAAACTTGAAGGTCAGGAAGTGTTTAGTCTTGACGATGCTGATGTATTTTACTGTTACAAAGACCTTTGGCTTACAAGTCAAGAAAGAGAAGACCGTATTTATCAAGGTATAGAGGCTGATAATATTACTAAACTCAGAATCAATGCAGGAGACAAATCAACAACATCTGCTGCTGATGTTATTGTGGCAGATACATATGGTAATAGATTTTGCATTCCACTTGAATTTGAAATCCTAACATCTCATTTACCTTATTACCAAGGAGCACTAAATGACCGTCTGAGTTTCGAGCTAATGTTTAATGACTACTCCAAAGTTATCAAATCAACTGATATCCATGCATCATACAAGATCTCTAACATTTCCTTAGAATATGAAATTGTAACACATGCTCATCTAGCTACCCTCATTCGAAATCAGTACCAGTCAAGACTTCCAATTTATTATGATCGTGTGATAAGGCACAGTTTAATAAATAAAAACAAAAGTGATCAGATTTGGAACATCAACCTAAACACTCCTGCTAGGTCACTGAAAGGCATTCTTATGTTGTTTGTTCAACCAGCAAATCCATACGCTCCTACTCCAGAAACATTCTATAATCCAAAGATTACTAATTTGTCTTGTAAAAAGATTACTAATTTGTCTTGTACTATCGAAGGACGTCCTAATCAAGTGTATGCTTCAGGTATGCTACCTTATCAACACTATGGTGAGATCCTAAAATATTTTGCAGGCGGAAGGATTAGAGAAAAACCTGCAAACATAGCATCTAAAGATCTGCATCTGTATGACGTAAGAATAGCACAATATCTGGTAGACAAGTATGCACTTTGGCTAGATTTGCGTAGTACGGATGATGACTATCTACATGGGTCAGGTCGTACTGTCGAAAATGGTAGTGACGGAATTACAATCCAGATACAAAAAAAGGTTGAAACAGCTGGAGCAGTAAATATATATTTGTATCTAATTTTTGATGCCCAACTAAATATTGCAGAAAGCAGACTAAGTGGACACATATATTAATTATATTGTGTATTAAAATGAACTTGATGACATTAGACCCACACTGTGGTTTATTTTGTGGTGCTACAGGGTGTGGAAAAACTGAATTTGTTCTTAATCTCTTACAAACAAGATACCTTCATCATTTTGAAAACATTGTGATATTTTGTCCAACGATAAAACACAATAAAGCTTATCTCAACCGTTTTTTTATTTGGACTGATCATAACATTTACTTAGTCGACCCTGAGAAAAAACTGAATGACTACCTACAATATTTTTACAAGAAATTTGAAGGACAGTCAACGTTGTTTATTGTTGATGACTGCTCTGCAGAGAAAGACATTGTCAAAAAGAGAAATACTTTAGCAGAACTTGCCTTCAGTGGCAGACATGCAAACATTAGTGTATGGATTCTCACTCAAAAATATAATGCTGTACTGAAAGATTTTCGTGAACAGTTAAAGTTTATATGTTTGTTTTACTGTAAGGATCGTGACAGCTTTGAAGACTGTCTCAGAGAGAACGACGTCATCCCAAATAAGCATGAACGGGATGATGTGAAAAATAAACTGAAATCAACTAAGCACCTAAAACTTATTTTAAAGACAGATCAGCCCACTGGGTATGGGTTAATAAATTAATTTATCTTTTAGGTTTGTCTATAAAAATGACGGACGGACAAGAGGATCAAAATTGGCCTATTGGTAAATTCATAGATATTACATCGAGTTTCAGGGGTTTTATGCTTATTAGTGACTTAAAAACACAAGTTAGACGCCCTTTTTCAAAACTCCCAACACCGATGAAGATATACATGACATATAGTTTTTATCTTGGATATTCTAATACTTTTCCATGTTATAATAATAGGACTAAAGATTTTATAGTTTATGATCCTAAATCTGACTGGTTTAAGATTATGTGTTTACTCATATACCATCAAATAAAAAAAGAAAATAAAAATATTAAATTTATTACTGTCAATAAAACGATATTACACATGCAAAAGCTTGAACATGATACAACAAAAGACATATCGATGAAGTGGTTTATTCGTTGGTGATTAATTTTGTCTATTATATAGGTTTTAGTCAATAAAGTGCCATTTTACATTATGTAATTTTCTATTTATTTTTTTGTCGGACAAATAAAAATGGCGGACAATTTTCAAAGATTAAGAAACGTGTTTTACACAATTGACTTACCTATATATGATTATTTTGATGTATATGAATCGGTAAAAAGATCTTTTTCTGTTATACAAAATAATCTTCTTTCTGGTAGTATAAAGATTCAAATTGTTGCGAAAATAGAATTTGAAATGGAATATGGAGAAGATATTATTTCATATATTTCAACGAAACAACACACAATTAATTCAAGAAGAGAACTAGAAAAAGTGTTTAGAGAAAGAATGTTGCCTGACTTCCTTGAAGCAATTGATAGAGCAAAACTACGTGGATCTGGTTGGTTGATTGATTGATTGTACATTGCTTAACGTCCCGACAGCAACAAGGCTTTCTCAGGACGTGCCTGCACTGCTTGTGAAAAAAAAAAAAATAAACAGAACATTGAATGTATGTCGCCAGCCGGTCAAATACGTTAAATAAACCTACAACATGGGGCCTAAATAAAGCTAAGACCATTTAGCAACACACATCCAATATCAAGAGCTACAGGCAGTGCAGACAGTAGGGAGAGTTTTAAAAAGGCAAATACAGGTGAATGGACAAAGGGTAGACAGAAACACATGCCCCAGAATAGAGAGAAAACTCACCCTGTGGGGCTGACCAGGGTGACCCTGGGAACTAAAAAGTACCTAACCCCACCCAGGCCCCCCAGGGCAGACCCGGGTGGGGGTGGATCTGGTTGGCATGAAGGTCATGTACTTGAACTTCAACTAAAGCAGTCAAGATATCATCCTATTTTAGGTAGATCTTGGATACCACTGCCAATAGAGGTTGCAAACAAAAAGGCTGTAGTCAATATTCAAAACAATGATAATTTATGTTTTATGTGGTGTGTGCTTGCTAAACTTCATTTTGTAAGAGCAAAACCTGATCGTGTATCTAACTATACAAAATTTGTAAATGAACTCAACTTCAGTGGCATTGAGTTCCCTGTTAAGGTGGAGGACATAGACTTGTTTGAAAACCTAAATCCTGGTATATCTGTAAACGTGTATATATGGGATAATGAGTCTGAGAACAAGTTACAACCAATTAGAGTATCACCAATTGCCCCAACCTATGGTCAGTCAGAAGATAAACATGTTGACATGTTACTAATAAGCTCTGGTGATAACTTTCACTACACAATTATTAGGAGTATATCACGACTAATTCATAATCATATATCAAAACATAATGGCAAACAGGAAGTTTGTAAAAAATGTTTACAAAGGTTTTCTTCTATTGCAGTAGCAAATAAACATGTTTTAAATTGTAGGTCTGTTGATGACGTACAAACAGTACTTAAGTACCCAGAGCCTGGTACTAAAGTACATTTTTGGAACTATAAAAATCAGCAAAAGCTGCCGTTTGTAGTGTATGCTGATTTCGAATCACTGGTTGTTCCGTATGATGGCCCTGTTCCAGATTCATTACCAAAGACAATAAAGTTGAGTGATCAAGTAGTGTGTTCTTTCGGGTATATTTTTGTTATGTCAGACGGCCAGCATTCAGAACCTGTTATTTACAGGGGAAAAAATGCATCAGCTATGTTTTTGACAGAAATGAGACAACTGTATAAAAAGGTATTTGAGTATTTGAAAAATTGTCAAAAGCCTTTGGTTATGACAGAAGAAGATAAACATAATTTTGATACAGCTGAGATGTGTTGGGTTTGTGAACAACCTTTAGGGGGTGATAAAGTTCGTGATCATGATCACATAACAGGGCGTTACAGAGGTGCTGCACATAACAATTGTAACTTGTTATTAAAAATAGATCCTAAGACATACAAACTGCCTATCTTTTTCCACAATCTCAAAGGATATGATTCACATATTATCATGCAGGCTGTGGATGAGTCTTACAAAAACATTAATTGTATTGCACAGACAACTGAAAAATACTTGACCTTTAGTTTAGATAAATTAGCATTTTATGACTCTATGCAACATTTATCTTTAGGGCTTGCCAGTCTCGCAGAAGGACTTACTGAGTTTCCAATAACAAGTAAATATTTTGAGCCAGACTTAATTAAAAAAGGTGTTTATCCATATGAGTACATCAGTGACTGGGTAGTTTTTGAAGAAAGGAGTCTTCCACCAAAAGAAAATTTTTATTCTACACTAATTGGTAAAGGTATTTCTGACTCTGAATACCAACACGCACTTAATGCATGGGAAAAACTAGGGTGTGAAACTATTGGTGACTATCATGACCAATACTTAAAGGCTGATGTCTGTTTGCTAGCAGACGTATTTGAAAGTTATCGTGAAAAGGGTTTGTTATATTACAATCTTGACCCTGCTTGTTACATAACTAGTCCTGGCATGACATGGGATGCATTTTTAAAATCTAGTAAAATAACTATAGACTTGTTATATGATCCTATAATGGGTGAAATGGTAGAACGTGGATTGAGGGGAGGCATTAGTCTAGCAGCAAACAATTATGGCAAGGCCAACAACAAATATCTTGATGACTTTGACCCCTCAAAGCCAATGTCATTTATTACATACTTGGATGCTAATAATTTGTATGGATTTGCAATGTGTGAATTGTTGCCATTAAAAAACTTTTGTTTGTATGATTTGTCACAGTATGGTTTAAAAAAATTAACAAAATATATTATGACTCGAGGTCAAAATGATGAAAAGGGTTGGATCTTTGAAGTAGACCTGGAGTATCCACACCACCTACATGATTACCATAATGATTATCCATTAGCAGTTGAAAAAATGAGTATGACGGGGAAAAAAGAAGACACTAAACTTGTACCCAATCTGAATGACAAATTTAATTACGTTTGTCACTACCGCTTGTTGCAGTTTTACATCAGACATGGGTTAGTACTAAAGAAAGTTCACAGAGGAATTCAATTTGACCAAAGTGCTTTCATGAAAGATTACATAATGAAAAATACAACATTGCGTGCGAGAGAAGGTAACACTGCATTTGACAAAGACTTCTTTAAGCTTATGAACAATGCCTGTTTTGGCAAGACTATGGAAAATCCTCATCACAGAAAAGATGTGAGACTAGTCACAACTGAATCGGGTGCAATTAAACTTACAAGTAAGCCTCAGTACACAGGGTATAAAGAATTTCATCCATCATTGTATGCAGTGTCACTCAAAAAAAAAGATTGTTAAACTGGATAAGCCAGTATTCATTGGTATGGCAATTCTTGAGTTATCAAAACTGTTAATGCTTGAATTTTATTATGATTACTTCAAACCAAAGTATCCTGAGTGTCGGTTGTTATACACTGACACTGACTCTATGATCATTGATGTGCCTACTGAAGACTTTTATGAAGACATGAAAACAGAGTTACACATGTACGACACGTCTGATTATCCTAAAGATCACCCGCTGTACAGCACACAAAACAAGAAAGTGCCTGGAAAGTTTAAGGATGAACTGAATGGTGTGCCAATAGTTGAGTACGTTGGTCTGAGATCCAAAATGTATTCTATTTTACACCAAAAAGGCAGTCAGTCGAAAGCTAAAGGAATTAAAAAAACAGCAATAAAAAATAAAGACATTCGTCATGAACATTACAAGCAAGTGTTAGATGGTGCATTAATGCCTGATTATCCAAACAAGACACTAAGATCAAACAAACATAATATTGAAATGATTCAAACATATAAAATGTCTCTAGCAGTTGGGGATACAAAAAGAGTGTTTCACACTAAGGAAAAAGCTTATGCACCAGGTCATTACAGGCTCAAGTTATCTGAAGAAATAGCTGATAATCTGCTTGATAAACTAATTGATGAATTGAAATTGTTAAAAATGAGTAACAGTATCTGTGGGAATAATCTGTAATTCTTCTCTAACAAATGCCCTCTTTGGTGCAGGCTCATACAGGTAATATATTGTTGCATTAGCTGAAGGAACTATTTTTTTTTATATTATGAACAGATGTAGACCAAATTGGATCAGTTGCCCTACGTCTAACGTCATTCTCAGCTTCACCGGGTTGATACAAATATCTCACTTGTTTTGTAAACAAGCTAGTGTCTGGAGATGATGTTGTTTTTATTTCTGACGGTATTGTTTTCAATTTAATAGAATCAACAGGTTTAGGGTGACCATCATTATTCATTGCTTTTATCACAGATGGTAATCTTTTAACCCACTCAGTGTTACGTGTGTCATGCATGAGTTCCTTAGAATACTGATAGCTGAAAAGTCTCTCTGATAATTGTTTATTGAAATTTTCTACAATAGCCTGTGATCTATGCAAGCCTGGTATGCCTCGCCGCACTAGCACTCCATGCTTTGCAAATAACTGATTAACAGCACCTTTAAATTCACTCCCATCATCAACATGCACAAGCCTAGGGTATTTTAAAGGACCTCGACTATATATTTTTGATAATGCAGTGGCAACTGTTACAGCATTCTTGTCAGTTATTGGTTCAGCGTCCTTATACCTTGAAGCTATGTCAACAACAGTTAATGCATACTTGTATCGTTTCTTTCTTATTGTATCGTGTGGTAGAAACAGGAGATCCATTTGATGGGTGTCATTAGGGATAGTGTTTACAAAATGAGGTCTTGTTATTTTTCTTGGAGCAGGTAAATATATTTGCCAAATTGCTTGTTTTTTGAGCCACTGTTTTATTTGGTTGACATCTCCACCCACAGCTGCATGTAGTTTTTCTATTAGTTAGTTAGTTAGTTAGTTAGTTATTTGGGTTTAACGCCGAGCAGGCGACTAAGGCCATCTCACGGCGGGATGGGTAAAAATCTGGTCAGCCAGACTAAAAGCAAGGTCTTAAGACAAGATGTAAATATAGATTAAAAATCTCAGGCTAAAATGTCGCACATGTCTGGAAAAGAAACGTCTACAGATTGATTGATTGATTGTACATTGCTTAACGTCCCGACAGCAACAAGGCTTTCTCAGGACGTGCCTGCACTGCTTGTGAAAAAAACAACTAAACAGAACATTGAATGTATGTCGCCAGCCGGTCAAATACATTAAATAAACCTAACACATGGGGCCTAAATAAAGCTAAGACCATTTAGCAACACACATCCAATATCAAGAGCTACAGGCAGCGCAGACAGTAGGGAGAGTTTTAAAAAGGCAAATACAGGTGAATGGACCTCGGGTAGACAGAAACACATGCCCCAGAATAGAGAGAAAAACTCACCCTGTGGGGCTGACCAGGGTGACCCTGGGAACTAAAAAGTACCTAACCCCACCCAAGTCCCCCAGGGCAGACCCGGGTGGGGTAAACGTCTACAGACTCTCAAAAAGGGCAAATTATAAAAAAAAAAAAAAAAAAAAAAAAAATTCACATAGTCTATGAATGCTCAGATCTTGTTAAAAATATTGCATTCTCTCAAAAAATTGAAGATTTTGTCCGGGGGAACATCCCGGAACAAAACCTTCAAGGAGTCTGCTGTGAAGTGTTTATATCTGGTGTCAATTAGGTCAGCACAATACAGCAAAAAGTGTCGAACAGAAAACTGCTCATCACAGGCAAAACACCATGGACGCTCATCCTGTTTAAGTAAGTAAGAGTGCGTAACATATGTGTGCCCGATGTGGAGCCGAGCAAGGACAGTCTCCTCACGGCGGCTGCCGCAGCGGAAAGGTAGACTGTCAGACAACTTAGGAAGAGCTTCATGAAGCTTGTTCCCTTCCTCTTTGTCCCACTCGGACTGCCACTCGCGGGCTATGTACGCACTAATAACAGGTTTAAAATCACTATAGACAGTCTGTGTGTCAGGGACAGGGTCACTGCGGGCACTGTTGGCAGCAGAATCTGCGATTCTGTTGCCTTCGATGCCCACATGGCCTGGGACCCAAATAAAAATGATGTCGTAATATTCCTTCATCAAGTCCGCGTAGAGCTCTCTAATCTGCACCAGCAGTGGATAGTCTGTTCCCGCGCCCTGAAGGGCCTGCAGGGCAGAAAGAGAGTCAGACAGAATCAGGAAGTTCCTTTCCCGAGACTGATAGGCATGCTTGAGTGCTAGCAGAATGGCCTGCAGTTCTGCACTAAATACAGAGGAATGGTCAGGGAGACGGAGCTTAAATGGGCGTCTAGGATGGCGAGAGGACACTGCAGCCGCAGCCACTCTTCCATCCTCCGACTTGGACCCATCCGTATAAAGACGACAATAGCCAGGAAAAATTGAAAGGAGTTCATTGAGGCTCTGTTGGTATATGGCTGGTGGAGTACAATCCTTCTTGTGGGCAGTCAAGTCCAGCAAGATGTCAGGAACTGGTAGTAGCCAGGGTGGAGTGACGTGTTGCAGAGATTCCGAAACTTTGTCCAGGTCCACTCCGGCCGCCTGCAGATGAGGTCGGACACGGAAGGAAAGTGGACGGACAGCTCCCGGATGGGCATCGTAAATCTCTGCAAACGACGGGTTAAAAACACAATCATAGGCAGGATTTTCTGGATGGGCCTTCAGCTTCAGAACGTAGCTGAGCATGAGGCGGATGCGGCGGAGCCTGAGAGAAGGCTCCCCTGCCTCTGCATACAGACTAGGAACTGGAGATGTCCTGAAGGCTCCCAGACATATGCGCAGACCTTGATGGTGAACTGTGTTCAGACGCTGCAGAACAGACTTGGAAGCCGAGCCATATACCACAGAGCCGTAATCCAGTTTGGACCGAACAAGGGCCCGGTACAGTCGAAGTAAGACGATGCGGTCTGCACCCCAGTCAGTACGACCAACGACACGAAGAATGTCGAGGGCCTTCCGACAAGAGGTTCTAAGGTAGTTAACATGGTTGCAGAAGGTCAATCTTTTGTCAAAGATGACCCCCAAAAACTTTGCCTCTTCGGCCACCTTAATTGGCACTCCAGCAATGCTCAGGCTAGGTTCTGGAAAACATTTCGTCTCGTTAGTAAAATGCACACAGACTGTCTTGGAGGGCGAGAATCTGAATCCATTGAGAGACACCCACCCCTGGATTCGATCAACACACAGCTGCAAGCGCCTCTCAAGGGACGCAAGTCCTCGACCTCGTGCACACAAAGCAAAGTCGTCCACAAACAAAGAGCATTCAGAATCATCCTTGACGGCCTTTACAATGTTATTTATTTTAATGCTAAATAAAACAGGAGATAGAATACTGCCCTGCGGGACACCCATCTCCTGTTCAAAGGAGTCGGAGAGGGTGGAGCCCACACGGACATGGAACGACCTGTTGGACAGAAAATTGTGAATAAAAACGGGCAGATTCCCTTTAAAACCCATGTCCGACAAATCAGACATTATACCATGCTTCCAGGTAGTGTCATATGCCTTTTCAAGATCAAAGAAAATTGCATAGACATGCTGCTTGTTGACAAAAGCATCTCGGATAAAAGACTCAAAGCGGACTAGATGGTCAGTTGTACTACGGAAGCGCCGGAAACCGCACTGGAGGTCTGTGATGAGACCCTGTGACTCAAGATGCCACACCAGTCGGGCGTTGACCAAGCGTTCCATAGTTTTACATAAACATGATGTCAAAGCTATTGGCCGGTAGTTGCCCGGGTCGGAAGGATCCTTACCCGGCTTGGGAATTGGCACAACCACAGCCTGGCGCCAAGATGGCGGAAAATGACCGGTTATCCAGATATGGTTAAAGGCCTTGAGAAGTACAAGGAGTGAATCCTCAGGCAGATGTGTTATGAGCTGATAATGGATGGTATCTAATCCAGCAGCAGAGTCAGTACATTTCTGCATGGCTTGCTGCAATTCTGAAAACGTAAAAGGGGCATTATAGTCTTCCAAGTTATCCGATATAAAATCACAAGCACAAGATTCTCGCTTCTCCTTCTCTCTCTGGAAGAAAGGTGAATAATGCTCTGTTGAAGAATTATGGGCAATGGTGGAGGCAAGCAAATTGGCCACAGCCTTTTTATCTGTGACCAAACTGGCACCATCTCTAAGATGGCCGACAGAAGCCGAGCCACCCCTGCCCCTAATTCTTCGAACAGCCTTCCAGACTTTTTGGGACGGAGTCCTAGAAGATAAAGATGAGACGAAGCGTCTCCAGAAAGCACGGCGTTCACGTTTAAAAATGTAACGGGCTTTCGCCCGCTGTCTTTTAAAGGTTAAAATATTTGCTTGCGACGGATTACGAAAAGCACGTCGCTGAGCAGATTTGCGCATTGTTTGGGCCTTGCGGCACTCTTCATTGAACCATGGTACTCTCGGCTTCCGAGGGAGTGATGTGGAAGTTCTAGGGATGGTTTCACCTGCAACCTCCAACAAAATAGAAGTAAAACAAGAAACAGGTTCTTCAGCTGACATGACCACCTCCTCTGTAAGACGAGACTGACAGAGAGAGGCAAACAGAGACCAGTTAGCTTTCTTGAGATTCCAGCGCCCCACCGGCGAATTCTCCTCACAGCTGACCGATGACAGGACTACTGGGAAGTGGTCACTACCACACAGGTCGTCGTGAACCTTCCAGTCAAAGTCCAGCATGAGAGAAGGATCACACACAGTGAGGTCTAGAACAGAACTAGATCCGGAACCTGAGTTAGAGTATGTAGGTGAGCCATCGTTAAAGACACATAGGTTAAGTTGAGAAAAAACATCTTCTAACATCTGACCTCTGCCATCATAGTGGTCACTACCCCAAAGGTGAGCATGACCGTTAAAATCCCCCATGAGAATAAAGGGAGGGGGCAGTTGATCTACTAAGTTAAAAATATCATTGCTACAGACCCGCAGTGATGGTGGCAGGTAAATACTACATATGGTTATGGTCTTTTTTAAGGTAACCCGAGCAGCGACAGCCTGAAGACAGGTGTCGATGCTAACGGGGCTACATAAAATTTGGTTACTAATGAGAAGAGCCGCTCCACCCGAGCGCCTCTCCGAATCAGAGCCTTTATGTATAACATTAAAACCATTAAAAGACACAGGGTCAGAAGTCTTCAGGTAAGTCTCCTGAAGAGATATGACTGAGGGGTTATAGAACTTGACTAAAAGACGTAATTCCTCAAAGTTAGATCAAAAACCACGACAATTCCACTGAAGCAAAGAGTACATGATTAGGTTTTATCTGGGGGTAAGGAGTTTTTCCCCCCTTTTTCCTTTACCTTGGAAGGAGTTGAAGAAACAGAGGGGGGCCGGCTCCCGGGCCTCCTCTGGTTCTTCGGAGAGGAAGGGGGTGGAGCTGCCGCAGCATCAGCAACAACAACTTCCACTCCCTCCATCCGCTCCTCCAGTGCAGCATATTTGTTTTGAAGGGGCACATCTGTGTTCCCCTTCTGGGCCCGTGCGCACAGCGGTCCCATAGATTTCTTAGACTTCTGGTCCTGGGCAGCGTTCCTGCCGCTAGAGTTAGCGGCCTTAGAAGGCTGACCAGAGCCAGAAGCCTTTGGAGTTGACTGACTAACAGGTTTGGGTGGGGGCTGAGGCTTAGGGGCAACAGAAGGCGGCACAACCGGATCGGCAGTGTCCGCCTTCTGCGTTCCCTGGCTCCTTGTCACCACTGGAGGAGGGTTACTCTCCAGGGGCGAGATGAGCCGAGGCTCCGCCCCCAACCAAGAAGTTGGGGTCTGACATGAAAAGTCTTTGGTGGGGCGCTTGCCTGCCACCGCTGCACTAAAAGTATACACTGAGGTGTTAGAGGTTGGGGCAGCCGCAGCTGCACCAGGGCCTTCAACCAGTTTTTTGGCATCCAGAAAGGACAGCCCCTTCTCCACACGCACCTGCTGAATCTTGCACTCGGATATCCAACGAGGGCATTTCTTATCCGAAGCCATATGCGCCCCCTGGCAATTCACACACAGGGGGGTGGCTGTGCAGGACTCAGCAGAGTGTCCGGGCCTAGTGCAACGGGCGCATGAAGCCTCTGCCGGACGGCATGTCTTCTGCCCATGGCCATACTTTTGGCACTTAAAGCACCGGAGGGGAAGAGGGACGTACTTTTTCACTCTCAGGGAGTAGTAACCTCCCCAGATGGTAGTAGGAGGGGTGGGGGTGCCAAACGTCAGGATGATGGTAGGGAGACGGATCTCCCCACCACCTCGCTTGGAAGCGAAGCGCCTGACGCAAGTCACCCCCTGAGACTTAAGGTTCCTTACAAGTTCATCTTCTGACAGTTCTGCCAAAGCTTGATCTTTGATTACGCCTCTTGACGAATTCATAGTTTTGTGGGGTGTGACTTCCACAGGAGTGTCTCCGATGGAAGAGAGCCCCAGTAGCCCGCTGGAGTGTGCCCGAGTACGGCACTCCACCAGCAAGTCACCAGACCTGAGGCACTGGGCGTCAGGCCTGCCAACACGGCTCCTGAGGGTCTCCCCCACCAGAAAAGGATGCAGCTTGGTAACTGGTTTCTCCTTCACCTTGCTATGGACAATGAGGAAGCGAGGCCATACGGCCGACGCCTGAGGCGTCGCTTCCTCACAGTCTGAATCACTGTCATGTGCAATGTCGGTGTCTATGCGTCGTTTCTGTGCTAGTTTTGGTTTTTTGGTTTTATCCATATTATATTAGTAGAGATATTCATCCCCCGGGGGTCCCCGCCCGCCACCGAGCCCAACAAGGGAAAGTGCAACTGTCGGCGGGTCTCCAGCCGACGCACAATGGAGACTGCCCGAAAGATATACTCAAGGGGGTAAGCCCGATTGAACCGTTTGAGCCACCGCCTTCTATCACACCGTTGAATGCAGGGGAATACTGGCGTAAAGCACCTAATCAGCAGCAGAAGCTATAGCATGGTGCTCCGTATAGCAACCCGCATGTCAACAGTGGGATAGGGCTCAACGTGACAAGAGCCGATTGACTAGGCCGGTACGACTAGCCTCCCGTTTAGGTAGAAGTCAAGGCCGAAGTGGAGTGTTGGCACCAGTGAGCCGCAGCCCAAAGGGAACCTCAGCCACCAGGATCCTCTTCTCCCCCGACACGGGTCTCCAAGCACGGCAAGCACTTGGGATCCAAAGGACCAAAAAGTCACGAGTATTTTTAAGGACCAATCCAACATGGTACGACCTAGGTTAGCACAGCTCCTTAAAAACCGGACCAGTGAAAAGGCTGAACAACATATCTGCTGACATCAAGTCCTAATCCTGGACAAAGATGGCACCCGTCTGCTAGCCCACTCAGTCAGGGACTGAGCGGACTACCCACCTACGCCACGTGGAGGCCGGTGCCGGGTAGGCAGTTTTTCTATTGCAGTATTCCCTTTCCAGTAGCCAATTGGAGAGTAATATATTTTTGATAGTTTAGTGTCTGCCATTTTTTCTAGCAATATAAACTCCTGTAAAATATACTAATGTCATTCCTACTAGAACAAATATTATTTCTCCATTTCTTTGTTCTAGGCTTGGTTGGTAGTAGTCACTAAGTTTTGGTTGTGGAATAGACATGTCTTCACCAGTTACAAGATAGTATTCTTTGATTGCGTCATCGACGTTTGAAAATGTATGCTGTGCGTGACCCTCAAGTTTTAGTTTTTCATTAATAAAATCCAGTTTCTCAATTCTTTGCTTCTCATAATCTTGTTGAGCTTGAGCTAGTTTTTCAGACGCCTCATTGTGACGCTTCATTTCTTCTGTTGATTCTTCTTTACTCACTTTTGAAAAGAAATAGTTTGATCCACTAAAAGCCAATGCGTTAATAACTGCACCACCAATCATGACAGCTATAGTTGCCATATTTTTATTTACATAGAAATATTTTCTGGAATAATTCCTTGCTTAACTAGAAAATCTTTTGTTGCAATCGATGCTGTTATAACAACTACTAGCTTAGCACTGTCTTCGAAGTCTAATTTACTAAGGTCTGCTGATTTCATTTTGAGAAGACTTTTTCCCAGCATAGAATATGCTACTGCTAGTCCACTTATTACTGCAGAGTGATAGATGAGGTTCATTATGTTCTTTGTGTCGCTCATTTTCTTATACTACAAAAATTAAAATAATAAATTTATTTACTGCATGTAAAATGGGTCCAAAGGTTTTGGAACTGCTGGTAATGTGGAGACTTCTTCTTTTGTTTTTGGAGTGTTTGATTTTTTGGACACTGTTCGAGTGTTTGGTTTGTATTTTTTATATAATTGGTAACCTACGTAACCAAATCCGACAACAAATCCAGCAACTATATATTTTGTAGTTGGTTTTTTCTCACTTTTGGGTGGTTGTGTTTGTTCTGGTGGAAGTGGTGATGGTGTGTCAGTCTTTTCTGTTAATGCTTGAAGCTGTAATTTCTTTTGTCTGTTATATTCAGCTAATCTTTTTCCAGCCTCTATTCTACCTGGGCTTTTGGTCTTAGTCACTGTTTGAACCTGTGTCAAGACATGGCTCTGTTGTGGAGTCGTCTCGTCCATTTTCTTCTAATTTAAAATTTATTTTAGAAAAATCAATATGACTACTAGTAACAAGTAAGGTTACAGCAGGTGCAAGATAATTTCCAAACTTGTAAAACATAAGGCATGCTAATTTACCTATTGAACTTGAAACTATGGGATTGCTTTCGAGATCATGTGAAAGGTTGTCACTATCAACAGGTAGGAAGTGACTCACAGCTTTTGTGTATAGGCATATAAGAGATCGACTCAAATCACGGGTCATTAGTGAAGCAATGTGATTTTCATATTTCGAATGAAGTTTGATTAGCTCGTCATCGGGGAGAGATTCTATGTCTTCTGTCATGTATTGTTTACCAAGAAAAGCTTTTGATTTTCCAGAAACAACAACAGAGAGAAGGCGTTGTTTTTTAAAGTCTAAGTCTTTGTTTTCTACAGCACAAATATCACTTAAAAGTAGCAATTCGTCTTGATTCATTTTATAATGTAATATAATAAAAAACATTAATTATTTAATGATTTTGTTGATTATAATAAAACGTGGGAAGGTGTGATTGTATTATTGGAGTTGGTTTGTCTGAATAGCTAGTTGATTATAAAATGGGTGGTTTGAAAATCTCTTATATTAAATGGAATTATAATAAAGGTATTGTTTATATTATTGGAGTTGGTTTGTCTGAATAGCTAGTTGATTATAATAAAACTATAAAATGGGTGGTTTGAAAATCTCTTATATTAAATAATTTCTGAAATGAAATTATAATAGTTAGATAATAAAGGTATTGATTGTATTATTGGAGTTGGTTTGTCTAAATAGCTAGTTGATTATAATAATTAAACTTTAAAAATATCAAAAATATTATTGAAGTTGGTTTGTCTAAATAGCTAGTTGATTATAATAAAACTATAAAATGAATGGGGGGTGGGTTTGGTGGTTTGGAATTCTCCCTATTCCTATCTCTGCATTTGAGAAAAAACATCTTTTGTCAAAATAGTTATTTGGGTTTAACGCCGAGCAGGCGACTAAGGCCATCTCACGGCGGGATGGGTAAAAATCTGGTCAGCCAGACTAAAAGCAAGGTCTTAAGACAAGATGTAAATATAGATTAAAAATCCCAGGCTAAAATGTTGCACATGTCTTTAAAAGAAATGTCTACAGACTCTCAAAAAGGGCAAATAAAAAAGATTCACATAGTCTATGAATGCTCAAATCTTGTTAAAAATATTGCATGCTCGCAAGAAATTGAAGATTTTGTCCGGGGGAACATCCCGGAACAAAACCTTCAAGGAGTCTGCTGTAAAGTGTTTATATCTGGTGTCAATTAGGTCAGCACAATACAGCAAAAAGTGTCGAACAGAAAACTGCTCATCACAGGCAAAACACCATGGACGCTCATCCTGTTTAAGTAAGTAAGAGTGCGTAACATACGTGTGCCCGATGTGGAGCCGAGCAAGGACAGTTTCCTCACGGCGGCTGCCGCAGCGGAAAGGTAGACTGTCAGACAACTTAGGAAGAGCTTCATGAAGCTTGTTCCCTTCCTCTTTGTCCCACTCGAACTGCCACTCGCGGGCCACGTACGCACTAATCACAGGTTTAAAATCACTATAGACAGTCTGTGTGTCAGGGACAGGGTCACTGCGGGCACTGTTGGCAGCAGAATCTGCGATTCTGTTGCCTTCGATGCCCACATGGCCTGGGACCCAAATAAAAATGATGTCATAATATTCCTTCATAAAGTCCGCGTAGAGCTCTCTAATCTGCACCAGCAGTGGATGGTCTGTTCCCGCGCCCTGAAGGGCCTGCAGGGCAGAAAGAGAGTCAGACAGAATCAGGAAGTTCCTTTCCCGAGACTGATAGGCATGCTTGAGTGCTAGCAGAATGGCCTGCAGTTCTGCACTAAATACAGAGGAATGGTCAGGGAGACGGAGCTTAAATGGGCGTCTAGGATGGCAAGAGGACACTGCAGCCGCAGCCACTCTTCCATCCTCAGACTTGGACCCATCCGTATAAAGACGACAATAGCCAGAAAAAATTGAAAGGAGTTCATTGAGGCTCTGTTGGTATATGGCTGGTGGAGTACAATCCTTCTTGTGGGCAGTCAAGTCCAGCAAGATGTCAGGAACTGGTAGTAGCCAGGGTGGAGTGACGTGTTGCAGAGATTCCGAAACTTTGTCCAGGTCCACTACGGCCGCCTGCAGATGAGGTCGGACACGGAAGGAAAGTGGACGGACAGCTCCCGGATGGGCATCGTAAATCTCTGCAAACGACGGGTTAAAAACACAATCATAGGCAGGATTTTCTGGATGGGCCTTCAGCTTCAGAACGTAGCTGAGCATGAGGCGGATGCGGCGGAGCCTGAGAGAAGGCTCCCCTGCCTCTGCATACAGACTAGGAACTGGAGATGTCCTGAAGGCTCCCAGACATATGCGCAGACCTTGATGGTGAATTGTGTTCAGACGCTGCAGAACAGACTTGGAAGCCGAGCCATATACCACAGAGCCGTAATCCAGTTTGGACCGAACAAGGGCCCGGTACAGTCGAAGTAAGACGATGCGGTCTGCACCCCAGTCAGTACGACCAACGACACGAAGAATGTCGAGGGCCTTCCGACAAGAGGTTCTAAGGTAGTTAACATGGTTGCAGAAGGTCAATCTTTTGTCAAAGATGACCCCCAAAAACTTAGCCTCTTCGGCCACCTTAATTGGCACTCCAGCAATACTCAGGCTAGGTTCTGGAAAAAATTTCGTCTGGTTAGTAAAATGCACACAGACTGTCTTGGAGGGCGAGAATCTGAATCCATTGAGAGACACCCAACCCTGGATTCGATCAACACACAGCTGCAAGCGCCTCTCAAGGGACGCAAGTCCTCGACCTCGAGCACACAAAGCAAAGTCGTCCACAAACAAAGAGCATTCAGAATCATCCTTGACGGCCTTTACAATGTTATTTATTTTAATGCTAAATAAAACAGGAGATAGAATACTGCCCTGCGGGACACCCATCTCCTGCTCAAAGGAGTCGGAGAGGGTGGAGCCCACACGGACATGGAACGACCTGTTGGACAAAAAATTGTGAATAAAAACGGGCAGATGCCCTTTAAAACCCATGTCCGACAAATCAGACATTATACCATGCTTCCAGGTAGTGTCATATGCCTTTTCAAGATCAAAGAAAATTGCATAGACATGCTGCTTGTTGACAAAAGCATCTCGGATAAAAGACTCAAAGCGGACTAGATGGTCAGTTGTACTACGGAAGCGCCGGAAACCGCACTGGAGGTCTGTGATGAGACCCTGTGACTCAAGATGCCACACCAGTCGGGCGTTGACCAAGCGTTCCATAGTTTTACATAAACATGATGTCAAAGCTATTGGCCGGTAGTTGCCCGGGTCGGAAGGATCCTTACCCGGCTTGGGAATTGGCACAACCACAGCCTGGCGCCAAGATGGCGGAAAATGACCGGTTATCCAGATATGGTTAAAGGCCTTGAGAAGTACAAGGAGTGAATCCTCAGGCAGATGTGTTATGAGCTGATAATGGATGGTATCTAATCCAGCAGCAGAGTCAGTACATTTCTGCAAGGCTTGCTGCAATTCTGAAAACGTAAAAGGGGCATTATAGTCTTCCAAGTTATCCGATATAAAATCACAAGCACAAGATTCTCGCTTCTCCTTCTCTCTCTGAAAGAAAGGTGAATAACGCTCTGTTGAAGAATTATGGGCAATGGTGGAGGCAAGCAAATTGGCCACAGCCTTTTTATCTGTGACCAAACTGGCACCATCTCTAAGATGGCCGACAGAAGCCGAGCCACCCCTGCCCCTAATTCTTCGAACAGCCTTCCAGACTTTTTGGGACGGAGTCCTAGAAGATAAAGATGAGACGAAGCGTCTCCAGGAAGCACGGCGTTCACGTTAAAAAATGTAACGGGCTTTCGCCCGCTGTCTTTTAAAGGTTAAAATATTTGCTTGCGACGGATTACGAAAAGCACGTCGCTGAGCAGATTTGCGCATTGTTTGGGCCTTGCGGCACTCTTCATTGAACCATGGTACTCTCGGCTTCCGAGGGAGTGATGTGGAAGTTCTAGGGATGGTTTCACCTGCAACCTCCAACAAAATAGAAGTAAAACAAGAAACAGGTTCTTCAGCTGACATGACCACCTCCTCTGTAAGACGAGACTGACAGAGAGAGGCAAACAGAGACCAGTTAGCTTTCTTGAGATTCCAGCGCCCCACCGGCGAATCCTCCTCAAAGCTGACCGATGACAGGACTACTGGGAAGTGGTCACTACCACACAGGTCGTCGTGAACCTTCCAGTCAAAGTCCAGCATGAGAGAAGGATCACACACAGTGAGGTCTAGAACAGAACTAGATCCGGAACCGGAGTTAGAGTATGTAGGTGAGCCATCGTTAAAGACACATAGGTTAAGTTGAGAAAAAACATCTTCTAACATCTGACCTCTGCCATCATAGTGGTCACTACCCCAAAGGTGAGCATGACCGTTAAAATCCCCCATGAGAATAAAGGGAGGGGGCAGTTGATCTACTAAGTTAAAAATATCATTGCTACAGACCCGCAGTGATGGTGGCAGGTAAATACTACATATGGTTATGGTCTTTTTTAAGGTAACCCGAGCAGAGACAGCCTGAAGACAGGTGTCGATGCTAACGGGGCTACATAAAATTTGGCTACTAATGAGAAGAGCCGCTCCACCCGAGCGCCTCTCCGAATCAGAGCCTTTATGTATAACATTAAAACCATTAAAAGACACAGGGTCAGAAGTCTTCAGGTAAGTCTCCTGAAGAGATATGACTGAGGGGTTATAGAACTTGACTAAAAGACGTAATTCCTCAAAGTTAGCTCGAAAACCACGACAATTCCACTGAAGCAAAGAGTCCATGATTAAGTCTGATCTGGGGGTAAGGAGTTTTTCCCCCCTTTTTCCTTTACCTTGGAAAGAGTTGAAGAAACAGAGGGGGCCGGCTCCCGGGCCTCCTCTGGTTCTTCGGAGAGGAAGGGGGTGGAGCTGCCGCAGCATCAGCAACAACAACTTCCACTCCTTCCATCCGCTCTTCCAGTGCAGCATATTTGTTTTGAAGGGGCACATCTGTGTTCCCCTTCTGGGCCCGTGCGCACAGCGGTCCCATAGATTTCTTAGACTTCTGGTCCTGGGCAGCGTTCCTGCCGCTAGAGTTAGCGGCCTTAGAAGGCTGACCAGAGCCAGAAGCCTTTGGAGTTGACTGACTAACAGGTTTGGGTGGGGGCTGAGGCTTAGGGGCAACAGAAGGCGGCACAACCGGACCGGCAGTGTCCGCCTTCTGCGTTCCCTGGCTCCTTGTCACCACCGGAGGAGGGTTACTCTCCAGGGGCGAGATGAGCCGAGGCTCCGCCCCCAACCAAGAAGTTGGGGTCTGACATGAAAAGTCTTTGGTGGGGCGCTTGCCTGCCACCGCTGCACTAAAAGTATACACTGAGGTGTTAGAGGTTGGGGCAGCCGCAGCTGCACCAGGGCCTTCAACCAGTTTTTTGGCATCCAGAAAGGACAGCCCCTTCTCCACACGCACCTGCTGAATCTTGCACTCGGATATCCAACGAGGGCATTTCTTATCCGAAGCCATATGCGCCCCCTGGCAATTCACACACAGGGGGGTGGCTGTGCAGGACTCAGCAGAGTGTCCGGGCCTAGTGCAACGGGCGCATGAAGCCTCTGCCTGACGGCATGTCTTCTGCCCATGGCCATACTTTTGGCACTTAAAGCACCGGAGGGGAAGAGGGACGTACTTTTTCACTCTCAGGGAGTAGTAACCTCCCCAGATGGTAGTAGGAGGGGTGGGGGTGCCAAACGTCAGGATGATGGTAGGGAGACGGATCTCCCCACCACCTCGCTTGGAAGCGAAGCGCCTGACGCAAGTCACCCCCTGAGACTTAAGGTTCCTTACAAGTTCATCTTCTGACAGTTCTGCCAAAGCTTGATCTTTGATTACGCCTCTTGACGAATTCATAGTTTTGTGGGGTGTGACTTCCACAGGAGTGTCTCCGATGGAAGAGAGCCCCAGTAGCCCGCTGGAGTGTGCCCGAGTACGGCACTCCACCAGCAAGTCACCAGACCTGAGGCGCTGGGCGTCAGGCCTGCCAACACGGCTCCTGAGGGTCTCCCCCACCAGAAAAGGATGCAGCTTGGTAACTGGTTTCTCCTTCACCTTGCTATAGACAATGAGGAAGCGAGGCCATACGGCCGACGCCTGAGGCGTCGCTTCCTCACAGTCTGAATCACTGTCATGTGCAATGTCGGTGTCTATGCGCCGTTTCTGTGCTAGTTTTGGTTTTTTGGTTTTATCCATATTATATTAGTAGAGATATTCATCCCCCGGGGGTCCCCGCCCGCCACCGAGCCCAACAAGGGAAAGTGCAACTGTCGGCGGGTCTCCAGCCGACGCACAATGGAGACTGCCCGAAAGATATACTCAAGGGGGTAAGCCCGATTGAACCGTTTGAGCCACCGCCTTCTATCACACCGTTGAATGCAGGGGAATACTGGCGTAAAGCACCTAATCAGCAGCAGAAGCTATAGCATGGTGCTCCGTATAGCAACCCGCATGTCAACAGTGGAATAGGGCTCAACGTGACAAGAGCCGATTGACTAGGCCGGTACGACTAGCCTCCCGTTTAGGTAGAAGTCAAGGCCGAAGTGGAGTGTTGGCACCAGTGAGCCGCAGCCCAAAGGGAACCTCAGCCACCAGGATCCTCTTCTCCCCCGACACGGGTCTCCAAGCACGGCAAACGCTTGGGATCCAAAGGACCAAAAAGTCACGAGTATTTTTAAGGACCAATCCAACATGGTACGACCTAGGTTAGCACAGCTCCTTAAAAACCGGACCAGTGAAAAGGCTGAACAACATATCTGCTGACATCAAGTCCTAATCCTGGACAAAGATGGCACCCGTCCGCTAGCCCACTCAGTCAGGGACTGAGCGGACTACCCACCTACGCCACGTGGAGGCCGGTGCCGGGTAGGCTTTTGTCAAAATATGGCCATTTTTCACCTATTTCCTGATCTCTTGTGACCCTTGACCTTTCCGAGGGATCAACCAAATTAGTATGCATAGGAAGGTTTTACCATTAGGTATCTTTGTACCAAGTTTGGGGTTGGAGTTGTGAATAGTATTTGAGAAAATATCAATTCTGTCAATATTTCCTCATCCCTTGTGACCTTTGAGAGAGGTCACTCAAATTGGTATGTTTAGAAAGGTCTTGCCACAAATTATCCTTGGGCCAAGTTTGAAGACTGTGGCTTGAATAGTCTCTGAGAAAATGCCAATGTTAAAGTAAAGTTTCCTCGCGCTGGGACCATACGGCATTGAGGCGCGTCCCCTGGGTGGTGGATAGGGGGGTCCCTCGTGAGAGGGGCGCACCGAATGATTGATTGATTGATTGTACATTGCTTAACGTCCCGACAGCAAGAAGGCTTTCTCAGGACGTGCCTGCACTGCTTGTGAAGAAAAAACTAAACAGAACATTGAATGTATGTCGCCAGCCGGTCAAATACATTAAATAAACCTAACACATGGGGCCTAAATAAAGCTAAGACCATTTAGCAACACACATCCAATATCAAGAGCTACAGGCAGTGCAGACAGTAGGGAGAGTTTTAAAAAGGCAAATACAGGTGAATGGACAAAAGGTAGACAGAAACATATGCCCCAGAATAGAGAGATAAACCCACCCTGTGGGGCTGACCAGGGTGACCCTGGGAACTAAAAAATACCTAACCCCACCCAAGTCCCCCAGGGCAAACCCGGGTGGGGTCGCACCGAATGAAATAAGGTGCCGTGAACCAACATGGTCTAAGGGAAGGTGACCCCGACAGAAAACCCCTGGTCCTCCTAGTAAGGGGGTTGGGCGTGGGGTTAGCTTCCCCACCCTGCAAAAAAGGAAATAGCTACAAAAACGCCGACGAAAAGACTAACAGTAATTCCTTTCCTGGAGGAGGAAGGTTCTTCTACTAGAAGACTTATGACGTCCTGTGGTGAAAGCCGGAAGTCTTCGGAAGCCACAGGACCGAGCCGCCTCTCTCTATCCAGGGATACAACCATGGGCACATGGAACGTCAAGACCATGTACCAGAGCGGCAAGGCCGCCCAGATAGCAGCGGAAATGCAAAAGTACAACCTTTCCCTGCTAGGCATCAGTGAAGCCAGATGGACGCAGTCTGGCCAGAAAAGGCTGTTAAGTGGGGAGATGATTCTGTATTCAGGTCATGAAGAGGAGAATGCCCCCCATACAGAAGGAGTAGCACTCATGCTGTCACCAGTGGCACAGAGAGCGCTGATGGGCTGGGAACCTCTTGGGCCAAGAATTATAACAGCAGCCTTTAGAACCAAGAAAAAGCTCAAGCTGAACGTCATCCAGTGTTATGCGCCCACCAATGACAGTGACGAGGAAGAGAAACAAGAGTTCTACGACCGACTCCAGAGTGCCGTGGACAAATGTGCGGAGCGAGACATCACCATCGTCATGGGCGATTTTAATGCCAAAATAGGGGAGGACAACATCGGATACGAAGAGGTGATGGGGAGACAGGGACTAGGCTCGGAGATGAGTGAGAACGGGGAGAGGTTTGTAGACTTTTGTGCTCTAAACCGACTTGTCATTGGAGGCAGCATCTTCCCACACAGAAGAATACACAAAGCAACTTGGGTCTCACCTGACCATACAACAGAGAACCAAATAGACCATATCTGCATTAGCAAGAAATTTAGAAGATCCCTTCAAGATGTTCGAGTGAGGAGGGGAGCAGATGTCGCCTCAGACCACCATCTGCTTACCTTAAGAATGAAGCTCAAGCTAAAGAAAAGCTGCACAGAGACAACAAGAAGACAGCGCTATAATGTAGGCCTCCTGAGAGAAACTGGAGTTAGAGAAGAGTTCAAACTGGTGCTGTCCAACCGGTTTCAAGCGCTACAGGAGCTAGTAAATGAAGAGGAGGCGGTCACCACAGAGCAGCAGTGGAAGGCAGTTAGAGAGGCGCTGAACTCAACCTGCAAAGACACTGTAGGGCTCAGGAAACACCACCACAAGGACTGGCTGTCGGCACAGACCTTGAAGAAGATAGAAGCGAGGAAGCAGAAGAAAGCAGCTGTCAACAACAGTCGCACGAAAGCAGCCAAAGTAAGGGCACAGGGGGAATACTCTGAAGCCAACCGCGAGGTGAAGAGGAGTATCAGGGCAGACAAGAGGGCCTACACAGACAGCCTGGCAGCAGAGGCAGAAAAGGCAGCAGGCAGCGGCAACATGAAACAGCTCTACGACATTACCAGAAGATTGTCGGGTAAGTATGGCCATACAGAAAGACCAGTAAAAGACAAAGAAGGCAAGCCTATTGCAGACAGAGCAGACCAATTCGACAGATGGGCCGAGTATTTTGAAGAGTTACTGAACAGACCTAGCCCACCCGACCCCCCCCGACATCCAGCCAGCAGAGACCGACCTACCCATCAGCTGTGACAGACCCAGCCGGGAAGAGATCAGAAAAGCAGTGGCATTTTTGAAGAATGGCAAAGCAGCAGGGCCAGATGGCATCCCAGCGGAGTCTCTGAAAGCAGACCTAGAGACAACAGTTGAGATGCTGTACCCACTGTTTGGAAAGATCTGGGAAGAGGAGGTGATGCCAGCTGACTGGAAGGAGGGGTACCTAATCAAGCTTCCCAAGAAAGGCGACCTCAGCAAGTGTTCCAACTACAGAGGAATCACCTTGCTGTCAGTACCAGGAAAGGTCTTCAACAGGATCATCCTAGAGAGAATGAAGAGCTCCGCTGACCCCCAGCTGATAGACCAGCAAGCAGGATTCAGGAAGAACCGATCATGTACAGACCAGATCGCCACTCTCCGCATCATCGTGGAACAGTCTCTGGAGTGGAGCTCCCCGCTGTACGTCAACTTTGTGGATTATGAGAAAGCATTTGACAGCGTGGACCGAGAGACTCTGTGGAAACTCCTACGACACTACGGTGTACCCACAAAGCTCGTCCGCCTGATCAAGAGCAGCTATGATGGCATGACATGTCGCGTGATCCACGAAGGGCAGTTCACCAGAGAGCTCCAGGTCAGAACTGGTGTCAGGCAGGGGTGTCTGCTGTCTCCGTTCCTCTTCCTACTGGCCATAGACTGGGTCATGAAGATGACCACAGAGCACAGACGAAGTGGAATACAGTGGACACTGTGGACACAGCTTGACGACCTCGATTTTGCAGACGACTTGGCATTACTGTCCCACACTCATCAACAAATGCAGGACAAGACCACGAGGCTTGCTGACATCTCGTCCCAAGTGGGCCTCACCATTCACAAACAGAAAACAAAGACAATGAGGCTGAACGCAACCAGGGAAGAACCAGTCTTGCTTGCTGGCACCCCGTTGGAGGAGGTGGAGTCCTTCACCTATCTCGGGAGCATCATAGACAAAAAAGGCGGCACTGATGCAGATGTCAGAGCACGAATCGACAAAGCCAGAGCAGCCTTTCTCCAGTTGAAAAAAGTGTGGAGTTCCAGAGAGTTGTCACAACACACCAAAGTCCGGATTTTCAACTCCAATGTAAAAGCAGTTCTCCTATATGGAGCAGAGACATGGAGATTGACAAAAACCACAGTCAACAGAGTACAGACCTTCATGAACAGTTGCCTTAGAAGAATTTTGAAAATCCACTGGCCAGAGAATATCAGCAACGTCAGACTCTGGGAGAGAACAGAGCAGATAACAGCAGAGAATGAAATTGGGCGAAGAAGATGGGGATGGATCGGTCACAGTCTGAGAAAGCCAGCTTCCAGTATCACTAGGCAGGCATTGTCATGGAACCCCCAGGGAAAGAGGAAAAGAGGTAGGCCGAGAAACTCCTGGCGTCGAGACCTCCAAGCAGACATCAAGAGACTGAGAGGTGAGTTGTGCTCACGATCGACGTCACACAGTTGAAGAGCGGCTCCGCACATTTTTAGCATTTTGCAACATAATTACTTAATGAGTGACTTTAGAACAACGACAGGGTGATTCAGCTCATCATGCCAAGCAGTTCGGTAGCTTTTCGTGCCATTTGCGGTACCTTTTACTGGACTTTTCAAAACTTCATGGCTCGCAAAGCACAGAGGAAGGCAGCCCTACGTTACCGCACTGTCAGTGTCAGCGGACCGGTGGCAGTCATTCTCGTGTTTTTGGTCGGCTTTCTGCTCCGGTGTGGCGATGTCGAAGCGAACCCAGGCCCACCGAAACGACAGACTCTTTTGACATGCCAGGGGAACCAAGACAACCAGTCGCCCGGGGGTGAGGCAAACGCAGTGTCTGAGCCGACCATTGCTGATGTGTTTAAAATGTTGAATGTGATGGACAAAAAGATGGACAGTATGAAAGCTACAATGCAGGAGCAAATGGACAAAATTCAGAGTGACTTTACTGCGGTGATAAAAGAAAACAAAGAGTTGAAGGAGAAAGTTACGCAGCTGGAGGATAAGCTGGATGATTTGGAGGGGCGGAGCAGACGCAAGAATCTGATCTTTCACGGAATCCCCCACCCCCAGGGGCGCTCAGAGACTTGGGCGGACTGTGAGAAAGCTGTCAAGTCAATGTTGAAGGACGAGATGGGCATAGAGGAGGAGATCGAGGTGGAGCGTGCCCATCGTCTGAAGGGGGGCAAGGCGCCCCACCCCATCATCGTGTGCTTCAACAAGTACAAAGACAAGGAGCGGATCCTGTTTGAGCGCAGAACGCTGAAGGAGAACAGGTCCCGGGTCTACATATCTGAGGACTTCACCCCGCGGGTGAGGGACGTGCGCCGCAAGCTGCTACCCTTCCTCAAGGAGGCCAAGCAGGCGGGGAAGAAGGCCTTCCTCCGCTTCGACTCCCTCGTTGTTGAGGGAAAGACCCACGCATACGACGCTGCTACCCAGAGGCCAGTGGAGCGCAGGGGGCAGAAATGAGGGGCAGGCCGGCATGTTGACCCAGCAACCAGGAGAAGACAGCCCGTCCCTCATTCAGACCCACAGGACCCCCACCATGTGTCTTCAAAGGACGACTTACCTGCACACACATGCGCTCAAGTGCCCATACTCAAACCCACACCCACACACTGTGATGATGAAAGTGGTAGTGATGAAAGTGGTAGCTCTATGTTTCGCATCATGGCATGGAATATCCAAGGTCTTGTAAATAAGCTGAAAAGTGTTTCTTTTAGGCAGTTCTGTGAAAAGTGTCAAATTTTTGCATTTTCAGAGATCTGGTCGTGTAAGCAAAATGTTATAGAGGATACCTTTCCAGAGTATCAGGTGTTTTTTTCACCACGTACACAAAAGTTAAAAGGGGGCGTGGCCGTGTGTGTACATAAATCTATAGCCTGTCATGTGTTGCGTTTAATGCAGGCAGCTGAGGATATTGTGTTTCTAAAGATCGGTAAGTCTGTTTTGAATTCTGCATCTGATGTTCTGGCAGCATTTGTGTATGTGGCTCCAGAGCGTTCTGTTGTATATGGTGAAGATAACGTTGATGGTTTTGAAGTGTTAGAAAACTACATGTCTCAAGTGTTACGTGCTCACCCTGAGCTGCCTTGGCTATTATGTGGCGATTTTAACGCCCGCACTGCCGGTCTGTCTGATACTGATTTTATTGATGACAATACACACGTGCAGCCTTTACTGGAATTAACAGATCTGCTAGAGGATGTACCACAAAGCCCACGGAGGTCAAAAGATATTGGCGTAAACAGTTTTGGTCGGAAACTGATAGAACTATGTCAAGAGTACTGTTTGTTTATTGTCAATGGCAGAACGAAAGGTGACAGTGAGGGAGAAATTACGTGCGTGGCCAACAGAGGCAAAAGTGTGGTGGACTACTGTATTTGCTCTAAATCCGTGTTTGACCTAGTGACCGATATGTTTGTTGCAGACAGGTGTGAGTCAGACCATTTCCCCATTGTAACTACGTTTACTTCTATTCAGTCTGTTTATTCATGTGATGATGATGATTTAAATAATGATATAATACTAGAGGAAGGGGTTAAATTTGTTTGGAAAGAAAACTACGCTGAATCCTTTTGTGCATACATTGAAGCTAATCAGGAGACTCAGTTTCAACACTTTTTGTCAGCGCTTGACTCGAGTGTAGAAGAAGGGTCGGCCTGTCTTGTAGCATTCATTCAGAAGGCAGCTGTCAAAATGAGGTCAGGTAAGAAGGTAGGTGAATCCCGTGCACAGCCGCCGTGGTGGGACTCGGACTGCGAGTTAGCAAAACAAAACAAGTACCTACAGTTGAAGCAGTTCAGACACACAAACACACATGACGACTTAGGGAAGTATCTTGACATGAAGAAAGAATTTAAGAAGTTGTGTAAAACAAAACAAGTAGAGTACAACGCACGGGTTTTGAATGAGCTCAACGATGCATGTAATGATGCAAACTCAAGAACATTTTGGCAAAAAATAAAGTCTCTGACTGGCGTTAAAAAGTTGTGTTCTGATGTCATTTCACCACGCGTGTGGTATGATTATTTTCGTAATTTGCTAAATGTGGATCAGAATGTTGATGATTCAGGTTTCAGCAGACAGGCCGAGGGTGTTTTGAATGACCATATATCTGATGATTGTGATGGTTGTCATAATGCAAAATTTGACGAGGAAATCACACAGGATGAAATTCGCAGTGCTATAAATAGCATGAAGAAAGGGAAAGCATCAGGCCCTGATGGCTTGCCCACTGACCTTTTTCATCATGCAGGTGAGATCCTTGTGAAATTTCTGCATCCTTTGTTCAATCGTGTGTTTCAAAGTGCGGAATACCCTGAAAGCTGGACCATGGCTGTGATATTTCCACTACACAAAAAGGGTAACCCTAGAAATGTTGACAACTACAGAGGAATTTCTCTTCTGAACGTTATCAGTAAGTTGTACAGTTTTGTCATTAACAACAGGTTGGTGCGTTTTTGTGAAGAGAATGATTGTATTCCTGAGGCTCAAGCTGGCTTCCGTAAAGGGTACAGTACTATAGACAACATTTTTTGCTTACAGGCACTAGTGCAAAAGTATCTTAGCAAGCAGGGTGGCCGTTTTTACACCATGTACGTAGATTTTTCTAAAGCTTACGACAGTGTGCACAGGACAAAACTGTTGTATCTCTTGTTACGTAAAGGAGTTCATGGAAAGTTGCTTCAGACACTTGAGAGTATGTACAAACATGTAAAAGCTGCTGTAAGGGTTGGAACCAAAGTTACCGACTACTTTGATTGCATGTCAGGGGTGCGACAAGGTTGTGTGTTGAGCCCACTGCTGTTTTCTATCTTTCTTTCAGAATTTGAGACAGAAATATCATCGTGCGGTGCACGTGGCATTGATATTTTTGCAGACCCACTGGGTATTTTCCTTCTTATGTATGCTGATGATATAGCCATTGTCTCTGACTCTGTAGCAGATCTCCAAAAGAAAATTAATTGTTTAGAAAAATACTGTAAAAAATGGGGTCTCACTGTGAACATGGACAAGACAAAAGTGGTGGTCTTCAAAAATGGAGGTTTTGTGAAAAATTGTGAAAAATGGTTTTATGCTGACAAGCAGATTCAAGTCGAGTCCAGTTATACTTACCTTGGTGTGATATTTTCCTCTACTCTGAACTGGGCTAGATGTGTAGAAAACTTAGCTGGAAAAGCCAGGAGAGCAGTTGCAGGTATCAAAAGACTATACTTTAAATTACAAAACTTGCCAGCTGACACTGTTTTTCACATTTTTGATGTCAAGATTAAACCCATTGTGCTATACGGGTCAGAGGTTTGGGGTTTCCAGAGACATGATGTAATTGAGCAGGTTCATATAAAGGTTTGTAAAATGGTCCTTGGTGTTGGAAGAGATGTAAAAAACAATATTGCGCTGGGTGAGTGTGGAAGATTCCCTATGTATATTGATGCCTATGTTCGAATGGTGAAGTACTGGTGCAGACTTCTTACCATGTCAGAAAACAGATACCCAAGACAGTGTTACACGATGTTATGTATGCATGATGCTTCAGGTAGATCGAACTGGGCTACGCAAATAAAGACTCTATTGTGTATGCACGGGTTTGGGTATGTATGGGAAATGCAGTCAGTTGGAAACACTCCTCTGTTCATTCAGATATTCAAAGATCGGCTGATGGATTGTTTCCGACAGGACTGGCATGCATCCCTTTCTTCAAACACAGAATACTGCCATTACCACCCAGAAATACTTAGAGCCAGTTACATAGGGCAGCTGAACTCTTGTGAACTCAGGCGGGCAATATGTTTACTTAGATGTAACCGTTTACCTTTAAACGGAGTATCCAGATTTGGAAAACCCATCACTAATCCAGAATGTAATTCATGTGATTGGCATAAGGCTGAAGATTTGTGTCATTTTCTGTTCGAGTGTCCAAAATATTCCCCTTTACGTAAAAAGTACATTCCACTGTTTTACTACAGATTCCCATCCGATCTTAAAGTTCAGCTGCTGTGTGGAAACCTACATGATAAACTGGTTTTTAAAGTTGCTATGTATATTTCAGGTTGCCTTAAATTAAGGAATTAGAGGGATTTGCTTTGAACTTTTCTTGTTTTTTTTGTTTATTTATGTGCGCTGATGTAATGCTATATGAGTGTGTTTTTACAACCACCTTCCTGTATTTTCTGGTTGTAAATTGTATTTTGTGTTCATATGGGCCAGATGGCCTGCAAAAACTGAAATAAATTTATTATTATTATTATTATTATTTATTATTACATCAAGAGACTGGGAACCACCTGGAGTAGAATCGAAGGAGAAGCACAGGACAGGAGTTGCTGGAGGTCTCTCGTCGACGGCCTATACCCGGGTAGGGGTGACAGGCGTAAGTAAGTAAGTAAGTAAAGTAAAGTTTACCACGGATGACGGCAGACAACCAGTAGCCAAAAGCCTATAAAACTAAATTGGCGCCCTCAAGACATAAAACGTTCACCTGCACTCATGTCATTTTAAAATATCAATTCAGACACTGGCTTGAAACTATGCTAGGTTCACTTGTTTACCAATGGGAATTTTTCCCCCAATCTTGTACTCCATGACGGGACATGTAACATCCTGTTGCGTACATTCACAGGTGTTCTAACACCAATACAAACATTTTTCTGGAACTAACTAAAACTTTCAGAATAAAGTACTACACCTAATGTATTCATGGAAATGGCTGGTTTGCAAAAATAATCACAGTGAAAGGTTTGTTTTTACTCGTTTTCTCAGTAGGGGTTCTTGTGTCACGTTTTCATGCTGCCAAAAATTATGTTTTTGTCCAATTAATCCTCAACAAAGTACACTTTCACAAGAGTAATCAAGACATGCTTATTGTATGTATTTCTTCATTCAATATACAACACACTGGGGTAAAATGGAGTGTGCCAGTGCAACATAATGTTAATGCTTGAGTGACAAATGTGGTTACTGTTTGGTGCTTTCACCTTTTGAGAATGGCTCATATACTAACTTCAACGTACATACATAGAAGTACCCAACGGAGAAAGAAAGAGTTGCCACATTCCTTCTGCATCTGAAGATAAGTAGCAAATAATGTCTCTGTTTGTTTGTCTATTTTGACAAAGGGTATTTACCCGAAATATTAATAAATTGTGTTGTACCGTTTTTTTCTAAGCGTGTTTCTTTCTCCGTTGGGTACTTCTTTGCATTTCACACGCTTGGCAGTCACCTTTTTGGTCTGGATTGCTTAACGTACATACATGTATATCACTATATGTAAACAGTGACCGACATTTTTGCATGCAGCGGCAGTAACATTGAAGTATACTTTGTTTTTGTTCTTCAATGTCTGCAGTATCTCTGTTAGTCTGTGACTTTAGACCTTCAGGCTTTAGATTGTAAAGTTCAAAATCACGGACCAGCACACATTTTATCTACACTATTGCTGTAAAAATACACACCCACACTATTCTTATAACTGAAAGGGACTGATCAAGGCACCAACACCGACATCATAGTATCTCTTAAACACGTAATATGTTTTTAAACTTTCTGCTTGGCTGAAACCAGTTGCACAAATGAGAAATACGCATAACCCCCCCCCCCCTCCTCTCCCCCCCCCCCCTCTCCCCCCCCCCCCAAAAAAAAAAAAAAAGAAGAAAAAAAAAGATTATTATTATTATACTTTCACAGTTGCTACCTGGGGGCCCTTCGCTATAAGAACTCGCTCCGGCATAAACAGTCACCACCTTAACCTTTTGACGACGGAACACACATATGTGCTCGCCAAGCAAAGCTCCGTTGCCGACGGGATGCACACATGTGCGCTGGCCTTGTTTCCCACTGCCGACGAGGCGCATACATCTGTGCGCTGGATACCAGTTTAACAGGCAATACCGGCAGTATGGTCTAAGGGAAGCAACCTACTATAATATGTCAAGCACTCATTTCTGTACTTGTAGAGTGACTTTTCTTGTTTGTATGGGCTGAAACCAACGAATCAGAAGCTCTAATACAAAACGTCCCCATGTGCGAAAAAAATGGCGAATTTTGGTGTAAAAACTTTATGTGTGAAGAAACTTTTCTGTTGTGCCTTTTTTTCTGGATTATTTACTGGTGACACACTAGAATATGTCTCTGGAATGCTAGGTGAGTTGTAATTTTCACACTCTGGCTAACTAATACACTAACGGCATGTTTTCAGAACCCAGTGCAAAACTGTTTTTGATTTTTGGCTTCTTACCCCATCTTCTTTATACACCTGTAAAATCTTAACATTACAAAATATTTTCTTCAGCATAGTGTCTATGAGTTCACCTTGAATTGCTTTTTCCACTGATACCAAATATGTTGGGGTATGATATGATTTTTACAACAGACAAGGCCAATGATATGTGTCAAAATTACTATGGTAGCAGGGAAGTGAGCCAAAATAAGGCATACGCTCAGAGGGAAAAATCTAGCTGGCAGACTACGGTGGCAAAAGGTTAATTATAACTTAACTAGTTATATAACTTCATAGTAATTTTTAAAGCAATAGCAGTAGAACTACAGCATTAACGTGAAAGCAGTCCAAAATGGTTTTTAATGAGCACACACATGCACACGCTGTTGTAAGAAACACAGTCACTGGTCAATTATCATGGTCAATCGATTCTCCTGCTGTAGGGACTCAGGGCTAAATGGGTTAATATAACATTGATGCTCTGACATGAGAGGCCAGCTGTCATTGGGACAGCCAAAATCCCCCCCCCCCCCCCCCCCCCCCCCCCCCACCAAAAAGTCCATTTAAAAACAAAGGCCGGTTTTGTGCCTAAAACGTCAGGCGCACAAGTGAATGTTGTGATCTGCGGAAGGCTCTGTGATGATACAAGCGCTACCCCACCCCCTTCCCTCTATGTACGTATGTCGGTCATCTCCCACCCCCTTCCCTCTATGTACTTATGTACCCACTCCATGAAATTTCTCCTTCTTTGACACATGTACTGATATATTGTATAACAAGCAAATTAATATTCATGAGCTTGCTCGATATGCTTTCCTTCCCATAATCCCTTCCAGACCAGAAAGACTCAATCTTGATGCTTGCCTGTCCACAATGCAAAAACGCTAAATATGTGCATACTGTCACATTAGCAAGCTCCTTGCTCACTAGTAATGAAATACTTTTTAGTGTGTACGCATGCTCAAAATTTCTTTCCCATACACAGTCATAAACGGAGAATAGACAGCAGCATACACACGAATCAAATTGCCACATTATTGAGATTGACGACACTGATGTCCACTAGTGATAGTGAACTTAGAAAAGGACTAAATAAACAAACCTCCAGGTATTTTCCGGCATTATCCATGTTCTAATTACAAGTAGACTTCACTCAACAACACGCACGATTAGAGAAAGCACTGATGTCTACAAAGTCAAACAAAATCTCCGTGCCGTCAGTCGACAGTCCAAAACGTGGTACACAATAGGGTCACCATTTGGACAAACACACATCAGAATTATCTCACCCAGGTTTATAAATAGACATAGTTATTAATGTCTGTGGTCGCACCTAAGGCAGCTTATCCGCTTGTTTTCTCCAACATCGGAGGCGTGCAAGAGGGAGTTTGCACGATGAAACATGTTCAGCAGTGTCAAATTTGCTGGGTTCTGTATGTTTGAAGCATACATTTGGTGTTGGATTGTAAAGTTCCCTTCAGCCTATGTGCATGTAAACTTTTCGTCATATCACCTTCTTTGCAACATTTCAGAAAAGTCTGACATAAACTCCAGACTATGCGTGTCCTAGATTGTGACGTTTAAGAGTTTTGTGGTGACATGATTGTTTAGTATGTGTAGTACACACAAGGGGTAAGTTTCGGTATGTTTTAGCACAAATATTAAAAAAAACGTGAAAATATCCAGCGAAAGTCTACACAGCCTAAATGAACCTGGGCGTAAGTCTACCCAGTGTGAATGTGTGCTTCTCGCGCTGGGGCCATATGGCGTTGAGGTGCGTCCCCTGGGTGGTGGATAGGGGGTCCCTCGCGAGAAGGGTGCACTGAATGAAATAAGGTGCCGTGAACCAACATGGTCTAAGGGAAGGAGACCCCGACAGAAAACCCCTGGTCCTCCTAGTAAGGGGGTTGGGCGTGGGGGTAGCTTCCCCACCCTGCAAATAAAGAAATAGCTACAAAAACGCCGACGAAAACACAAACAGCAATTCCTTTCCTGGAGGAGGAAGGTTCTTCTACCAGAAGATTTATGACGTCATGTGGTGAAAGCCAACAAGCCGCCTCTCTCTATCCAGGGACAGTCATGGGCACATGGAATGTCAAGACCATGTACCAGAGCGGGAAGTCCGCCCAGATGGCAGCGGAAATGCAAAAGTACAACCTTTCCCTGCTAGGTATCAGTGAAGCCAGATGGACGCAGTCTGGCCAGAAAAGGCTGTTAAGTGGGGAGATGATTCTGTATTCAGGTCATGAAGAGGAGAATGCCCCCCATACAGAAGGTGTAGCATTCATGCTGTCACCAGTGGCACAGAGAGCGCTGATTGGCTGGGTACCTCTTGGGCCAAGAATTATCACAACAGCCTTTAGAACTAGGAGAAAGATCAAGTTGAACGTCATCCAGTGTTATGCGCCCACCAATGACAGTGACGAGGAAGAGAAACAAGAGTTCTACGACCGACTCCAGAGTGCTGTGGACAAATGTGCGGAGCGAGACATCACCATCGTCAGGGGCGATTTTAATGCCAAAATAGGGGAGGACAACACCAGATACGAAGAGGTGATGGGGAGATGAGTGAGAATGGGGAGAGGTTCGTAGACTTTTGTGCTCTAAACAGACTTGTCATTGGAGGCAGCTTCTTCCCACACAGAAGAATACACAAAGAATACACAAAGCAACGTGGGTCTCACCTGACCATACTACAGAGAACCAAATAGACCATATCTGCATTAGCAAGAAATTTAAAAGATCTCTTCAAGATGTTCGACTGAGGAGGGGAGCAGATGTCGCCTCAGACCATCATCTGCTTACCTTAAGAATAAAGCTCAAGTTAAGAAAAGCAGCACAGGGACAAGAAGAAGTCAGCGCTATTATGTAGGCCTTCTGAGAGAGACAGGAGTGAGAGAAGAGTTCAAATTGGTGCTGTCCAACTGGTTTCAAGCGCTACAGGAGCTAGTAAATGAAGAGGCGGTCACCACAGAGCAGCAGTGGAAGGCAGAGAGGCACTGAACTCAACCTGCAAAGACACTGTGGGGTTCAAGAAACACCATCACAAGGACTGGCTGTCGGCACAGACCTTGAAGAAGATAGAAATGAGGAAGCAGAAGAAAACTGTTGTCCACAAGTCGCATGAGAGCGGCCAAAGCAAGGGCACATGAGGAATACTCGGAAGCCAACCGCGAGGTGAAGCGGAGTATCAGGGCAGACAAGAGAGCCTACACAGATGGCCTAGCAGCAGAGGCAGAAAAGGCAGCAGGCAGCGGCAACATGAAACAGCTCTACGACATTACCAGAAGATTGTCAGGCAAGTATGGCCATACAGAAAGACCAGTAAAAGACAAAGAAGGCAAGCCTATTGCAGACAGAGCAGATCAACTTGACAGATGGGCCGAGTATTCTGAAGAGTTACTGAACAGACCCACCCCACCCGACCCCCTAGACATCCAGCCAGCAGAGACTGACCTACCCATCAGCTGTGACAGATCCAGCCGGGAAGAGATCAGAAGAGCAGTGGCATTTTTTAAGAACGGCAAAGCAGCAGGGCCAGATGGCATCCCAGCGGAGGCTCTGAAAGCAGACCTAGAAACAACAGTAGAGATGCTGTACCCACTGTTTGGAAAGATCTGGGAAGAGGAGGTGATGCCGGCTGACTGGAAGGAGGGGTACCTAATCAAGCTTCCCAAGAAAGGCGCCCTCAGCAAGTGTTCCAACTACAGTGGAATCACCAGGAAAGGTCTTCAACAGGATCATCCTGGAGAGAATGAAGAGCTCCGTCGACCCCCAGCTGAGAGACTAGCAAGCAGGATTCCGGAAAAACCGATCATGTACAGACCAGATTGCCACTCTCCGCATCATCGTGGAGCAGTCTCTGGAGTGGAGCTACCCGCTGTACGTCAACTTTGTGGATTACGAGAAAGCATTTGACAGCGTGGACCGAGAGACTTTGTGGAAACTCCTACGACACTACGGTGTACCCACAAAAATCGTCTGCCTGATCAAGAGCAGCTACAATGGCATGACATGTCGCGTGATCCACGAAGGGCAGTTCACCAGGGAGCTCCAGGTCAGAACCGGCGTCAGGCAGGGTTGTTTACTGTCTCCGTTTCTCTTCCTACTGGCCATAGACTGGGTCATGAAGAGGACCACAGAGCAGAGAAGAAGCGGAATACAGCTTGACGACCTCGATTTTGCAGACGACTTGGCGTTACTGTCCCACACTCATCAACAAATGCAGAACAAGACCACGAGGCTTGCTGACATCTCGTCCCAGGTGGGCCTCACCATCCACAAACAGAAAACAAAGACAATGAGGCTGAACGCAACCAGGGAATAACCAGTCTTGCTTGCTGGCACCCCGCTGGATGAGGTGGAGTCCTTCACCTATCTCAGGAGCATCATCAACAAAAATGGTGGCACTGATGCAGATATCAGAGCACGAATTGGTAAAGCCAGGGCAGCCTTTCTCCAGCTGGAAAAAGTGTGGAGTTCCAGAGAGCTGTCACAACACACCAAAGTCCGGATTTTCAACTCGAACATAAAAGCAGTTCTCCTATATGGAGCAGAGACTTGGAGGTTGACAAAAACCACAGTCAACAGAGTACAGATCTTCATTAACAGTTGCCTTAGAAGAATCTTGAAAATCCACTGGCCAGAGAAGATCAGCAACATCAGACTCTGGGAGAGAACAGAGCAGATAACAGCAGAGAATGAAATTGGGCGAAGAAGATGGGGATGGATTGGTCACAGTCTGAGAAAACCAATTTCCAGTATCACTAGGCAGGCATTGTCATGGAACCCCCAGGGAAAGAGGAAAAGAAGCAGGCTGAGAAACACCTGGCATCGAGACCTCCAAGCAGACATCAAAAGATTGGGAACCACCTGGAGTAAAATCGAAGGAGAAGCACAGGACGGCCTATACCCTGGGAGGGGTGACAGGCGTAAGTGAATGTGTGTTGTCGCTATTCCATCGAGATATTTTTTATTTGAGTAAATTCAAGGATTTGTCGATTTATGTTGGGTGGAATCATGTTGTGACAATTCACGCTGAGTTTATTTAGTTCTAAAAATAAATGGAAAATCAAGAGGAACACATTTGCACTGTATAGATGTTCGCCTTGGTGGATTTGCACCGAGTACATTTTGATTAGTAGTGTCAAGCTGGGAAGTTGTATGTCCAAATACAGCGAAATTGACCACTTCAGCACCAATGGCGGTAATTGGAAGGACTTCGGTAACGTTTTGTTTTGAACTGGGTACATACATTATATTGAGCAACATTTTGCTTGATCTAGTGCAGATAGACAGACAGATGTGATTACTTGACTCGATTCAATGGCCTCGTCTTCGACTCGGACATTTTGATTCCAGTCGCGTAATCACATCTGCCTGTTATCGCACTATATCAAGCAAAATGCTGCTCAATACAATATGATGTCAGTCATCTCCCACCCCCTTCCCTCTATGTACTTACATCAGTCATCTCCCACCCCCTTCCCTCTATGTACTTATGTCAGTCATCTCACACCCCCTTCCCTCTATGTACTTATATGTCAGTCATTTCCCATCCCCTTCCCTCTATGTACTTATGTCAGCCATCTTTGTGTGTACAAGTGTGCTGATCAATACTGATGTACAGATCAGTACATCGCGGTACCAGTGAGCCATTATCAGACTGCGTTATTCACAATCCCGTTACAGCAGTGCTGAATTTACATAGACTTGTAAGGAAAATAAACACTTGGTTAGTTAGTTATTTGGGTTTAAAGCTGAGAAACAGTCAAAAAACTCCGCCCCGCACGTGTTTTAAAAAAACTTTGCAGGACCCAGCGAGGGCCCTGTCTTCGTGAACGTTCGGCTAACTTCGGCAAACCGGTTTGCAACTGACTCAGTTGACTGAGTTTTCAACTGCGTTTGTCGTGCTGGCAAAACTCCCGTGAAAAAGACAGGCCACTTCCTGTTTGCAGCGAGTGGGCACCGCGATCACTGATCTAATCCAGCGATAATTTTACTGATATCAACAGTAGCAGACGACACTCGACCACCCGACGGACAGAGAAGGCCATTTGTGCCTTGCCTGGACGCACACTGGATATGGACCAGGCCGAGCTATCCGTAAGTTACACAGTACAGCCTGAAGCTTAATTTGATATCGGAAGGGTGAGGAAGGAGGGGTTATTTGTCGTTTAGTGTTTGTTGTGCGGGGAAGTGGCGCAGTGGTTAAGGCGTCTGCCTCCAATGCCAAAGGTGCGAGGTTCGATACCGGGTTCCGGCGTTGGATTTTTCTCCTCTGGTAAGTGTTACCGTCTGGGCAGTGGGCAGATGTTCACATCTGCACGGGACATAGACGACCCCGGCCCCCACGAGTCCCCTGCTGCCTTGCAGGCTTGGCCGCTTGGCTGCGGAAAGGCTAAGGGAGGAAACCCCTGACATCAAAGCCCCCGTGTCTCCGGGGAAGGCTTTTGAGCCAGAGACTAAGACAAGGACAGTCTGATATAAAACCTACGACCCGAGGACCTCGATGCCACCGTCCCAGCTTGCTAGGCCATGGCAAACGAACCAAGGGTTTAAAGGGTGGGGCCAGTATTGCGCACACTGCACTCCACCAAAAAGCTCCACCGCGCAGGCTTTAGGAAACGCCCACGGACTATGACACTGAACTTTCAAAGTCCTGTAGCGATGGGCAAGGGGCAAAATGGCAGGTGAAAGATGTCACTGGAAGCCGCAGTCTCAAACCTGCATGCAGGCGGTTCAGGATATTGGTCGCCTGATGTTGACCTGGGGATGACAACGTCACTCGGCACACCCTGAACGACCAAGCAGCCTTCTCTAGGGACAGCACTGCTTGCTCCACACGGAGAGGGGCCTAGAAAAGGTGGCCTAACCAAAGCTCATCCCCTCGTAACCCAGTTGGCTAGCCGCGGTCAACGGGCATCTTCTCATGCGGTCAGAAAACAAGAAAAAACAATGGATCCACTCTCATGACGACCACGACCGGACTCAACGTTGCATGCTGGAACATCCGAACCATGCTCGACACAGCAGACAGCGGACGCCCTGAACGTCGCTCCGCCCTCATTGCCCATGAATTGCGGAGGTTAAACATCGACATCGCCGCGCTCAGCGAAGTACGCCTCCCGGAGGAAGGCAGCCTCCAAGAACTTGGCGCTGGCTACACCCTCTACTGGTCAGGCAGGCCTGCATCAGAAAGACGGCTCTCAGGCGTGGGCTTCATGGTGAAGACCCACATTGCGAATAAGTTGGAAAACCTACCAACGGGTCACTCCGACCGCATCATGTCCATGCGCCTCCCACTGAGACACCAGCAATATGTCACCCTTCTCAGTGTGTACTCCCCAACCCTCCTGGCAGAGCCTGCAGAAAAAGACAAGTTCTACTCTGACCTGCGCAGCCTCCTGCAGAGCACCCCTGCAGACGACAAAGTCATCATCCTTGGCGACTTCAACGCCAGAGTGGGCCAAGACTCTGAAGCCTGGAAAGGAGTCCTCGGCAAGCATGGCGTTGGAAACTGCAATGACAATGGTCGCCTACTGTTGGAGCTCTGTGCAGAGCAGCAACTTGTCATCACCAACACTACTTTCCAGCAAAAGGACAGTCGAAAGACCACCTGGATGCATCCTCGCTCCAAGCACTGGCACCTTATCGACTATGTCCTAGTGCGTCAGAGGGACCGCAGTGACGTCCTCCTCACCAGAGTGATGCCCAGTGCAGAGTGCCACACTGACCACCGCCTTGTTCGCTGCAAACTCAGGCTCCGCCTCAAGCTGAAACCCAAGAAAGGGGGCCCCCCCAAGAAAAAGCTTGATGTTGCCAGCCTTCAGCGCGACGACAAGAAAGCTGCCCTTCAGGCCGATTTACAGCGCATGCTCAAAGACACAGTTGATCCAGCAGACTCCTCCCCTGAAACACTCTGGGAACAACTGAAAACTGCTATTGTAAAATCTTCTGTGGAAGTCTTGGGCTTTGCTAGAAAGAGGAACAAAGACTGGTTTGACGAAAACGACGTAGAGATCCAGGAACTTCTAGCAAAAAAAAGAGCCACCCACCAGGCCCACCTAGCCCAGCCTTCCTGCCCTGTGAAGAAGTCTGCCTTCCGCCTCATCTGCAGCAGTCTCCAGCTCAAGCTTAGAGAGCTCCAGAACGAGTGGTGGTCCAGACTCGCACAGAGGACCCAGCTCTGCGCTGACAACGGTGACTACAGGGGCTTCTACGAAGCACTGAAAGCAGTGTATGGCCCTAGACACCTGGTACAAAGTCCCCTGCGAAGCGCTGATGGACAGGCACTCCTCACAGATAATACCTCCATCTTGAACCGCTGGTCGGAATACTTTCAGGACCTCTTCGGCGCTGAGCGCACTGTTCAAGAAACAGTCATCCTCCAAATCCCCCACCTTCCACTAAAGGTTGAATTGGACGATCCACCCACCGCCGAAGAGACCCTCACAGCCATCCACCAGCTCAAGAGTGGCAAAGCAGCAGGCATTGACGGAATCCCGCCAGAGATCTGGAAACATGGAGGCCCAGCACTGCACAACAAGCTCCACGACCTCTTTCTCTGCTGCTGGGAAAAAGGAACACTACCAAAGGATCTCCGTGATGCAGTCATCATCACCCTGTACAAGAACAAAGGAGAGAAGTCTGCCTGCTCTAATTATCGTGGAATTACCCTGCTGTCCATTGCCGGGAAAATTCTCGCAAGGTTGCTCCTGAATCGGCTGGTACCTGCCATCGCTGAAGACCACCTCCCAGAGGGCCAGTGTGGCTTCAGAGCCAACAGGAGTACCACCGACATGGTCTTTGTGCTGAGACAGCTTCAGGAGAAGTGCCGCGAGCAGAACAAAGGGCTGTACGTAACGTTTGTCGACCTAACAAAAGCGTTTGACACTATGAGCAGGCAAGGTATGTGGCAGATCCTGGAGCGACTAGGCTGTCCCCCAAAGTTCCTCAACATGATCATCCAGCTCCACGAAGGCCAGGTCAGACTAAACAGTGACCTCTCAGAACCATTCCCCATTCGCAACGGCGTGAAGCAAGGCTGCGTGCTGGCACCGACCCTCTTCACCATCTTCTTCAGCATGATGTTGAAGCAGGCCACAGTGGACCTCGACGATGACGACGCAGTGTACATCAGGTATCGTCTCGATGGCAGCCTGTTCAACCTCAGACGACTGCAGGCCCACACGAAAACCCTAGACCAACTGATTCGTGAGCTGCTCTTTGCTGATGACGCTGCCCTCGTTGCACACACAGAGAGAGCCTTGCAGCGCATTACGTCCTGCTTCGCAGATGCCGCCCAGCTCTTTGGACTTGAAGTCAGTCTGAAAAAGACAGAGGTCCTTCATCAGCCGGCACCCAAGGAAGAGCATCGCCCTCCCCACATCACCATCGGCGAGTCCGAACTGAAGTCTGTACACCAGTTTACCTACCTTGGCTGCATCATCACGTCAGACGCCAAGCTGGACAAGGAGCTGGACAACAGGCTGGCAAAAGCGAACAGTGCTTTCGGGCGACTATTCAAGCGGGTGTGGCACAATCAACAGCTGAAAAAAGGCACCAAGATCAGCGTGTACAGAGCTGTCGTCCTCACCACCCTGCTGTACGGTTCCGAGTCCTGGGCCCTCTACCGCAGCCAACTACGACTCCTCGAACGCTTTCACCAGCGCTGCCTGCGTACCATCCTCAGCATTCACTGGAGTGACTATGTCACCAACGTTGAGGTCCTTGAACAGGCGGAAACTGTGAGCATCGAGGCTTTGCTGCTGCGGACACAGCTTCGCTGGGCGGGGCACGTCTCCAGGATGGAGGATCATCGCCTACCCAAGATCACTCTGTTCGGCGAGCTCGCCACTGGACACTGAGACAGAGGGGCACCAAAGAAGAGATACAAAGACGGTCTCAAGAAGTCACTTAGTGCCTGCCAAATCGACCACCGCCAGTGGTCTTCGCTTGCTGCGGACCGTGACACCTGGCGCTCCACCATTCACAAGGCAGCCGTCTCCTTTGAGGACTCTCGCAGAGCTAACCTTAAGGACAAGCGGCTCAGAAGAAAAAACAGAGCTGTCGTAACTCAGAACCCTGACCAGACCTTCCCCTGCAGCCACTGCGGTCGAACCTGCCTGTCCCGGATTGGCCTCCGCAGCCACGAAAATGCCTGCAGACGACGTGGGCAAGCCCTATAGAATCTTCGTTCGCGAAGTCAAGCCAAGAGAGTGTTTGTTGTTATATCTTTTCATCTGGAGTGGCCTACAGCAAATTTTTTTCTCCATACGAGGGGCAGCTACTAAAAATCAGCTTGACCCATGGCGACCTTGTATCTTTTGGCATCTATGTAAACAGTCGATTCTCTCTCTCTCTCTCTCTGTCTCTCCCTCTCTCTTTCTCTCTCTCTCATCCAATTTACTGTGTTGGTTGTACATCACAATGCTTCTTTATTTATTTATATTAGCCTATATTGGACTGGAGGTACGTGTTGAAAACATTCGTTCACAACTACAGAGTGTCAGGAGTCATACTTACAGCATGTACAGCCGTGCATTCTGCCATCATAGGCCCCAGCGCGTAAAATCCGTGGCTGTCGGTCAGTTTCAAAGTGTCACAGAATCGTCTGCTGTTGTCCGATCTGCTAATCGCAATGATTTCCGTGCAACAGGAAGTGGTCTGTCATTTTCCGAGAGTTTTGCAAGCTCGGGATACGCAGTTGCCAACTCCGTCAACTGAGTTACGAACCGATTTGACCCACGTAGGGGCAGGGCCCAAGCTGGGTCCTGTAGTCTTTTTAAAACACACGCTGGGCGGGTTTTTCTCATTGCACCTCAGCTTTAATGCTGAGCAGGCGACTAAGACCATCTCACAAATAAACACTTGGGCTGATGTTAACCTTATATGGCCTGCGCACAGCTGAGCGCAGGCCAGCTAAGGATGAAGATGGCCTGAGGACCTTTCGCTCACTAGGCATCCCCATGGGAGCCAGAGACTTGCACTTATCCCAGCCAGGGCAAAAAGTATGTGATGGAATGCACAGCCCATATGAAAGACTTCATATTGCTCTCTGTCCCAAAGAAAAACTATTCTGAACCTTAGCAGAAAGCATGTATAATCATCTAACTATTTATATCCCGTAGTCTTGCCGACTGTTGGGGCACCACTGATGACTTGGCAACCAGCTCCCTCCATTCCTCTCTGTTCTCCGACATTCTTAGCGTATCACCCAGCCTCAGTCCTGTCCACTCTAGATATTGTCCTCCCATCTTTTCCTCCGTCTTCCTCTCCTTCGTCCTCCTTGCACAGTGCCTTGCAGGATTGTTTTGGCAAGCCCTGCTGAACGCGTGACATGGCCATACCACTTCAGTTTGCGTTTTTTCACAATGGCCAATAGGTCTTCATAGGGCCCGATGGCTTGCCTGATTCTGCTTCCCACTTCCTCGTTCGTGATGTGATCTCTGTATTAAATGCCAAGCAGCCTTCAAAAACATCTCATTTCAGTGGCTTGTATCCTCCTTTTAAGGTCTGCTGCGAGGGTCCATGACTCGCAGGCATACAAGAACACTGAGATGACTAAGGAGCACATCAGTCTGATCTTGGAGCAGAGCGTGATGTTTCTGTCCTTCCATATGGTCTTCAATCTTGTCAGTGCTGTTCTTGTCTGCGCAATCCTGGACAGTATTTCTGGTTTTGATCCCTCGTCTGTCACAATGGCTCCTAAGTATTTGAATTTATTAACTGTTTCTAGTTTTTGGCTTCCAATCATGACGTCAGTGCCAATGCCACTGGTGTTATTTGTCATCAGTTTGGTCTTCTCTGCACTGATTTCCATCCCATATGCAATGGCTGTGCTGTCCAGCGTTTCCACCAGCTGAGCTAGCTCCTTCTCTGTTCCTACAAGGCCATCAATGTCGTCCGCAAAGCGCAAGTTCATGATTGTTCTGCCTCCAATACTGACAGTTCCTTCATGATCTTTCAGAGCATGTGTCATGATTCTTTCCATGAAGATGTTGAAAAGAGTAGGTGAGAGGAAGCTGCCTTGTCAGACTCCGACTGTAGTCCTAACTAACTTACTTACGCCTGTCACCCCTACCCGGGTATAGGCCGTCGACGAGAGACCTCCAGCAACTCCTGTCCTGTGCTTCTCCTTCGATTCTACTCCAGGTGGTTCCCAGTCTCTTGATGTCTGCTTGGAGGTCTCGACGCCAGGAGTTTCTTGGCCTACCTCTTTTCCTCTTTCCCTGGTGGTTCCATGACAATGCCTGCCTAGTGATACTGGAAGCTGGCTTTCTCAGACTGTGACCGATCCATCCCCATCTTCTTCGTCCAATTTCATTCTCTGCTGTTATCTGCTCTGTTCTCTCCCAGAGTCTGACGTTGCTGATCTTCTCTGGCCAGTGGATTTTCAAAATTCTTCATGAAGGTCTGTACTCTGTTGACTGTGGTTTTTGTCAATCTCCAAGTCTCTGCTCCATATAGGAGAACTGCTTTTACATTGGAGTTGAAAATCCGGACTTTGGTGTGTTGTGACAGCTCTCTGGAACTCCACACTTTTTTCAACTGGAGAAAGGCTGCTCTGGCTTTACCGATTTGTGCTCTGACATCTGCATCAGTGCCGCCTTTTTTGTCTATGATGCTCCCGAGATAGGTGAAGGACTCCACCTCCTCCAACGGGGTGCCAGCAAGCAAGACTGGTTCTTCCCTGGTTGCGTTCAGCCTTCTTCTTCTCGAACGCCGTCACACTTGGAGTTTGGCTCTCAAAATGAAATCTGTGGTCTTCTGTAGCGCCTCCACAGGCCCGTACAGTTTCTCTTGTAGAGTGGCGGGCTTCGGCCATATCTCCTCCCTCAGCGGCTGGTGGTTCCCACAGTCCTGGAGGATGTGCTCTGCGGTCTGCTCTGCTTCTCCACAAGGGCACAGGGGAGATGGCACGAGGTGGAAGCGTCTGTGCAGGTGGAAATTGAGTCGGTTGTGCCTCATTGTCTTTGTTTTCTGTTTGTGGATGGTGAGGCCCACTTGGGACGATATGTCAGCAAGCCTCGTGGTCTTGTTCTGCATTTGTTGATGAGTGTGGGACAATAATGCCAAGTCGTCTGCAAAATCAAGGTCGTCAAGCTGTGTCCACAGTGTCCACTGTATTCCACTTCGTCTGTGCTCTGTGGTCATCTTCATGACCCAGTCTATGGCCAGTAGGAAGAGGAATGGAGACAGCAGACACCCCTGCCTGACACCAGTTCTGACCTGGAGCTCCCTGGTGAACTGCCCTTCGTGGATCACGTGACATGTCATGCCATCGTAGCTGCTCTTGATCAGGCGGACGAGCTTTGTGGGTACACCATAGTGTCGTAGGAGTTTCCACAGAGTCTCTCGGTCCACGCTGTCAAATGCTTTCTCATAATCCACAAAGTTGACGTACAGCGGGGAGCTCCACTCCAGAGACTGTTCCACGATGATGCGGAGAGTGGCGATCTGGTCTGTACATGATCGGTTCTTCCTGAATCCTGCTTGCTGGTCTCTCAGCTGGGGGTCAATGGAGCTCTTCATTCTCTCTAGGATGATCCTGATGAAGACCTTTCCTGGTACTGACAGCAAGGTGATTCCTCTGTAGTTGGAACACTTGCTGAGGTCGCCTTTCTTGGGAAGCTTGATTAGGTACCCCTCCTTCCAGTCAGCCGGCATCACCTCCTCTTCCCAGATCTTTCCAAACAGTGGGTACAGCATCTCCACCGTTGTCTCTAGGTCTGCTTTCAGAGACTCTGCTGGGATGCCATCTGGCCCTGCTGCTTTGCCGTTCTTCAAAAATGCCACTGCTCTTCTGATCTCTTCCCGGCTGGGTCTGTCACAGCTGATGGGTAGGTCGGTCTCTGCTGGCTGGATGTCTGGGGGGGGTCGGGTGGGCTAGGTCTGTTCAGTAATTCTTCAAAATACTCGGCCCATCTGTCAAGTTGGTCTGTTCTGTCTGCAATAGGCTTGCCTTCTTTGTCTTTTACTGGTCTTTCTGTATGGCCATACTTGCCCGACAATCTTCTGGTAATGTCGTAGAGCTGTTTCATGTTGCCGCTGCCTGCTGCCTTTTCTGCCTCTGCTGCCAGGCTGTCTGTGTAGGCCCTCTTGTCTGCCCTGATACTCCTCTTCACCTCGAGGTTGGCTTCCGAGTATTCCTCCTGTGCCCTTACTTTGGCTGCTCTCGTGCGACTGTTGTTGACAACTGCTTTCTTCTGCTTCCTCACTTCTATCTTCTTCAAGGTCTGTGCCGACAGCCAGTCCTTGTGATGGTGTTTCCTGAACCCTACAGTGTCTTTGCAGGTTGAGTTCAGCGCCTCTCTAACTGCCTTCCACTGCTGCTCTGTGGTGACCGCCTCCTCTTCATTTACTAGCTCCTGTAGCGCTTGAAACCGGTTGGACAGCACCAGTTTGAACTCTTCTCTAACTCCAGTTTCTCTCAGGAGGCCTACATTATAGCGCTGTCTTTTTGTTGTCTCTGTGCGGCTTTTCTTTAGCTTGAGCTTCATTCTTAAGGTAAGCAGATGGTGGTCTGAGGCGACATCTGCTCCCCTCCTCACTCGAACATCTTGAAGGGATCTTCTAAATTTCTTGCTAATGCAGATATGGTCTATTTGGTTCTCTGTTGTATGGTCAGGTGAGACCCAAGTTGCTGTGTGTATTCTTCTGTGTGGGAAGATGCTGCCTCCAATGACAAGTCGGTTTAGAGCACAAAAGTCTACAAACCTCTCCCCGTTCTCACTCATCTCCGAGCCTAGTCCCTGTCTCCCCATCACCTCTTCGTATCCGGTGTTGTCCTCCCCTATTTTGGCATTAAAATCGCCCATGACGATGGTGATGTCTCGCTCCGCACATTTGTCCACGGCACTCTGGAGTCGGTCATAGAACTCGTTTCCCTTCCTCGTCACTGTCATTGGTGAGCGCATAACACTGAATGACGTTCAGCTTGAGCTTTTTCTTGGTTCTAAAGGCTGCTGTTATAATTCTTGGCCCAAGAGGTTCCCAGCCCATCAGCGCTCTCTGTGCCACTGGCGACAGCATGAATGCTACTCCTTCTGTATGGGGGGCATTCTCCTCTTCATGACCTGAATACAGAATCATCTCCCCACTTAACAGCCTTTTCTGGCCAGACTGCGTCCATCTGGCTTCACTGATACCTAGCAGGGAAACGTTGTACTTTTGCATTTTCGCTGCTATCTGGGCGGCCTTGCCGCTCTGGTACATGGTCTTGACGTTCCATGTGCCCATGGTTGTGTCCCTGGATAGAGAGAGGCAGCTCGGTCCTGTGGCTTCCGAAGACTTCCGGCTTTCACCACAGGACGTCATAAGTCTTCTGGTAGAAGAACCTTCCTCCTCCAGGAAAGGAATTACTGTTAGTCTTTTCGTCGGCGTTTTTGTAGCTATTTCCTTTTTTGCAGGGTGGGGAAGCTACCCCCACGCCCAACCCCCATACTAGGAGGACCAGGGGTTTTCTGTCGGGGTCACCTTCCCTTAGACCACGGCACCTTATTTCATTCGGTGCACCCCTCTCACGAGGGACCCCCTATCCACCACCCAGGGGACGCGCCTCAACGCCATATGGTCCCAGCGCGAGGTGTAGTCCTAAACCAGTTTCCTATTTTGCCGTTGAAGCAGACTGCGCTAGTGGCCTTGTTGTAAAGGTCTGCTATGACTTTGATCAGGTTGGCATTTATGTTGTGTAACTTCATGGTGGACCAAAGGGCTGCATGCCACATCCTGTCAAACGCTTTCTTAAAAGCTGTATAATCATGTTCAGACTTAAAATCTGTTGACCATGCTTGGTTGAGAGTAGTGCCTGATAAGCTTGGTGCCTACAGTCAAGGTCGGTGCCTGATTAGCTTGGCGCCTCTGCGACAGACATGGGTGGTGCAAGAGCTCAATGCAACACCAACAAGAAAGGCAAAGCCCTTATGGCTCACGTGTCTGTCCAATCTACATGTGTGACCTTTGTGACAATAAGTAACAGGATGGCTTTTGCACCAGCAAAATCCAGGTTTTCTCTAAATTTAATCACTTTTCACACGTTTGTCAAATACTCATGACCCTTGACCTTTATGATGAGTCGACTAAATTAGTATACGTAGGAAGGTCTTAGCATCATCAGCTACCTTTGTGCCAAATTTGATTGAAAAGTTTGCAAAACTGTTGATAATACACGTAACCACAATTCTTTCAAAAATTGGCATTTTACACACATTTGCCGACCTCTTGTAACCCATGACCTATCCAAGGGTCATCCAAATTAGTATGCATAGATAGGTCTTACCATCAGGTATCTCTGTAGCAAGTTTGGGTTTGATGTTGTGAATAGTATTTTTGGAAAAAGAACATCTTTTGTCAAAATATGGCTATTTTGGGACCCCTTTCATGAGCTTTTGTGACCCTTGACCTTTCCGCGGGATGGTTGGTTGTACATTGCTTAACGTCTGGACAGCAACAAGACTTTCTCAGGACGTGCCTGCACTGCTTGTGAAAAAAAACCAACTAAACAGAATATTGAATTATGTCGCCAGCCGGTCTAATACACTAAATAAACCCAAGACCATTTAGCAACACACATCCAATATCAAGAGCTACTGGAAGCGCAGACAGTAGGGATTGTTTAAAAAAGTGTTTAAAAAAGGAAAATACAGGTGAATGGACCAAGGATAGACAGAAACACATGCCCCAGAATAGAGGGGGAAAACCCACCCTGTGGGGCTGACCAGGGTGACCCTGGGAACTAAAATGTAGTTAACCCCACCCAAGTCCCCCAGGGCAGACCCGGGTGGGTGGGGGGCTTTCTGAGGGATAAACCAAATTAGTATGCATAGAAAGGTCTTCCCATCAGGTATCTTTGTACCATGTTTGGGTCTGAAGTTGTGAATAGTATTTGAGAACAAGAAAATCAAAGCCCTTATGGCTCACATGAATGACCGATCCACACGTCTAACAGTAAGTAAAGGGATGGGTTCTGCACTAACAAATCCACGTTTTCTCAAAATTTAATCAGTTTTCAAACGTGTGAAACCCCCGTGACCCTTGACCTTTCCGTTGAGTAAATTAGGATACATAAGGAGGTCTTATCAGCTACCTTTGTGCCAAATTTGATTGAAAAGTTTGCAAAAATGTTGACAATAACTACAATTATTGGCATTTTATACACATTTGTCGACCTCTTGTGACCCTTGACCTTTTCTGAGGGGTCATCCAAATTACTTACTTACTTACGCCTGTCACCCCTACCCGGGTATAGGCCGTCGACGAGAGACCTCCAGCAACTCCTGTCCTGTGCTTCTCCTTCGATTCTACTCCAGGTGGTTCCCAGTCTCTTGATGCCTGCTTGGAGGTCTCGACGCCAGGAGTTTCTCGGCCTACCTCTTTTCCTCTTTCCCTGGGGGTTCCATGACAATGCCTGCCTAGTGATACTGGAAGCTGGCTTTCTCAGGCTGTGACCGATCCATCCCCATCTTCTTCGCCCAATTTCATTCTCTGCTGTTATCTGCTCTGTTCTGTCCCAGAGTCTGACGTTGCTGATCTTCTCTGGCCAGTGGATTTTCAAAATTCTTCTAAGGCAACTGTTCATGAAGGTCTGTACTCTGTTGACTGTGGTTTTTGTCAATCTCCAAGTCTCTGCTCCATATAGGAGAACTGCTTTTACATTGGAGTTGAAAATCCGGACTTTGGTGTGTTGTGACAGCTCTCTGGAACTCCACACTTTTTTTAACTGGAGAAAGGCTGCTCTGGCTTTACCGATTTGTGCTCTGACATCTGCATCAGTGCCGCCTTTTTTGTCTATGATGCTCCCGAGATAGGTGAAGGACTCCACCTCCTCCGACGGGGTGCCAGCAAGCAAGATTGGTTCTTCCCTGGTTGTGTTCAGCCTCATTGTCTTTGTTTTCTGTTTGTGAATGGTGAGGCCCACCTGGGACGAGATGTCAGCAAGCCTCGTGGTCTTGTCCTGCATTTGTTGACGAGTGTGGGACAGTAATGCCAAGTCGTCTGCAAAATCGAGGTCGTCAAGCCGTGTCCACAGTGTCCACTGTATTCCACTTCGTCTGTGCTCTGTGGTCATCTTCATGACTACTATGGCCAGTAGGAAGAGGAACGGACACAGCAGACACCCCTGCCTGACACCAGTTCTGACCTGGAGCTCCCTGGTGAACTGCCCTTCGTGGATCACGCGACATGTCATGCCATCATAGCTGCTCTTGATCAGGCGGACGAGCTTTGTGGGTACACCGTAGTGTCGTAGGAGTTTCCACAGAGTCTCTCGGTCCACGCTGTCAAATGCTTTCTCATAATCCACAAAGTTGACGTACAGCGGGGAGCTCCACTCCAGAGACTGTTCCACGATGATGCGGAGAGTGGCGATCTGGTCTGTACATGATCGGTTCTTCCTGAATCCTGCTTGCTGGTCTCTCAGCTGGGGGTCAACGGAGCTCTTCATTCTCTCTAGGATGATCCTGTTGAAGACCTTTCCTGGTACTGACAGCAAGGTGATTCCTCTGTAGTTGGAACACTTGCTGAGGTCGCCTTTCTTGGGAAGCTTGATTAGGTACCCCTCCTTCCAGTCAGCTGGCATCACCTCCTCTTCCCAGATCTTTCCAAACAGTGGGTACAGCATCTCCACCGTTGTCTCTAGGTCTGCTTTCAGAGACTCCGCTGGGATGCCATCTGGCCCTGCTGCTTTGCCATTCTTCAAAAATGCCACTGCTCTTCTGATCTCTTCCCGGCTGGGTCTGTCACAGCTGATGGGTAGGTCGGTCTCTGCTGGCTGCATGTCGGGGGGGTCGGGTGGGCTAGATCTGTTCAGTAACTCTTCAAAATACTCGGCCCATCTGTCGAGTTGGTCTGCTCTGTCTGCAATAGGCTTGCCTTCTTTGTCTTTTACTGGTCTTTCTGTATGGCCATACTTACCCGACAATCTTCTGGTAATGTCGTAGAGCCGTTTCATGTTGCCGCTGCCTGCTGCCTTTTCTGCCTCTGCTGCCAGGCTGTCTGTGTAGGCCCTCTTGTCTGCCCTGATACTACTCTTCACCTCGCGGTTGGCTTCCGAGTATTCCTCCTGTGCCCTTACTTTGGCTGCTCTCGTGCGACTGTTGTTGACCGCTGCTTTCTTCTGCTTCCTCGCTTCTATCTTCTTCAAGGTCTGTGCCGACAGCCAGTCCTTGTGGTGGTGTTTCCTGAACCCTTCAGTGTCTTTGCAGGTTGAGTTCAGCGCCTCTCTAACTGCCTTCCACTGCTGCTCTGTGGTGACCGCCTCCTCTTCATTTACTAGCTCCTGTAGCGCTTGAAACTGGTTGGACAGCACCAATTTGAACTCTTCTCCAACTCCAGTTTCTCTCAGGAGGCCTACATTATAGCGCTGTCTTCTTGTTGTCTCTGTGCGGCTTTTCTTTAGCTTGAGCTTCATTCTTAAGGTAAGCAGATGGTGGTCTGAGGCGACATCTGCTCCCCTCCTCACTCGAACATCTTGAAGGGATCTTCTAAATTTCTTGCTAATGCAGATATGGTCTATTTGGTTCTCTGTTGCATGGTCAGGTGAGACCCAAGTTGCTTTGTGTATTCTTCTGTGTGGGAAGATGCTGCCTCCAATGACAAGTCGGTTTAGAGCACAAAAGTCTACAAACCTCTCCCCGTTCTCACTCATCTCTGAGCCTAGTCCCTGTCTCCCCATCACCTCTTCGTATCTGGTGTTGTCCTCCCCTATTTTGGCATTAAAATCGCCCATGACGATGGTGATGTCTCGCTCCGCACATTTGTCCACGGCACTCTGGAGTCGGTCGTAGAACTCTTGTTTCTCTTCTTCGTCACTGTCACTGTCATTGGTGGGCGCATAACACTGGAGTCATCCAAATTAGTATGCATAAATAGGTTTTACCATCAGGTATCTCTGTAGCAAGTTTGGGTTTGAAGTTGTGAATAGTAATTGAGAAAAAACATTCCTTGTCAAAATATGGCTATTTGTTACCTATTTCCTGAGCTCATGTGACCCTTGACCTTTCCGATGGATCATCCAAATTAGTATGCACAGCTACGTCTTACCATCAGGTATCTATGTAGCAAGTTTGGGTTTGGAGTTGTAAATAGCAATTGAGAAAAAAAATTTCTTGTCAAAATATCGCTATTTTTCGCCTATTTCCTGAGCTCTTGTGACCCTTGACCTTTCTGAGGGGTCATCCAAATTAGTATGCATAGATAGGTCTTACCATTAGGTATCTCTTTAGCAAGTTTGGGTTTGAAGTTGTGAATAGTATTTGAGAAAAAACATCTTTTGTCAAAATATGGCGATTTTTCACCTATTTCCTGAGCTCTTGTGATCCTTGACCTTTCTGAGGGATCAACCAAATTTGTGTGCGAATAAAGGTCTTACCATCAGGTATCATTGCACCAAGTCTGAGTTTGAAGTCGTGAATAGTATTTGAGAAAAAAATAAGTTATGTCCAAAAATAGCTATTTTTGATGTATTTCCTCATCCCTTGTGAGCTTGACTTTTGTGGGAGGTGACTGAAATTGGTATGTTTAAAAAGGTCGTGCCACACAGTATCCTTGGGCCAAGTTTGAAGACTGTGGCTTGAATAGTCTCCGAGAAAATGCCAACGTTAAAGTTTACCACGGACGACGGCAGATGGACGATGATGGACGGACGACCACTGGCCCACAATATAGACACACCTTTGCTTCGCACATGAGCCAAAAAAATACATTATGTCAAAATATGGCTATTTTTACCTATTTCCTGATCCCCTGTGACCTTGACCTTTGTGAGGTCACTCAAATTGGTATGTTTAGAAGGGTCTTACCACAAAGTATCCTTGGGCCAAGTTTGAAGACTGTGGCTTGAATAGTCTAAGAGAAAATGCCAATGTTAAAGTTTTCCACGGACGACGGCAGACGGACGACAGTGGGTGGACAACCACTGGCCCAAAACAAGACTCACTTTTGCTTTGCACGCGAGCCAATAAAAAGATATATTTTTCCTAAGATGAAACCATAACAGTGTCGTGCACACAAAAACTAAGTATGAAACTCTTAATTTACTGCCTTGTGCATGCAGTCACCAGTACTATTAACATGACAATCAGAACAGAATATCAGCTCACCGAGCCCTCAGGTCTAAACATCCAGGTAGTTGTCATGAGAGACTGCATATTCGTTTCACATAAGCTACGATAGGTTAATGGTGGTGCCAAAATAGCGTGTTCTTTCAACCTTGATAGTTCAAAAGTAGTGACAAAATAACTTGGCACCTGAATGCACCAAGCAAATATGGCACCACACTTGAACTAACATGGTCGATTCATCTATTGCTATGGGGTGTCAAGACTTGACCCTTTAGCATTCATTCCGGGACTAACCAGGAGCTGCGCAAGCGGCCGCTACTGTTCGTTCCGGGAGTACGTGCTTAGGGTTTTTCCCATCACGCTATGGCTTTCACCTGGCTTCCCAAACAGAACCAACTGCTGGGGAAACCCCAGGTGATCCAATCATATCTTACGGCTATTTTTACGGGCACACACCCTCCAATTCGTGTAGTACAGAGTCTGAAACTGACCGCATTATTTTCATTGACAAATGGGTCATGGGAAAATGGCGGTTACCAGCGATGGGGTCGATATTCCCGACTATACAGGAGTACAAGCGTAATATTTTGAGAGATACTGAGAAATATGAAAGACAGGATTTACTCGAATCAGATACTAACTTACTTCACCCCTACACTCCTCCCCGCTCCGCCTCTGACCCTCTCCGCCTCCTCATCCCCCGCACCAAACTCAGCACTTTCGGCCCCCGCTCTTTCTCAGTATACGGTCCAACCACCTGGAACACTCTCCCACTCTCTCTCCATCAGAAACACTCGCTCTCCTCCTTCCAGTCTGCCCTCAAAACTCATCTCTTTCAACAGTTCTAGCACTATATCACCACACTCCCCAGCCCAAGCTGACCGTCCTAATGTATCTTCACTATTTGTGTTACGTGAGTCATTGTCTAAAGCGTGCGCATGCGTGTGCGAGTTGTGAGTGCGCGCTTAGAGTTATAATTATTATAAGATAAGCGCATTATAAATACCGTAATTATTATTATTATTAGATCACTTTGATGCCTATTTAAACACTTTAAATGGCCCAAAAGGCGCCTTTCCTCAAATGACCTCTTTGTCAAAATGGCAGTCAGCCTCGCGAGCGATACCAGTGCGGGAGTTAGTGGAAGCAACGGGTTCCACTCACAATCTGCAGCGGTAGAAGACCACTAGAATGTTTCCTTTTATTTCTCCCTCCATCTCAGATATATTTTTTGAGAAACAAAACATCCAAAACGGAAAACAAACACTTCGGCCACGTGACACTACCTGTAGCACTGTAGATATGTGACACTTTCTATGACAATTTGTGACCCAGTCAGCAGCATACAACCCATTTGCAGGGTTTGGAGATGGATAAGGCTGGACACAGCATTCAATTTTTGGACTCTTCATAATTAGTATATAAGTGTATGATTTGTTTACTAATACAGCTTTGTCACCAAGTTTGGTGACATTATGTGACAGCGACAAGACCTGTCCACTCTATCCACATGACCACACGTGTAATGTAGCCACTTTCCAATACTTCTGCCAAATCTCAGCACTCTACGATGTCAGGCAATTGAATGATGGCCTCTCAAACGAAACTATATTTTTCTTGTTGTAACACGAACAAATCTGAACAGAAGGAGCAGCTTCTATAGAAAGAATCTGAATGCTATAGGGTTAATGGGCTAGTAATCATTTGAGACAAGGCAAACTACATCATCCCGTGTGTACCTTAGTGCGGTAGTTGATGCTGAGGAAGATGTTGAGGGGACTGTGGCCAGATTTCTCCACCAGGTGATGGTAGAAGGCATCGTAGTATAGGTACAGGCGCTCCAGCATAGACATGCCAAAACTTTGCAGACGAGCTTCTGGGTTGTACACCTGCAAAAATAATCCACATCAATCAAGTCTAGTGAAGTTAGAATTTGAGTCGATAGTACGTTTTTATCAAATCAACAAAGTACACTGCAAAATCCCAATGAAGGACTGAACAAAGACTTCCTAAACAAAGGATTGAGATATAAATATGGCCATCACAACATCATTAATCACCGAGTGAAGTCACCTACCTTGGGACTGATCTGCATGTGGTCGCCTGTCAGTACCACACACGTCTTGTCTGTGGCCAGGGTCAGAGGCATGATGGTCTCACACTCCAGGGCCTGCGCAGCCTCATCGATAAAAATGTGTGTGAAGAAGCCATACAGGTTCATGCAGGTCAGCTGCAGCGACATCTCCACTGTGGTGACCACAACACGATGCTGACGCACCAGCTGCTCACTGGGGATCTCAAAGTACTGGCCATCAGCAGAAAAATTGCAGAACTTCTTTACGTCTGGTAGGACACTGGTTAGACGGCGTTCCCTGGACACGATACGCAGCAGTAGAGGCTGGTTGGTGTGGCTTTTCTTCAGGTATGGCTCCAGGTGCTTGAGAATATACAGGTCTGCAGCACTGAGAAACAAAGCAAAGGTAAACAACCCTATTATTAGTATTAAATATGTGCATGGAAATGCTGTCTACAAGTACAATTGCTAAATGCCTGCTATTAAAGTCTCAATGAAACAACAACAATAAAAATAATTGTGGTGTAAAGTTTGCCTCAATTACCAATGTTTATACTAAAACTTTTGACAATCAGTATTTTTTTCATTAATACTTTGATATAATCAGTCTGGCCGAAAAAAAATCAGTTTCTAGTCAGGCCTCAGCAAATTAAACAACTAGAGGTAGGTGGGGGTTGGAGGATGGGTGCAGACCTAAACACAAAATTATATTGCAACTTCACTGTCAATTCCCATTTCTTCATATATGCTTTTGGTATTTCTGCCTCCTCAATTGGTATTTTTGTCTGTTTCTCTTGTAACTGGTATCGTCTTTCCTTTCTAGCATTTGCCTTCAAATATCATAGCCCCAAAACGCCTGTCAGCGTAAAAAAGGGCCAAAACTACTTCACAAATTATTTGGTGGTTCTTTTTATTTTCACCCTATGACCGTTCTAGTCGAACCACCAAATTAATTGTTTAAAACAAATTTACCAGGTACAGTGAAAATGTGTATGGAGTAGTTGTAAAACATATAACTGTTTGTGACAATTTTGAACTGTACACATGATTTTAGACTCTGCATGAGAAATTAGTTTTGGCCCTTTTTGACGCTGTCAGGTGTTTTTGGCTACGATTTCATTAGTTTTTGTGACAATGTGGTCTGTCTGCCTCTTGCAGACCTTTGTAGAAAATAAACATTTCTTTGCTGGCCCCGGTTTGAGCACTGAATGTTGTGTGCCAGTCAGTGACAGCAACACATTCTGAGGAGTGTGTCCATTTGCTGCTCAGTCACAGAATTTTTTTGCCACCCACTGACAAGTATACTCGCCAGCAGCACAACGCAGCGTAGCTGAAATTTATCAGATGCCGATCAGCCAGACAGAAAACATCACAGTGTACTGCGCACTGTGTAAATTTTTGTTTCCTAGGTCTGCAGAAATTGAGCAGGAAGCAGATTCAGTATGAGAGAGATTCTCAACGGCCTCGGCCGCTGCAAGATATCATGGGAATCTATGCCTCTTGCTGGGCGAGGTCGGCTGATGCATTCCTTAACTGAATGGAGGTGTTTATTTCAAGGTTCAAACACAGGACGCACTTCACATCTGTTAGAGGCATAGATTCTCACGAGCCCACGCAGCAAGTCCAAGTACCTCTTGTAAATGGGTTGGCTGGAAGATGTTATTTCTACACGCCAGTCTACTGACACCGATAGTACGGCCGCTTAAGTCATAAGTTTTCTTTCCCATTTACTTTTCTGTTGTATTTTTACATGTATATGATTTGTCCTCAAACATTTTAAATCGCATTTAAGATGACAAATAAGTGAATACGTTTAAATGAGGCTTAGGAGACCTGCAGACGTCGTGGGCAACCCTATAAAATCTTCGTTCACGAAGTCAAGCCAAGAGAGAAGAGAGTGGTAAATACTTGTAAGTTTGGTGCATACTCTTCTAAAGAAAATTTGTTGTATCCCAGTAGTAGAGTGAAAATTTATATCAGGCACAAACAAATTCTGCTTGTGTTTTGTTGTATTCAGTACTTCATATGAACGTCCCCTGCTGTGTGCAGTCGACAGAATTCATCCGGATCATTTTAGTAAAATGTTAGAGGTGAAGTTTACTGAGGTAATGTGTAAACTCTGCTTCCTGTAAACTCAGCGGCTGCATGTTCAGCCACGACTCCTCTACCACGTTTTGTAATCAGTAAAATACCAACAAGAAAGGCAAAGCCATTATGGCTCACGCGTATGACCCGATTTACATGTGTGACCTTTGCGACAAGGGCTGGCTTCTGCAGAGCAAAATCCAGGTTTACTGAAAATGCATTTTTTACACACCTGTCAACCCCACCCCAAACGACGCTTGACGTTTGTGACGAGTCAACTAAATTAGTATGCATAGGAAGGTCTCACCATCAGCTATCTTTGTGCTAAATTTGGTTGAAAATTTTGCAAAAATGTGGATAATACCTTCAGTTTTATCAAAAATTGGCAATTTACACACATTTGCCAGCCTCTTGTGACCCCCCTTGGCCTTTCCAAAGAGTCATCCAAATTAGTATGCATAGATAGGTCTTACCATCAGATATCTCTGTACCAAATTTGGGTTTTAAGCTGTGAATAGCATTGGAGAAAAAACATCTTTTGTCAAAATATGGCTATTAGTCCATAAGCTAGGAAGGTCTACCGTGCACCCCCCCCCCCCCCCCCCCCCCCCCAGTACTCAATAAGATGGGTTTAAAAGTGTTTCTGAGATGTTTAAGCCATGTTCCCCGAAAATCCTTAGGAACACACCAGAGATGGAGCAAGGGTACCCCCATTCACGCTCTTCGCAGGTGCTAAAATGAGGTTGAGAAACATTTTCCTCTAAATAAATCAGAATTCATTCCAGAAGCCCAAATCAGGCACCCCCATTCACACTCTTCGCAGGTGCTAAAATGAGGTTGAGAAACATTTTCCTCTAAATAAATCAGAATTCATTCCAGAAGCCCAAATCAGGCAATATTATGTTAAGGCACACCTTCTGCATCCTCTGCAAAACGGAATAAAAAAATATTGAATCTCTGGCTCACAGTGAAGGTATTTGTGCACCCAGTAAACGACCATTTCTGCGAAATCGCAAAAAAAGACCAAAATAATGTGTCAGCTGCCTTCAGACATTTTCTATAGCACTGACAGTCCATTTTCAGGTTTACATCATTAAAACAGGATGTCACAATTATTATAAACCTGACTAGGTGATGCTGTGATCACTGTGAGTGCCACAGTGGTTGATTTTGTATCCCTACCCCCAAGTTATAAAAATACACAAAATTAATATTTAATTAGAAAAAATTACTCAAGTTATTCCATTTCATTTTGACCTCTCTTTGCCTATTGAGTTTCAATAATGTGAGCGTAAAGTGCAAGAAAATAAGAAAAGTCAGCATCCTTTACGGTACATTCATGGTGAATGATAGCTTTTTCCCATTTAAAATTGCCAAATTGCCCTCAGAAATTTTGTATACAACCGATAGGTCTTTGTTAGGTTTTATTGGTTAGGATAGAGTACCACAGTTACTCCCAACCTGATTTTGTGATGCTGTGATGCATTTAGGGACCACAGTGGCTTAATCTGCTGCCCTACCCCCATTTTACCAGTACGCAATATTAACGCAAAATAATCATAAAAATTGATTACGTCATACTCCTCTGTTTAAATATTTTTTGTTGCCAGTTGTTTGGTTTTTTTTTAAGTATGCATATTGAGCATAAAAAGTGATCATTTCATTAATTTCAATGTGACCCATCAATTTAATTGTAACTGTTTTTAACTGGCTGGTCTTTTAGGCGATATTTTACCTAGCGTACGGCGGGTCTAGTAAGGTCTCCCCTTTTCCTTTCATTTATTTTCATCTAGAAATGTGTAAATATGAATATGCGTAATAAAGTTTCAGGGTTCCTAATAGCCAAAACAATGTTATCAAAATACTTAGTTTCCACATATCTACCACAAGATCTCCACTTCCACCATCTGTAACGTTCAATTTTTTATGGCCGTCTTTAAATCTTATATTGTTCTGTCTGCCAATAAGTGAGCTGTCAAGAGTTAGGCAGCATGTTTTCAGAGTTTGGTGTACAGGGGCGTGTCTTCTGGTCAGAACTGCCAGCAGACCGCTTCTCTGTATGGACATGTTTGGAGAATGTGCTAAGAAGACTGATTTTCTACGCCAAATTCGCATAGGGCTGTTTCCGCATGACCCAGTCTCACGAGGCGAGTCCAGCAGGGTCCTTACGGTCTGTGAACATTTGTAAAAGTTGTTAAAAAATGACAAGGCTTTTTCAGGGCCCTGGAAATTCTGTCAATTTCAGTCCTTTTTCTTAAAGTCTGTGAAAGTTTGTAAAAAATGACAACGTGCTGGCAAACTTTGTCTACTTTCTTTTTTTTTCTCCCCCAATTTATGACTAATCCATTGCGAACGATCATGCTGACGCTTGTTGCAAGTGATCTATATTTAGCTCTGATCATAAAGTGACTGCATGGACTTTCTGCCGAACATTCTGATTGGTTGTTTATCCTTCTACTGAGCTCCGCCATTCACTAAGCGTTCTTTTATTTTGGTATCTCTTTATGCATTAGGCACGGAAGCTTCAAATGATTTCTGAAACTGAGTGATCTAATTAAAGTGTGTAAACCTTCAGGCTTCAGTTTGGGTTTGTGAAACGTTTATGAAAAGTTTGTGAACTTCATTCCTGCTTTTCTGTATGGACCCAGTCCAGAGTAATCAGTGCGTAGATGAAAGATGGTGGCCTGGCTCTCCCTGTTCAGCTTGTTGATGTCATCTGCCCATGGGCTGCAGCCGCCATTCTGCTGTTGCCAATCACTTTGTTGTTGTAGTGTCTTGGTTTCTTTACAAGAGGTTGTGATCTTGAGGTAGTCTGGTGCCTGATTTGGCCAGTCTGTCAGCCTCTCCATTCCCAGTTAGTCCAGAATGCACTGGAATCCACTGCAGCACTATTTTGTGGACAGGGCATCCAGTCTATCTTGAAGCTTCCTGGTGAGATCAGTGGATCAAGCTTTCCTTTCCCTAGTTAGTGCTCTGCTGCTGTGTTGAGCACCTGCAGATCTGTACGATAGTTGGAGCTGCTGCTGCCAGCTGGTAAGGAGAGGGAGGTAGTAGTGTGGTCTGCACAACAGATATACATGCCACTTCCTTCATTCCGCATGGCATCTTGTGCAATATCACAGCTGCTGTGATGGTAGCTCTTGTGCATAACCTCCAGCAAGATGTCTTTGTGCAGTGCCGCGACATTTGGCAAAGAGTCCTGGAACATTGTTTATGTTGTCTTGAAGGCTCTTTCGAGATGTCCAGGTATATGAAGGGAGCTGTTCACACATCTTTGGGCTTGGTTCCAGGACGTCAGTTTTAGCCCTTTGCAGGACCTTGAGTTGGCGGTTGAGATGTGGGCGTTTCTGATGGTTCTTGGTCTGCTCCTGTAGTCTCCCATGCTGTCGATGTTTAGTAAGTCTCTTCATCGTGTGTGCTGTTCTGCATTCCAGTGGCTCCAATGTCCTCCATTTCCTAAATTGGGGTGCTCCAGATGGCTCTAAGAATGTCACTGCATCATGAGAATGACCCATGTTCTGCATCTTGTCAAGCCTGGCTTTTGGGGTTTTGCAGGCAGTGTTTCATGTTGTCGATGTATCTTGGTACCGCACTACTGGTCTGACCGAGCAGGTGTTTGTTTGTGCCAGGATGCTGTAATTTGCGCCAATGTGGTCCCCACCAGTTTCTTCATCAGAGACTTTTTTTTTGCAGCTCTAGCTTCCATGGCTTCGATGTGAGGCCACCATGTGAATCCAGTAATTTATTTGTTGCCAGTAAAGTTGGCCTGTCTGTCTTTGGTACTGGAAGGTCTCCAGTTTTGAGGTGACCTCTTCCGTCTGATTGAAAGAGATGGTCTAGCTCAGTTTGAGTGGCCTCTTTCAGTCCAGCTGCTGACTCTATTGGCAGCATCCTGGATTCTGCAGGATGCTATTTCTTTATGTTCTGCTCCGCTCCACACTGCAAAGTCATCCACATGGAGGATGTTCGAGAAGAACCTTGGTACTGTTGTACCGATGTCATTAATGTAGACCAAAAACAGCATCAGACACAACATCTCCCTGAAGTACACCTTCCCTGAGTTTGACAAGACTGCTGAATGTGTAGACGGTAGAAGCTTCAGTGGCAGCCACTGTTAAGCATGCCTTAAATAAAAAGAATTACAATTAAATTGATGGGTCACATTGAAATTAATGAAATGATCACAAATGTTTATGCTCAATATGAATATTTTGTTAAGAAAATGGCAACAAAAATATTAAACACAGGAGCAATTGTTATAATCATTTTTTGTTCCTTTGCGTACAGTAAAATGGGGGTAGGGCAGCAGATTCAGCCACTGTGGCCCCTAAATGCATCACAGCATCATAAAATCAGGTTGGGAGTAACTATGGTACTCTATCCTAACCAATAAAACCTAAAAAAGACCTATCAGTTGTACACAAAATTTCTGAGGGCATCAGAAACAATGTACGTTTCCCAATTCGGCAATTTTAAATGGGAAAAATCTATCATTCACCACGAAAGTACCATAAAGGATGCCGACTTTCCTTATTTTCTTGCACTTTTTGCTCACATCATTGAAATGTAATAGGTAAAGAGAGGTCAAAATGAACTGGAATAACTTAAGTATTTTTTTCTAATTAATTTTGTGTATTTTTACAACTTTGGGGTAGGGTGAGTGAGTATAGATTGCTTTACGTCCCGCAAGCGACAAAGACCTTCTCAGGACGTGCCTGCGCTAAATGAAGAAAAGAACTGCAAGAAGCGCAGACAGGAGGGAGAGTTTCAAAAGAAAAATAATAATAATAATACATAGTTTTTTATATAGCGCCCTTCCCCACGAACAGCAAGCTCGGAGCGCTTTACAGCACAAAAAAAATATTAAAAAGGAGAAAAATTAGAACGCACTCACTCTTTAAATAAACATCTGCTCGCACCATGTAGGCGCATTCCTAACACGAAACACACACACACACAGACACACACACACACACATACACACACACACACACACACACAGCCTATCAACATGGGGAAACAACCAATATTTCCAGGCAGCACATCCAGACTAAGCTAATCTTGATATGCTACCTGGAAAAGATGGGTCTTCAAATTTGTTTTGAAGGTCAACAGGGTAGGGGAAAGACGGACATGCAGTAGAAGTGAGTTCCAGACGTGAGGGGCCTGATAACTGAAAGAACGGGCACCAGCAGTTTTTAGGCTGACTCTGGGCTGAACAAGCAGTTTTTGTGAGCCTGAGCGTAGACTTCTACTAGGATTGTGTGAGGCAAGGGAAGAAGACAGATATGCAGGAAGCATATTGTCATAGTGTTTGTATGCCAAAGTGGCCAGCTTGTACTCTATTCTCTGTTTGACAGGTAGCCAGTGGAGATGCTTTAGCAGTGGTGTGACATGATCAGTACGTTTTTTGCGAAGGACTAACCGGGCTGCATTATTCTGGATACGCTAAATGCGAGTGAGTTGATCAGATGAGATACCAGCAAGGAGGGAATTACAGTAATCTAGACGGGACAGAATGCGAGAGCATACGAGCTGGGCAGTAGCCTTTTCTGTCAAAAAGTATCTGATGCCTAATCTGCGGAGCTCCAGGTAGGCAGTGCGGCAAAGATGGCTAACCTGTTTTTCCATCGATAAACTTGAATCCAGGAATACACCCAGATTTTTTACATAGGATTTGAAAGAAATGTCTTGGCCACCTATGGAAATATGATCACAGAAATACAGATGAATGGACCACAAAGACAGAAATACAAACCCCCAAAAGAGTAGAACCCAGCTTGCAGGGGTTAGACAAGGTGACCCTAGGAATTAAAAAGTAGACAACCCCACCAAGGTCCCCTAGGGCAGACCCGGTGGGGGACTTAGGGGTAGGAATACAAAATCAACCACTGTGGCACTCACAGTGATCACAGCATCGCCTAGTCAAGTTTATAATAATTGTGACATCCTGTTTTAATGATGTAAACCTGAAAATGGAATGTCAGTGCTATAAAAAATGTCTGAAGGCATCGGACACATTATTTTTGTCTTTTTTTTTGCGATTTCGCGGAAATGGTCGTTTACTGGGTGCACAAATACCTTCACTGTGAGCCAGAGATTCAATATTTTTTCATTCTCTTTTTTGCAGAGGATGCAGAAGGTATGCCTTAAACATAATATTGCCTGGACCGAAAGGGTTGACTGCCAGTGCTTGTAATTTAGAAAAAACTACCAAGTGAGTAGGAAAAGCACTGTCAAGGGAGAGAAGTGTGCATGATAGACCAATGATCATAGATCTACTTTGGTCCAAGCACACAAAAAAAAAGATAGGAAAGAGGGGGCCGCTAAGTAAGCACACTTCTCTCCCTTGACAGTGCTTTTCCTACTCACTTGGTAGTTTTTTCTATAATATTGCCTGATTTGGGCTTCTGGAAAGAATTCTGATTTATTTAGAGGAAAATGTTTCTCAACCTCATCTTAGCACCTGCGAAGAGCGTGAATGGGTAATAGTTATTTGGGTTTAATGCCGAGCAGGCGACTAAGGCCATCTCACAGCAGGATGGGTAAAAATCTGGTCAGCCAGACTAAAAGCAAAGTCTTGACACTCACGCGCCCCATGCCTTCAAGTGTGTCACGGGTGACGTCAATCACTGTAATTTGAAGAATGTTCTGCCAGGGTTCCACCAACAAGTGACGTGTACAACACGAGGGGACCGAACTCTTGACATGTTTTGGTGTAATGTCAGAGATTCGTACGTCGCTGTTCCAATGCCGCCTCTAGGACGATCTGATCATAACTTGGTTAAACTCGTGCCACGGTATACACCACGCGTACAACGTGAGCCGTCGCTTACCAGGACAGTACAGAAATGGTCCACAGCAGCTAAAGAGGCCCTGAAAGGTTGCTTTGACTGCACGGAGTGGAATGTTTTTACTGACACTACAAGCGACGTTGCCGAGCTGGCTGACACAGTTTGCAGCTACATAAATTTCTGCGTAGACAGTGTTGTGCCTAAAACAACTGTTAAAATCTCTTCCAACAACAAACCTTGGGTCACGAAGCACATCAAGGAGGTCTTAAAACTTAAACAGAAAGAAGAAAGCTTTTGAAGACAAGAACAAAGAACAGTTACGGACAGTACAAAAGGAACTGAAATGGGAGCTTAGGAAGGGGAAGGAAGCAAATCGGAAAAAGATAGAAAAACAGTTTGAGACTGGTAACATGAAACGTGTGTGGGAGGGTATGAATCTGATGAGTGGGAACAAGAAGCAAAAAGCTGTTCCGGTTTTGAGCAAAACTACGGACTATGCCAACGATTTAAATCAGTTCTATGCAAGATTTGATTGTCATGATTTTGAGCATGAGAGGGAACAGGTCAAGGAAATGCTAGTTAGTGGACCTAAACACATGCAAAGTGAAGTGATTGTGGTGACTGAGGAGGAGGTGCTTAGCGTACTTAAACATACCAACCCAAACAAAGCGGCTGGGCCAGATGGTGTTAGATCAAATGTGTTAAAATTATGCGCTGAACAACTGTACCGAATTCTTTGCTATATTTTTAACATGTCACTTACCCAGTGTGTCGTTCCCTGTTCGTGGAAGACCTCTTGTATTTTCCCCGTGCCAAAAAAGCAAACTGTATCTGTGATGAATGATTTAAGACCAGTTGCTCTTACCTCGTGTGTCATGAAGGTTTTTAAGAGGGCTGTTCTTTCACATTTTAAAATACTTACTTACTTATGCCTGTCACCCCTACCCGGGTATAGGCCGTCGACGAGAGACCTCCAGCAACTCCTGTCCTGTGCTTCTCCTTCGATTCTACTCCAGGTGGTTCCCAGTCTCTTGATGTATGCTTGGAGGTCTCGACGCCAGGAGTTTCTCGGCCTACCTCTTTTCCTCTTTCCCTGGGGGTTCCATGACAATGCCTGCCTAGTGATACCTAGCAGGGAAAGGTTGTACTTTTGCATTTCCGCTGCTATCTGGGCGGCCTTGCCGCTCTGGTACATGGTCTTGACGTTCCATGTGCCCATGGTTGTATCCCTGGATAGAGAGAGGCGGCTCGGTCCTGTGGCTTCCGAAGACTTCCGGCTTTCACCACAGGACGTCATAAGTCTTCTGGTAGAAGAACCTTCCTCCTCCAGGAAAGGAATTACTGTTAGTCTTTTCGTCGGCGTTTTTGTAGCTATTTCCTTTTTTGCAGGGTGGGGAAGCTACCCCCACACCCAACCCCCTTACTAGGAGGACCAGGGGTTTTCTGTCGGGGTCACCTTCCCTTAGACCATGTTGGTTCACGGCACCTTATTTCATTCGGTGCACCCCTCTCACGAGGGACCCCCTATCCACCACCCAGGGGACGTGCCTCAATGCCATATGGTCCCAGCGCGAGGACACATTTTAAAATACAGGTTGCAATTTTATAGACCCCTTTCAGTTTGCTTACAGAAGGCAAAGAGGTGTTGATGATGCCATTTTGCATGTTGTAAACAACATCTACTCTCATTTAGAGAACCCAGGAGCCTCCATTTGACTGATGTTCTATGATTTTTCGTCTGCTTTTAACACCATTCAGCCACACATACTCGCCTCCAAACTAGTTCACATGAACATAAATGCCTCTACCATTCTTTGGGTTTTGGACTATCTCACTAACCGGCCACAGTAGGTCAGAATTAGTTCGGATCTAATCTCAGATGTACTTTTTACCAACACCGGTGCACCACAGGGGACTGTCCTGTCGCCTTTTTTGTTTTCTTTGTACACGGCAGACTGTAGAGCTACTCATGATGACTGTGTCATGGACAAATACGCTGACGACACGGCACTGACAGGTCTGATTACAGATGAGGACGACAGACACTATCGACAAGAGATCGATGACTTTGTAGAGTGGTGCGCTAGAAACTACCTTGAATTACATGTTGGCAAAACAAAAGAGATGGTAATAGATTTCAGGAATAACAAACAGCATCCCGGTCCTTTTGTTATCAAGGGAACAGAAGTTGAGCGTGTCGAGTCCTACAAGTATTTAGGTGTTCTTTTTGACAACGTGCTCAACTGGAAACAAAACACAGATGCTATTGTGAAAAAAAACGCATACCCGTCTTTACTGTTTGAGAAAGCTCAGATCATTTCATGTAAGCACTCAGCTTTTACAGATGTTTTACTGCTCCAGTATTGTTAGCATTTTAACTTTTGGACGGACGTGCTGGGGGAGAAATTTATGTAACAGAGACCAAGATCGTCTTAACAAAGTAATCCGGAAAGGGGGTGGGGTGATTGGTAGGGCACAGGATAATTTGGACACACTGTACAACAGACGGATTACGAACAAATTGGCTGACATTCTTAATGACAAAACACATCCACTTAGATGATTTTGACAGAAGACGTATCGAACGAAGTGGCAGACTCCGAGTACCCAAAAGTCGTACATCACGTTATGCCAATTCTTTTGTCCCTCAGGCTGTTTCCCTTTTCAACAGTAATATCAGTAGATAGTGTCGGTCAACATTTTTCCCTCCTTAGTACTAGCCCTCTCAGTATTATTACTAGTATTATTATTATTGTTATTCAAAGGAAACAATATGTCTGTTACAGTTCATTTCTTTAATTGAGTGTTATGGGTTATTTAATGATTTTTTTTTTTTTTTTAATGAGTGATTGATGATGCCATGTGTTGTATGGGCAGACAGTGAATTTCCCCGTGAGGGATTAATAAAGTATTATTGTATTGTATTGTATTGTATTGTATTAAGACAAGATGTAAATATAGCTTAAAAATGTCAGGCTAAAATGTTGCACGTCTTTAAAAGAAACGTCTACAGAATCTCAAAAAGGGCAAATAAAAAAATTCACATAGTCTATGAATGCTCAGATCTTGTTAAAAATATTGCATTCTCTCAAGAAATTGAAGATTTTGTCTGGGGGAACATCTCGGAACAAAACCTTCAAGGAGTAAAGTGTTTATATCTCGTGTCAATTAGATCAGCACAATACAGCAAAAAGTGTCGAACAGAAAACTGCTCATCTCAGGCAAAACACCATGGACGCTCATCCTGTTTAAGTAAGTAAGAGTGCGTAACATACGTGTGCCCGATGTGGAGCTGAGTAAGGACAGTCTCCTCACGGCGGCTGCCGCAGCGGAAAGGTAGACTGTCGGACACCGTAGGAAGAGCTTCATGCAGCTTGTTTCCTTCCTCTTTATCCCACTCAGACTGCCACTCGCGGGCTATGTACGCACTAATCACAGGTTTAAAATCACTATAAACAGTTTGTGTGTCAGGGACAGGGTCATTGCGGGCACTGTTGGCAGCAGAATCTGCGATTCTGTTGCCTTCGATGCCCACATGGCCTGGGACCCAAATAAAAATGATGTCATAATATTCCTTCATCAAATCTGCGTAGAGCTCTCTAATCTGCACCAGCAGTGGGTGTTCTGTTCCCGCGCCCTGAAGGGCCTGCAGGGCAGAAAGAAGAGTCGGACAGAATCAGGAAGTTCCTTTCCCGAGACTGATAGGCATGCTTGAGTGCCAGCAGAATCGCCTGCAGTTCTGCACTAAATACAGAGGAATGGTCAGGGAGGCAGAGCTTAAATGGGCGCCTAGGATGGCGAGAAGACACAGCAGCCGCAGCCACTCTCCCATCCTCAGACTTGGACCCATCCGTATAAAGACGACAATAGCCAGGAAAAATTGAAAGGAGTTCATTGAGGCTCTGTTGGTATATGGCTGGTGGAGTACAATCCTTCTTGTGGGCGGTCAAGTCCAGCAAGATGCCAGGAACTAGTAGTAGCCAGGGTGGAGTGACGTGTTGCAGAGATTCCGAAACTTTGTCCAGGTCCACTCCGGCCACCTGCAAATGAGGTCGGACATGGAAGGAAAGTGGATGGACAGCTCCCGGACGGGCATCGTAAACCTCTGCAAATGACGGGTTAAAAACACAATCATAGGCAGGATTGTCTGGATGGGCCTTCAGCTTCAGAACGTAGCCGAGCATGAGGCGGATGCGGCAGAGCCTGAGAGAAGGCTCCCCTGCCTCGGCATACAGACTAGGAACTGGAGATGTCCTGAAGGCTCCCAGACATATTCGCAGACATTGATGGTGAATTGTGTTCAGACGCTGTAGAACAGACTTAGAAGCCGAACCATATACCACAGAGCCATAAATCTAGTTTGGACTGAACAAGAGCCCGGTACATTCGAAGTAAGACAATGCGGTCTGCAGCCCAGTCAGTACGACCAACGACACGAAGAATGTCGAGGGCCTTCCGATAAGAGGTTCTAAGGTAATTAATATGGTTGCAGAAGGTCAATCTTTTGTCAAAGATGACCCCCAGAAACTATGCCTCTTCGGCCACCTTAATTGGCACTCCAGCAATGCTCAGGCTAGGTTCTGGAAAAAAATTTCGTCTGGTTAGTAAAATGCACACAGACTGTCTTGGAGGGCGAGAACCTGAATCCGTTGAGATACACCCAACCCTGGATGCGATCAACACACAGCTGCAAGCGCCTCTCAAGGGATGCAAGTCCCCGACCTCGTGCACACAAAGCAAAGTCGTCCACAAACAAAGAGCATTCAGAATCATCCTTGACGGCCTTTACAATGTTATTTATTTTAATGCTAAATAAAACAGGAGATAAAATGCAGCCCTGCAGGACACTCAACAACTGTTCAAAGGAGTCTGAGAGGGTGAAGCCCACACGGACATTGAACGACCTGTTAGACAAAAAATTGTGAATAAAAACGGGCAGGTGCCCTTTAAAACCCATGAGAGACAAATCAAACATTATACCATACTTCCAGGTAGTGTCATATGCCTTCTCAAGATCAAAGAAAATTGCATAGACATGCTGCTTGTTGACAAAAGCATCTCGGATAAAAGACTCAAAGCGGACTAGATGGTCAGTTGTACTACGGAAGCGCCGGAAACCGCACTGGAGGTCTGTGATGAGACCTTGCGACTCAAGATGCCACACCAGGCGGGCGTTGACCAAGCGCTCCATAGTTTTACATAAACACGATGTCAAAGCGATTGGCCGGTAGTTGCCCGGGTCGGAAGGATCCTTACCCAGCTTGGGGATTGGCACAACCACAGCCTGGCGCCAAGATGGCAGAAAATGACCGGTTATCCAGATATGGTTAAAGGCCTTGAGAAGTACAAGGAGTGAATCCTCAGGCAGATGTGTTAGGAGCTGATAGTGGATGGTATCTAGTCCAGCAGCAGAGTCAGTACATTTCTGCATGGCTTGCTGCAATTCTGAAAATGTAAAAGGGGCATTATAGTCTTCTGAGTTATCCAATATAAAATCAGAAGTACAAGACTCTCGCTTCTCCTTCTCTCTCTGGAAGAAAGGTGAATAATGTTCTGTGGAAGAATTATAGGCAATGGTGGAGGCAAGCAAATTGGCCACAGCCTTTTTATCCGTGACCAAACTGGCACCATCTCTAAGATGGCCGATAGAAGCCGAGCCACCCTTGCCTCTAATTCTTCGAACAGCCTTCCAGACTTTTTGGGATGGAGTCCTAGAAGATAAAGATGAGACGAAGCTTCTCCAGGAAGCACGGCGTTCACATTTAAAAATGTAACGGGCTTTCGCCCGCTGTCTTTTAAATATTAAAATATTTGCTTGCGACGTATCGCGAAAAGCACGTCGCTGAGCAGATTTGCGCATTTTTTGGGCCTTGCGGCACTCTTCATTGAACCATGGTACTCTCGGCTTCCGAGGGACTGATGTGGAAGTTCTAGGGATGGTGTCACCTGCTACGTCCAACAAAATAGAAGTAAAACAATAAACAGGTTCTTCAGCTGACATGACCACCCCCTCTGTAATAAGACTGACAGAGGGAGGCGAACAGAGGCCAGTTAGCTTTCTTGAAATTCCAGGGCCCCACCGGTGAGTCCTCCTCACAGCTTAAAGACCAGACCAGTGAAAAAGACTGAACAACATATCTGCTGACATCAAGTCTAATCCTGGACAAAGATGGCATCCCTCTGCTAGCCCACTCAGTCAGTGACTGAGGAGACTACCCACCCAGGTCACGTGGAGGCTGGTGCCGAGTGGGCGAGCTAGAATGGGGGTACCCGTGCGCCATCGGCTATATCTCTGGTGTGTTCCTAAGGATTTTCGGGGAACATGGTTTAAACATCTCAGGTCATACTAAGAAACACTTTGAAACCCATCTTATTGAGTACTGGGGGGGGGGGGGGGGGAGTTGCATGGTAGACCTTCCTAGCTTATGGACTATATTTTTTACCCATTTCCTGAGCTCTCGTGACCCTTGACCTTTCTGAGGGATCAACCATATTAGTGTGTATATCAAAATATGGCTATTTTTTTTACCTATTTCCTGAGCTCTCGTGACCCTTGACCTTTCTGAGGGATCAACCAAATTAGTGTGCATAGAAAGGTCTTACCATCAGATACCTCTGTAGCAAGTTTGGGTTTAAAGTTGTGAACAGTATTTGAGAAAAAACATCTTTTGTCAAACTATGGCTATTTTGGACCTATTTCCTGAGCCATTGTGACCCTTGACCTTTCCCAGGGGTCAACCAAATTAGTATGTCTAGAAATGTCTTGCCATCAGGTACCTTTGTACCAAGTTTGGGTTTGAAGTTGTGAATAGTATTTGAGAAAAAATAAATTATGTCAAAATATAGCTAATTTTGACATATTTCCTGATCCCCTGTGACCTTGAACTTTGTGAGAGGTCACTCAAATTGATATGTTTAGAAAGGTCTTGCCACAAAGTATCCTTGGGCCAAGTTTGAAGACTGTGGCTTGAATAGTCTCCGAAAAAATGCCAACGTTAAAGTTTACCACGGACAACGACGGACAGCGGACAGACGACCACTGGCCCAAAACATACTCACTTTTGGTTCACACTTGAGCCAAAAATTACTGGTTAATAAAATGAATTTTCTCTAAAATGTATTTTTTTGAAATATACTTACCGATGACATTACTACTAGGAAGCTTCACTTAGCATACGAATTTTAGCCCAAAAAACTTGTGTCCCTCACAACAGGGAAGGCAACACTGGGGTGTCGTTACCAGGACACCCCGAGTAGCCTCCCGTATGGTTAAGGCCTTGAGAAGTACAAGGACTGACTTCTCAGGCAGATGCGTTAGGAGTTGGTAGTGGATAGTATCTAGGCCAGCAGCAGAGTCATTACATTTCTGCAGGGCTTGTTGCAGTTCTGATAATGTAAAAGGGGTATTATAGTCTTCTGAGTTATCCGATTTAAAATCACGAAAAATACGAGACTCACTTTTGTTTCTCTCTCTGGAAGAAGGGTGAATAATGCTCTGTGGAAGAATTATGGGCAATGGTGGAGGCAAGCAAATTGACCACAGCTGTTTTATCTGTGACCAAGCTGGCACCATCTCTAAGATGGCCGACAGAAGCCAAGCTACCCTTGCCCCTAATTCTTCAAACAGCCTTCCAGACTTTCTGGGATGGAGTTAATGAGGAGACAAAACGTCTCCAGGAAGCACAGCGTTCACGTTTTAAAATGTAACGGGCCTTCGCCCTCTGTCTTTTAAAGGTTAAAACATTCACTTGCGACGGATTACGAAATGCACATCGCTGAGCAGATTTGCGCGTTTTTTAGCCTTGCGGCACTCTTCGTTAAACCATGGTACTCTCGGCTTCCGAGGGACTGATGTGGAAGTTTTAGGGATGGTTTCACCCGCTACGTCCAGCAAAATAGAAGTAAAACAAGAAACAGGTTCTTCAGCTGACATGACCACCCCCTCTCTAATAAGACTGACAGAGGGAGGCAAACAGAGGCCAGTTAGCTTTCTTGAAATTCCAGGGCCCCACCGGTGGGTCCTCCTCACAGCTGACTGATGACAGGACTACTGGGAAGTGATCACTACCACACAGGTCATCGTGAACCCTCCAGTCAAAGTCCAGCATGAGAGAAGGATCACACACAGTGAGGTCTTGAACAGAACTGGATCCTGAACCTGGGTTAGAGTAGGTAGGGGAGAGCCATCGTTAAAGACACATAATTTAAGAAAAAAACATCTTCTAACATCTGACCTCTGCCATCATAGTGGTCACTACCCCACAGGTGAGCGTGACCGTTAAAATCTCCCATGAGAATAAATGATTGATTGATTGTACATTGCTTAACGTCCCAACAGCAACAAGACTTTCTCAGGACATGCCTGCACTGCTTGTGAAAAAAAACTAAACAGAACATTGAATGTATGTCGCCAGCAGGTCCAACACGTTAAATAAACCTATGAAATGGGGCCTAAATAAAGCTAAGACCATTTAGCAACACACATCCAATATCAAGAGCTACAGGCAGCGCAGACAGTAGGGAGAGTTTAAAAAAGGCAAATACAGGTGAATGGACCAAGGGTAGACAGAAACACATACCCCAGAACAGAGAGGAAAACCCACCCTGGTGACCCTGGGAACTAAAAAGTAGTTAACCCCACCCGAGTCCCCCAGGGCGGGGGCATGAGAATAAAGTGAGGGGGCAGCTGATCTACTAAGTTAAAAATATCATTACTACAGACTCGCACGGATGGTGGCAGGTAAACACTGCATATGGTTATGGTCTTCCTTAAGGTAACCCGAGCTGCGACAGCTTGAAGACAGGTGTCGATGCTAACGGGGCTACAAAAAATTTGGTTGCTAATGAGAAGAGCCACCCCACCCGAGCGCCTCTCCGAATCAGAGCCTTTATGGACAACGTTAAAACCATTAAAAGAGACAGGGTCTGAAGTCTTCAGGTAATTCTCCTGAAGAGATACTACCGAGGGGTTATAAGACTTGACTAAACTACGCAATTCCTCAAAGTTAGCACGAAAATTCCTCTGAAGAAGAGAGTACATGGTTATGTCTTATGTGGGGGAGAAGAGTTTCTTCCCCCCTTGTCCTTTGCTTTGGAAGGAGTCGAGGAAACGGGGGCCGGCTCCAAGGCCTCCTCTGGTTCTTCGGAGATGAGGGGAGTGGAGCCGCCGCAACACCAGCTACGACAACTTCCATTCCCTCCATCTGCTCCTCCAATGCAGCATATTTGTTTTGAAGGGGGATATCAGTGTCTCCCTTCTGGGCCTGTGTGCACATCGGTCCCATAGCTTTCTTAGACTTCTGACTCTGGGCAGCGTTCCTGCCGCTAGAGTTAGCGGCCTTAGAAGGCTGAGCAGAGCCAGAAGCCTTTGTATTGACAGGCTTCGGTGGGGGCTTAGGGGCAGCAGAAGGCGGTGCTACCGGACCGGTAGTGTCCGCCTTCTGCGTTCCCTGGCTCCTTGTCACCACTGGAGGAGGGTTACTCTCCAGGGGCGAGAGGAGCCGAGGCTCTGCTCCCAACCTAGAGGTTGGGGTTTGACAAGAGAAGTCTTTGGTGGGGCGCTTGCCTGCCATCGCAGCACTGAATGTATACACAGAAGTGTTACTTGAGATTGTGGCAGCCTCAGCTGCACCAGGGCTGTCAACCAGTTTTTTGGCGTCCGCTAAGGACAGCCCCTGCTCCACACGCACCTGCTGAATCTTGCACTCGGATATCCAATGAGGACACTTCTTGTCCGAAGCCATATGCGCCCCCTGGCAATTCACACACAGGCGGATGGCTGTGCAGGACTCGGCAGTGTCCAGGCTTAGTGCAACGGGAGCATGAAGCCTCTGCATGGCGGCATGGCTTCTGCCCATGGCCATACTTTTGGCACTTAAAGCACCGGAGGGGGAGAGGGACATACTTCTTCACTTTGAGGGAGTAGTAACCTCCCCAGATAGCAGTAGGATTGATTGATTGATTGTACATTGCTTAACGTCCCGACAGCAACAAGGCTTTCTCAGGACGTGCCTGCACTGCTTGTGAAAAAAATAATAAACAGAACATTGAATGTATGTCGCCAGCCGGTCAAATACGTTAAATAAACCTAACACATGGGGCCTAAATAAAGCTAAGACCATTTAGCAACACACATCCAATATCAAGAGCTACAGGCAGTGCAGACAGTAGGGAGAGTTTTAAAAAGGCAAATACAGGTGAATGGACAAAGGGTAGACAGAAACACATGCCCCAGAATAGAGAGAAAAACCCACCCTGTGGGGCTGACCAGGGTGACCCTGGGAACTAAAAAATACCTAACCCCACCCAAGTCCCCCAGGGCAGACCCAGGTGGGGTGGCAGTAGGAGGGGGGGGGATGCCAAACGTCAGGATGATGGTAGGGAGACGGATCTCCCTACCACCTCGTTTGGAAACCCCCTGTGACTTAAGGTTCCGTACAAGTTCATCTTCCGACAGTTCTGCCAATGCTTGATGTTTAATCACTCCTCTAGAAGAATTCATCGTTTTGTGGGGTGTAACCTCCACTGGAGTGTCTCCAATAGAGGAGAGCCTCAGTAGCCCGTTGGAGTGTGCCCAGGTATGGCACTCTACCAGCAAGTCACCAGACCTGAGGCGCTGGGCCTCAGGCCTGCCAACACAGCTCCTGAGGGTCTCCCCTACCAGGAAAGGGTGCAGCTTGGAAACAGGCTTCTCTTTAACTTTGTTGTGGATAATGAGAAAGAGGGGCCAGATAGCCGACACCCGAGGCGTCGCTTCCTCACAGTCGGAGTCGCTATCATTCTCAATGTCAGCGGCTATGTACCGCTTTGGTGCCAGTTTTTTTTTTTTTTTTTTTTTTTTTGTATTTTCCATATTATAGTATGATAGATATTCATCCCCCGGGGGTCCCCGCCCACCACTGAGCCCAACAAGGGAAAGTGCATTTGTCGGCGGGTCTCCAGCCGATGCACAATGGAGACTGCCCGAAATATAATACTCAGGGGGTTAAGCCCGTTTGAACTGTCTGAGCCACCGCCTTCTATCACACGGCTGAATGCAGGGGAATACTGGCGTAGAGCACCTAATCAGCAGCAGAGGCTATAGCATGGTGCTCCGTATATCAGCCTGCATGTCAATGGGATAGGGCTCAACGTGACTAGGCCGGTATGACTAGCCTCCCGTTTAGGCAGAAGTCAAGGCCAAAGTTTCAGCCACCAGGATCCTCTTCTCCCCGGCACGGGTCTCCAAGCATGGCAAACACTCGGGATCCAAATGGCCAGAAACTAATGAGTATTTTTAAGGACCAATCCAACATGGTAAGACCTGGGTTAGCCAAGCTCCTTAAAAACCGGACCAGTGAAAAAGACTGAACAACATATCTGTTGACGTCAAGTCCTATCCTGGACAATGATGGCACCTCTCTGCTAGCCCACTCAGTCAGTGACTGAAGAGACTACCCACCACCGCCACGTGAGGCCAGTGCCGAGTTGGCAGGGAGATGTAGGAAGCAGCTTTCAGTTCCATCTAGTGGCGAACAGGTCGAACATCAGCGTCTCCCTTTGCACTTAGAGTAGCTGTAAGGTATCAGGGCGCAGTTATCACTCTGTGCGAAGCCGCTGCCCCTGGCGCGAGGGGGAGTCCGCACATACTTTGAAAAGGCCTGGTAAGTGCCATGCTCACAGAGTGATGTCCTGATCCCTGACCACCGGCGGACCTGGAACACGAGGATGCAAGGGGAGGGTGAGCGCATTCCCCCTGGTCCCAAAGTAGGACACGGCCGTCTAGTTGTCTGAGAGCACCAGTACCCCGTTACGCGAGTCGTTCCTCCTATCTGGCGAGAGTCCGCCACCCCGCCTTCACCTCCAGCCAGCTGATAGCTGCGTGTTCCCCCATCTAGCTGGCCGAGGCTGTGACACTCCGGCCACAGGTGTGCTCCCCTGCCTGAGCGACTGTGTCCGTGCAGATGGGGATCTGTGGCGGTGGGGAGAAGAGTGGTGCTCCCAACGCTAGCCAGGTACTGTCCATCCACCGCTGGTGATGAGACTTGACTGAGGAGAAGCGCCAGTGCAGGAGCGACTGAAGCTGTATCGGCCGAGAAGAATCTGCCTAGGGGTATGTAGACCCAACAGCTGGGGTTAGGTCCTGGCCAGGAGAGCTCCGCGCGTGATGCTCCGAGTGTAGCCTCCGCTATCTTCTATATCCGCCCTACGGGAGGTTGTACCCGATTGCTGTTGGTCAGCCTGTCCATGCCTAGGTGGGAACCTGCGTGCCGGTATCCCGTCGGACTTGCCTCCCTGACCAGTAATCTGCGTCGGCGGGGCCGTCAGCCAGGAAGCCGTGTCCTCCAACGCTTTCGCCATCTGGCTGTTATCTTTCCTCTTCAAAACTTCCTTCCCTCTATCTTGTCTCCTCTTCTTCACCGGAGGAGCCCGGTAGACCAGGTGGTTTTAAGTGGGGCTGGAGGCCGCTTGTCGGAACCTTGAGACAACTCCGTCGACTGTCACGGAGGGAACCCCTGGGCTGAGGTTAAGTCCAAGGGTAGGGTCCGAACCGCAACAGCACCCCGCGGAAGACGAAGAGTAGGTCACGCCACGCCGCCGGAAGGAAGGGTACATGAAGATATGCGACCGCTAGGTCCAGGCTCAAGGCGAAATCGTGGGGCCACACCGCCCCCTCAGTGCTCTGGCCATATCCAACCTGAAGCGCGGGGCTGAAGTACTTGTATAGAGCCGACAGGTCAATACTGGGCGCCACTAGCCTCTGGGTTTGGGGACCAGGAACTGCCGACTGTAGCATGCCAGGGGGTGTGGACGCAAGACCACCTCCAGGGCCTCCTCCTGGAGTAGGGCTCTCACCACGCCGCACAGCGCTATCGCCTTGAGCCGATCCCCTTGTACTCACGTCCACAGGGGGGAGAGTCGCAAGGGAGGGGGTGAATGGAAGGAAATCCTCCGTACTGTCGACGAACCATGGTTCGACCTGCCATAGCTGTAGCTCTGCTCTGAGGACCGGTGCTTCACAGAGCGCCTCTGGACCAGGCAGTGGAGGGTGCGGGGAGGGGGGGGGGGGGGGGGGGGGGGGGGGGGGCTTCGCCGACTCCTTGCCGTCTGCCAAGTCGGTCCCAAGGTAGGGTGCCCCCGAGCGGAGCCTAGCGCCGCAGTTCCTTCACCGAAGCTGGGAGGGCGTGGCATCGTCTCAGCAGTTTGTACCGTCACATCAGGTCGCCGTTGGTGGACGCCGCCCCGAGAGGTCCCAGGAGGTCTCCCGCCACACGACCACTGACTGCATCATCTCGAGGAATCCCGCACCCGCAAAGGGTAGCAGGCCAAGGTAGCTGTACTGTCCAAACCTCATGGTGAGCCGAGACTGCCTCCGCTAGATCCCGGGAGCTTGCCAGAAGAGGGAGCGACTTGAAGCACTTGGGGCCGCCGCGGTGACCATCGCCGAGGCCTTCCTCTCTGGAGCGGAAACAGAGGGCAGTAGTCTGGAGTGAGGCATGACGCGATGAGCCAGGACATCTCGTCCAAGGAGCAGCGAGTCTGCAACGCCGGGACCGCGTCAACCACGGAGTTGGAGAACGCCGACCGTCTGCCAGGTGTCTGCCGTCTACGCCCAACGCCGCCACCAAGTCCTCCGAGTGTAGACAGAGCGCCTCCTCGCCGTCCGCCGCTGCCCGTGAAGAGGAAGCCGCTGCCAGTCTGAGTGCCGACTGAAGCGTAGCCCCTGGGGGGAGTTTGTTCCTGTGAATCGTTGCGGACCGCTGGTGAGGGCTGGGCCGGTGCCGAAGGGAGGCTGCTTCCGTCCTGCGGCTGCTATCGCAGTGGTCCCGGCGCCGACATCGAGGTCGTCAAGTCCTCAAGAAAGATCGGTCCCCGCAGGTCGGCCGAAGATCGGCTGCTCCTGAGGGTGCCTCGGAGGTCCAGTGTCGCGAAGAGCTCCGCCGCTGCGTCGTGCCCACACTTGTCCGCCGATCTGGAGGAGCAGTAAAAGTAGACGATGCTGGCGTGGGGTATCTGTAGCGCCCTGTCCCCTTCTGCTGCAGTCACTCTCACGAGCGTGTAGACTTGGGGGAGGAGGGGGTGGGGGTGTTTTGCTCCGGGGTCCACCCTCGACGAGGAACCACATCTCATCAGCTGAAGTACTGACCGAGCTTGCTTGCCTCTGTGGCAGGCTCCGGTCTCGGTGGATCTGCCCTGACTGGGGACCTCGTCCTGTCTGTGGGCTCTGTCCTGTCTGTGGCTCCACTCTCTCTGTTTTCTCTCTCATTTATTATTCTTTTCTTTGTCTTGAGACCCCGGAGTCTGTGAGGATGTGAGGAGGAGGGGAAGTGAAGACGTCCCCTCGTGTGTGGTATGTATAGCGCCCTGTCCCCACGTGCTGCGATCGTTCTTCGATCGCGGAGACCGAGGACGCTGGGCATCCCTTACTGCGCTTGTAAGGCGCGAGGGTAGTGCTTCAGGAGTCTGCCCTCAACGAGGAATCACATCTCGTCAGCTAATAGTACTGACTGAACTTGTTTCATCTCCGTAGAGGCTGTCAGTCTCAGTGGTTCGCCTGAGGCTCCACACTCTGTCTGGGGACCCCGAAGTCTGATTCCGTGGCTTGTTGCGTCGGCGGCTTAATTTCCAGTCCTGCTCTGTGAGGTGCACCCATAGTGCGGACCTGTCCAGGCGCTGATCGGGTCTACGGCAAGAGGGCGCTGTCGTCTGAGGGGTGGTCCCCTGCGTCTGCTGCCTGGGTTCTCCATTTCCTGGTGGCGTGCACGAGACCCAACAATTTCCGTGTGGGGGGGACCGAGCTCTCAATGCCTGTTTATCCAAATGTGGCGACTTGCGCGTAGGCATATCCCTGGCCAGTAAAGGCGGGTCAGAGCTCTCGATGCTAGACAGGATGGCAAGTCTCGTCGGCTGCTTATAGGCTCTGTGGTCCGCTAAGGACGGAGCAGCTCTGTTCGTGGCACCGGTGGGGGCAGCAGGTCCCTTTCCGTGCCGACCAGCTCACGATGTCTAAAAAGGCTTTCCTCTGTGTTACTTTCATGGCTGCGGTCGCTACAAGGCTGCATGCCGGTCTCTCTCCCCAGTAGAACGCCCACAGCTGCGACCATCGTTCTTCCTTCCACGTCGCACATTGTATGCAAGGTCGACTGGAGGAGCAGGGTAGGCAGACATCGCGCGCATCGCTAGCCACTGGAAATCGGCATACTTGATGCAGGTCCTCACCTAAGCACTGTAAAATAAGATAGACAAAGGTCGGTGCGGGTGCGCGGAGCTTCCTTGTGAGGGTCCAAGCTCCCGGTCGGTCGCATATATAGCATCCGATCAAAGCCGCCGCCCGGTAACCGCCGGTTGAGGCAGTAACCAAAGTTTTACCTTGTCATGTCCCGAGTACCAGTAATCCACAAGACCCAACCATCAAGTAAATCCTCCGAAAGAGGGTAACCCAACACTCAAACCAAACAGGTAGTAACACATGTCCAAGGAATAGCCACGTAAATCCACGCAAGTCGAGTTCACAAAGGTAATCCCACCATACACGGCTGGAGCATGCGAGGTGCACACGACCGGCTATGTGAAGCTAAGTGAAGAGACTGGCAGAAAAGGGTGAGTGCGCCACCGGATAGGGAAGTACGGGAGGCTACTCGGGGTGTCCTGGTAACGACACCCCAGTGTTGCCTCCCCTGTTGTGAGGGACACAAGTTTTTGGGGCTAAAATTGGTATGCTAAGCGAAGCTTCCTAGTAGTAATGTCATCGGTGATGATTTTGAAAAAATATAGTCTCTTAATTTGTGTGTTGGTCTGTGATTTTGGACGGTACAACTGCAAGAAACAAAAATCACAAGCCAGTACACAGTGTACTATCAACCCCCTGATTAGTATCGTCCATAGCAGTCAAAGGATTAACGACAAGCCCAAAACATGTATGACTATTAGTTCTAATCTGATAGTGATGCACCCCAGAAATGCACTCCTCCAAGGAACACGGATGTAATTTAAACCCTTTGGCCATTGGCAGCGGTTCTTGTTGTGATGATTCCTCCAGAAATCATCGTCACAAAAACTGCTGACATCCGAAAGGTTAACCCTTTTACCCCGGATCCGAACAGCAGGAGATGGCTTGACCATGATAATTTGACCATGATAATTCAAAGGTAGTGCCAGATCAGCTTGGCGCCTTCAGGCGCCAAGCTAATCTGGCACTACCCTTGAACTGTCATGGTCAAGCCATCTCCTGCAACTGGCACATAGTCGTTAGGCAAGACCTCCAACATTTTAGAAATGGGACCTTGGGGCCAAAAGGGTTAAGCAAACAACAAGGCTGAAATCCTTATGAGCCCTGACAGCCTGTGGGTGTCCATACAGATCGATGCCTCTTGCTGATTTTGCTCTATATACATTTGCTGCTAATGCAACCTGTTAGACTGGGCACAGATGAGGATGCGTGACTGTGGCTTCTCTCTCAGCAGCACCATCGCAGCTTGGGCCAGTGTCTCAGTCTTTCCAGTCCCGAATGGTCCATACATGATGAAGGGAGGCGTGTAGCCAGTGCGCTCGGCCACAATGTGGCGAACAGCCTGAATCTGGTCTTCATTCAGCACACGAGTTCTGTAAAATATGAGGACTTCTTTAACCCCTTTGTTCATGCAGCCGCCACTACTGAAAACAGGACCGATGGCTGAAAAGACAAGGGGTTAACCCATTGCGTACGTAATGGGAAATACCCAACACACTCTGCTATTGCTGTGAAAACATACATTGCAAAAAATCAACTGTCAGAAATCAGCCAATATGTACATGTTAATTATACATTTCTGGAGTCTGTACGGTGACGGCCTGAAACAAACAGGCAAAGCTCTTATGGCTCACATGCATAACCAATCAACACAGATAACCTGATCTTTGTGAACTTGACCTGTCCATATCACTACGATCACCAAGTGTTCTAAGGTCTTAACAATTATAAAAAAGTTTGAATTTTGTATCAATGAAATCTATGGTGTCTAAATATTTATGTATTTCTCACAAATCTATCAACCTCCTGTGACCCTTGACCTTTGCAAGTCACTGAAAATGGTATGATTAGAAAGGTCTTGCCACAAAGTATCCTCAGACCATGTTTGAAGACTGTGACTTGAATAGTCTCTGATAAAATGTAATGTTAAAGTTTACCATGGACAGCCAACACATTTGTCAACCTCCCTTGCCCCCTGACCATTGCGACAGATCAACCAAATTAGTATCTAAACACTGATAAAACCCGTTATTGTACCCAAACGCAGCATTTTTCACATTTGTGGACCTCCCCTGACCCTTGACCTTTGCAAGCAGTCATCCAAATTAGTAAACATAGGTCTTACCATTAGGTATCTCTGTACCAAGTTTGGGTCTGAAGTTTGAAAATATATTGATTGATTGATTGTACATTGCTTAACGTCCTGACAGCAACATGACTTTCTCAGGACATGCCTGCGCTGCTTGTGAAAAAAAACAACTAAACAAAACATTGAATGTATGTCGCCAGCCGGTCCAATACGTTAAATAAACCTACGAAATGGGGCCTAAATAAAGCTAAGACCATTTAGCAACACACATCCAATATCAAGAGCTACAGGCAGCGATTACAGTAGGGAGAGTTTAAAAAAGGCAAATACAGGAGAATGGACCAAGGGTAGACAGAAACACATGCCCCAGAATAGAGAAGAAAACCCACCCTGTGGGGCTGACCAGGGTGACCCTGGGAACCAAAAAGTAGTTAACCCCACCCAAGTCCCCCAGGGCAGACCCGGGTGGGGGGGTTTGAAAATATAGGTCGTTTGACATTGGAGGAGCACATTTTCACAAATATCTCCACAAAGAAGTACTTTTCCATACCAATCTTAGACCAAATATCATTCAGTGTGTCAGGTTTGCTGTACAGTTGTAAAAATTCACAAGTTTGTTAAGAAATGTCTAATTTTACATCCCTAAACATGGCCCAGACATATCAAGCCCATTATAAGAAAGATCCATTGTCACATGAATTGGCCAAGTTTTCAAGTCCTGAAAAGGTGCAGGCATACATGAAGTCTGCATGCTTGCCCTCAATACTGTAATATGCTGGGTTGGGTATTGAAAATGGCTTGTTCTCATCTTTTCACCAATTTTTTATGACTGTACAGCAAAATCATAAGGGTTCAGTAAAAATATTCCATATTAGGTCAATTGGCACTAAATGATGCTTGTTCTCAAAGTGGTATAGAAATGTGTTTCTTTGCCGAGATAATTGGAAAAAACGTTGTGCGCTCTAGTGTTCAAGTGTCTAAACATAAGGAAAAGGTTGGCTTTTGTACCAGCGAAATCCGTATGCATTTTTCACAAATTATTTGACCCTCCATGACCCTTGACCTTTGTGAGGGGTTAACTAAATTAGTGTGATAGAAAGGTGTTACGATCAACTACCTTTATGCCAAATTTGACTGAAAAGTTTGTAAAAAGTATGATAAAAACTACAATTCTATCAAAACCTGGCATTTTTCAAACACTTGCTGACCTTCTGCAACCCTTGACCTTTCCAAGGGGTCATCCAAATACCCAAATTAGTATGCATAGAAAGGCCTAACCATCAGGTATCTCCCTACCACATTTGACAAAATTTGGGTTTGAAGTAGAAAATAGTATTTGAGAAAGAAACAGTTTCTCTGGGTTTGAAGTTGAAAATAGTATTTGAGTTGAAACAATCTGCATCAAAATAATGCTATTTTTAATAATAATCATAATAATAATGCGGATTTGTTGAGCGCTTATTTTAAAAGTAGCTCTAAGCGCTGATACAAAAAGAAAACTAAGAACAAAACACACACACAGACAAACACAAACAAATACACACAACCGCACCCACACGTGATAGTTGTAATGACTACAGCTATGATTCAATTATGACAGTTGCTGGGGTCCATAAAACAGGACCATGACATATTCCTCTGCGATATACAGAGCTTGAGAGAGAAGGGGGGGGGGGGGGGGTGGGGGGGAGATTTCATGTGGGATTAGTTATTTGGTTTATTTGGGTTTAACGCCGAGCAGGCAACTAAGGCCATCTCACGGCGGGATGGGTAAAAATCTGGTCAGCCAGACTAAAAGCAAGGTCTTAAGACAAGATGTAAATATAGCTTAAAAATGTCAAGCTAAAATGTCGCACGTCTTTAAAAGAAACATCTACAGACTCTCAAAAAGGGTTTGATTGATTGATTGTACATTGCTTAACGTCCCGACAGCAACAAGGCTTTCTCAGGACCTGCCTGCACTGCTTGTGAAAAAAAATAAACAGAATATTGAATGTATGTCGCCAGCCGGTCCAATACCTTAAATAAACCTACGACATGGGGCCTAAATAAAGCTAAGACCATTTAGCAACACACATCCAACATCAAGAACGACACTGGCAGCGCAGACAGGAGGGTGAGTTCCAAAAAGGAAAATACAGGTGAATGGACCAAGGGTAGACAGAAATACATGCCCCAGATTAGAGAAGAAAACCCACCCTGTGGGGCTGACCAGGGTGACCCTGGGAACCAAAACTAGTTAACCCCACCCAAGTCCCCCAGGGCAGACCCGGGTGGAGGTTTCATAAATAAGTGGGACGGGAGGAACAAAAAGAAACAGCTACTAACATACGCCCTGTTATGGTTATGAGCCTATCTAGTCTACCATGGAGAGGGGTAGACTGGTAGACTTCAAACCCTCCAAGTCTAATTAATGGTCCTTTCACTTCTGAGGTCAAACACATTCACACAGTTTTCAAAACACTCCACACTCATTCCAGCACACACGCTGACCATGACAGCTCAAAGGTAACAGTGACTGATCAGAATGTTAACTTTTCAAGCTGAAAGCTAATGGGCCGCTAAACATGAGCCAACATGAACGATCCTTTGGCTGCAGTTGGCGCTGGAGGTGAAAGCTATGCCTGAGGCATTCACCACACACCAGAGGTATCCATGTGTCTTCTTGACACAGATCTTAATAAGGCACTGCTGGCGTTAGGGACCAACAGAATTTATGAGTCTTCCCAACTAGTAAATCTATGTCTGTGTTGTAGTATGAAGGGAATGATCAGGTGTTCAGTGATACACTGAGCAGTCCTGGGATCTGATGTCTGGAGATTGTGACACTGGCACAGCGCATAGGTTTTATTTAGCTATTGCAGACACCTCACTTGACTGGCCTTCGCTTGACATGTGTTTTGTACATTTTAACGCGCCAATATGACACGCTGGCACAAGAAAATACTAATGACAACTTCTCCGTGCATCAGCTTTATTTAAACACTTGCTGTTTATTTTTTAAGTAGCCACCAAGGCAAATAACCCGATTAACCCATCTAGCCCCTGGACCCTGCAGCAGGAGATGGATTGATCATGATAATTCAAGGGTAGTGCCAAATGAGCTTGGCGCACTACCCCTTAAATTATGATCAATCCATCTCTTACAACTGGTACATAGTCGTTAGACAACGCCTTGGAAATGCGACCATGGGTTAAGAGGGTTAAACTGACAGCCAGCTGCAGCCTGTGGATGTCGTGCGGCCACTGCATCTCAACAGTGAACAACTTCCACTTGAGACAAACCTAGACTTAAGTGTTCATTGTACTCACTACTGTCACAAGGCCCTTCGTGCATACATGTTCATGTGGAGGAGGTCCTTGAGGGTTCAGTGTCAATCTAGTCTCACCTGCCACGCTAAGCATCTTAACTGCTTAAGTGGAGTGTGTCATATCGATTATGCGCTTAAACTAGTTATAGCCCTAATCATTTGCATGTGTGGTCTTAATCTGGAGGAGATCATTTGGAGATTTGTGTTTAGCGAGGTAAGGGGAAGAGGTGTCGGGAAGGGGGTTTGGGCTGTTGACAAAGATATATTGCGGTTCACTGGCGTCTGCAGTCGGTCCGATTTGGGGGGAAAATCCAAGGTCCCTCCACGATATATCCCAGATCTCAATATAACAAAGTACAATACATCAAGTCAGAGCTGAATGTAAAATGGCTGGGGATATGGACTAGTCATAGGCAGTGTTGAAGAGGTGAGTTTTGAGATTTTTTTTATCCCTTTCTGGGCCCCGTCACAATAACCTTTGAGAGAGGTCACTAAAATTGGTATGTTTAGAAAGGTTTTGCCACAAATTATCATTGGGCCAAGTTTGAAGTCGGAGGTTTGAATAATCTCCGAAAAAATGAATTTTTCCTCTAAAATGTATTTTTTGGAAAAATACTTACCAATGACATGACTTTGTGCAAGTGACTACTACTTACCCAATTTTAGCCTAAGAACCCTTTGTGTTCCAACACAACCCGGGAGGCACTCGGGGAACCCCCAGAGGGGCCGAGAGTTGTCTCCCGTCCTTGCCCTTCCGGTTCTGAGTCACGTGGTGACCAACCAGTCGAAATACTTAGCTCACCAGCGGCAAGTGGGGCAGGCGGGAGGGTCCTCCGAGTCATGTCATTGGTAAGTTTTTTCTTTTTACATTTTACAGGAAAAATTCATTTGTTTCCGCAAAATACATTACCGATGACATGACTTTGTGGAAGAATTGCGAGGAGGAAGGTGCCGCGCCCAAAACACCGCCACAGACGGGTTATAGTCAGAGCCATCCTCCCTGCCGCAAACTCCCAAAAACCCATGGTGCCAGGAGGGAGTGTTGCGCTGCGATGATGTCCCCTACCAGAGCAAGGTTGTCTCGCTGGCCTGTCAGATCCCGGAGGTAGAAGCTGGCGAAGGTCGATCTGCCCGCCAGCCCACAGCTGCCACGATGTCTTGGACAGAGCAGTTCCGGTCGAACATGACGCTCGTGGCCATGGCTCATACCTCGTGTGCGCGTATCTTCAGCCTCTTTGCTCCCTGCGGGGAGAGGTCCTGGAAGGCGGACCGCATGAGTCAGCGTAGCCAGGAAGATATCGTCTGGGCTGTTGAGTCAGTTCTGCCTGGATTCAACGGCAGAAAAAGGCGTGAGCGTCCTCTCCGGACGGCTTAGGATCTACGTAGGCAAATGCGTAGAGCGCGCATGGGATCTTGGCCTGGTCTCCTGGGGAAGTTCGCGTCTCTCAGCAGCCGTAAGGTAACACCTGTGGCTTGGTCAAGGAGACCTAGTCTTGGCAAGGAAGTCTGGGTCCGGGACCATCTGTCCGGAACTGCAGGCATGACGAGCGGGGAACTGGACGCTGCAGGCCGAAGTGAGTCTTAAGATCGGCGAGGTCTATGCAGAGGCCGGAGTCCGGGCGGCCGAGGTGACGGTAGGTGTCGGCAATCATGGACAGGTATCCCCTGATCGTGATGGGGGCCAAGCCCTGGTCCCCAAAGAGCCAGAGGAAGAGTCAGCGAGCTGGGGGTTCGTCAGTTCAGTGGGGGAGAGTCGCTGGTCAGCGCACCAGGACCACAGTACTCACCATCTCCCCTCGTAGACGTGTCTGGTTGAGGGTCTGCAGGCTGTAGCGATCGCTTCCACTGCTGCACTCGAGAAGCCTCTAGCGGTGAGGGCTTGCCGCACAATCTCCAGGCATGAAGGAGGAGACACTCCGGGCACGGGTGGAACAGCGGCTGGTGCGGTTGCTTGAGCATTGTGCTCGGCGTGGGTAGCAGCAGGGGGGGGACGCGTGGCGAGGTTGAGGAGGTCGGTCGGTGGTCCAAGACCAGTTCCAGGAGAATGGGGCGGCCAGCACGACGACCGCATTGCATCCTAGAGGCTTGAGGAGGACTTTGGGAAGGAGGACCGTCAGGGGTAAAGCATACGCGATGAGACCGTCCCACGGGATGGAGAGCGTGTCGACTGCCCAGGCAAGGGGGGCTGGAATCGGGGAGACGAAGAGGGGAAGCTGGCGATTCCACCTCGTGGTGAGCAAGTCGATCATAGGCGTCTCCCAGTGAATGCAGATCATCTGAAAGATGTCCTTGCGTAGCGTCCACTCCGTGTGAAGCAGCTGGCCGCGCGAGGGGAGAGAGTCGGCCAAGATGTTCCGGTGGCCGGGAACGTGTCGAGCTCGGAGGGAAATGGTGCGGTCCTCGCACCAGCGCATCAGACGGTAGAGGAGCATGCACAGGTCGGGTGAGTGCATTCCGCCCTGCTTCTGGATGTAGGAATCACTGTCGCATTGTCCGAGAGGACGAGCAGCTCCTGGTGATGGAGGTGTACGTCCCAAGCGATGAGGGCTAGCCAGACCGCTTGCAGCTCCAACCAATTGATGTGTCTGTCTGCCAGCTCCGGAGGCCAGGGGCCCGATGTCATGAGAACCGCGGTAGCAAATGGGCACCCCACCCGGAGAGACTTGCATCGACACACAGAGAGAGCTGAGGGGGCGGAGAGGCCAGGGGGACTCCCGAAGCGAGCCACGACGTGTCCATCCAACACCACCGATGGGGACGAAGCATCCGAGTCATGGGCACCCGGGCAGCTATGTCGCCAGAGGACGGACATCAAAAGAGCAAGAGGTGCAGCTGTAGTGGTCGAGAATAAGGACAAGGGGGAGGAGATCCGCCGCAGCATTCATCATGCCGAGGAGCTGAAGCCAACTCTGGTGGGGCTGCGTCCTGCTGAGGTAACTGGCCGGCTAGGGCGACTAACTTCTGGATCCAAGTCTCTGGCAAACACACCCTGTTGAGGTCGGTAGCCAATACCATGCCGAGATGGACAAAGCGGCGTGAGGGAGTGAGGTCCGACTTGCCCACATTGACCAGGAAGCCCCAATCGCGAGAACAACCGTATCAGCGCATCCCTGTCCGCCATCAGGTCGGCCTCCGATGGTTCGCAAGAGGAGGTCGTCCAGGTAGTTCAACGTCGGACTGGAAGAAGACTGCCGGGCCTTGGCAACTACGGCGTCTATGATGTGGGTGAAAAGCCAAGAGCTGAGGTTGAGACCGAACGGGAGGGCCCGAAACTGGTAGATCACGCCGACAAAGGCGAAGCAGAGATACCTCCTGGAGGCGGGGTGTAAGGGGACGTGGAGCAATGCGTCGGAAGAACCAGACCGACAGCGAAGTCCACGGGCTGTACGGCGGCCCAGAGGGACCTGGCGGTCTCCAGGCAAAAATCCGTGCAGGGCACAGAGATCGAAGACCAGCTTGGGTACTACGAAGGGGAGGCTGAAGAAGGCTGGGGAGTTGGGGTGCAATCCGACCTGAGGCGGCCTATAGAAGCGTGGCGACCTCTCCACGTAGGGCGTCGGCTTGAGCTCATCGGGCGGAATCTCAGACCACAGCGGAAGCGATGCAGAGGTGGCGAGCACAAGGTGATCCGAAGGAACTCTGCAACGGTAGCAAGGATCCAGGGGTCACCGAGATCCCCAGACGGGGGGCAGACCGCGGCAGGCTAGAAGCATGGCATCCCGATGCATCAGGACACAGGGTGGCGGCAGTCAAGGCGCTGACCGACGAAGAACGCCGCCTGGTTGGCCACTTCCGCGAGGGCGAGGAGAACTCCGAGTAGGGCGACCACGACGGGCGCTAGTCGTCCTCGATGCGGCGGACGAAAGCTAGGGCCAGCAGCTCCAGGAACCCGAGCAAGCCAAGGAGTTCCGGACGAGCGACAGTCTTGAGCAAGCCCAAGGGAGGGCACGATCACTAGAGCAGCGCCGCCAACTAGCACTGGCACCGGAGGGTCCAAAGCAGAAGGGAGCAGGAGAAGACTGGGAACGCCTGCCTACCAGTCGTGTCGAAAGGCAAAGTCGAGTCCAGCCGGCCAGTGATGGTCGGAGACGTAGTCGTAGTCCCAGAAGCCGGCCTGTAGGCGCAGGGCGGAAGGCGTCCTGAAGGTCCCGAACTGAGAGGGCTGTGGAAGCGACGGAACCTCTGCACCTGCCGACCGGTGGCAACAAGGTGGAAACTACCTCTTGAGGAAGGGGGGGGGGGGGGGCCGGACAGAGGGCAGGCGCCAGCGGTAAGCGCGGCCGCGAACAGATGAGACGCCGCATCCAGGGCGAGAAGTCTCAGCACGGAATGGAGGCGACGAGGGGCAGCGGGAAGCGTTGTAGACGATAGGGCGACGACGGCGGAGGGACGCGCCGGGGCGACGGGCGGGCGGGCGGAGCAAGGCTGGCGCCAGGAGCGGGGGGAGCAACAGCGATGATGGGAGCACCGACGATCATGGTCCGGAGCTCCTACTTGAGCGCCGACAAGGAACCGGCGACCGCCGACATGGCGGGCAAGGCGAGTGGAGACGAGATGAACGAGAAGCTGGCCGTGGAACCGAAGCACGAGACTAGGCCGAAGCGATGAGGACGCAGAGGGGTTAGACGATGACACCAACAGCACTCGATGTTCCCAGGCGGTCACCCATCCAAGTATTAACCGAGCCCGACGTCGCTTAACTTGGTGATCAGACGCGAACTGGAGTATTCAGCGGGTAAGGCCGTTGGCGGAGGGCCGCGAGTGCTCGAGTGTCACACGTCGCGGTCGTTCCCACGCTGGTTCCCGAACGAGCGAGAATGTCTAGAGCTGCTGGCGGAGCGGGAGGGTACAGGTCTGTCAGTAGTCCGCGGACAAGGGGACACAGGCCTCTGCTGGCCGGCCTCAGAGAGGCGGGCACTCAGCCGATTAAATGACTCCCCGTAAGAGTCACCAAACTTCCGAGGCGAGAGAAGTCAGAACAGCCAGAGGATAAACGACGGCGCAAAGCGTGTCTCTGCAGGCCGGTCTCCTTGACCGTGCGGGCGGCAGGGTGGCTCCAGTCCTGCTAGAAGAGCTGGGCTCACGTGTCCAATGTGTTGTCCGATCCCCGCGGTCAGCGGTGGCGCGTGCGGTCACCTCTCCAGGAGCGGAGGGGGCGCCACGATGCTTTGGAGCTGAAGGTGGAGTGGGAGGCTCCGGTCCGCGGCCGGTCTTCAGACGATGGGACACAAGTCTCTACGGGCCGGGCTCAATGAGGCTATATGACCCCTCATAAGAGTCGCTGGGCTCGTCGAGGAGAGACATACCAGGACTGCCAGTGTACAACTTACGGCGCGTTGTGCATCTCTGCAGGCCAGGCTCAGTGAGGCGGGGCACTCTGCTGGCTATACGACCCCTCGTAAGAGTCAGCGGGCTTGGCAGTGGGTGCAGTCCTGTGGTACGCGCTGAGCATAAGTGTCCGACGTGTCGTCCGTTTCACAAGGTCGGGGCGGGCACGTGCAATCACGTCTCCGGGAACGGAGGGGAGTGGCAATAGAGCCGATCGGTCGGTAGACGGCGACGGCGCTCGCGCCAGTAAGGCTCATAGGCGAGGCCACCGTAGCTCGGGCCAGGTCGAGCAGACATCCCAGGCGTGGTCAGAAGAGCCACCAGTCCCGCGGAGACCGACCTTAGTTAGTCGCCGCACTGCAAGCAGGTGAGCCCCTGGCAACTGCAACACATAACAGACATGATAGGCGACCAAGCGTGGGCACCGAGGGGCCCCGCCAACGAAGTCAAGAGTTCGCCGTGAAAGCATAACACGAGCGCAAGAAGCGCCTCTGGTCGACGCAGCTGCCACACATGTCGGACACAACACGCTAACGGCGAGGGCACAAGGGGCCCCGCCAAGCTAAGACGAGCGTCGGGCGCAAAATGGTACAACGAAGTACGAGGAAACGAAGTGCCTCTGAACAAAGCGGGCGCCTGGCCCGGGGGCCAGCCGAGGGCTGTTACCGCTACCTTACCTCTCAGTCGAAGCGGGAACGGGGGAAAGAAACCTCCAAAACACCCTCAACGCGTGACAGCGGGGGGGGGGGGGGGGGGGGGGGGGGGGGGTGGTCCCACCAGAGTCAGCGCCGCGAAGACCGGGCCACTCCAGGAAGGCGCAGAAGAGACAGGCCGGTAGCACAGGCAACGAAGCCCTCCCAGAAGGCAGAACAGGCAGCGACGCAGGTGAAGCACCAAAGTCTAAAGCCAGAACAAGTCAAGACGACTGGGCGAAAACGGTTGCACCATACAGTCAGGGTCCGAAGGCTAACGCTGAAAACACGTCTGCACAGCACGAGCTAAGTAGAACGACTAGTTGGTCACCACGTGACTCCGAACCGGAAGGGCAGGGACAGGAGACAACTCTCAGCCCCTCTGGGGGTTCCCCGAGTGCCTCCCGGGTTGTGTTGGAACATAAGGGGTTCTTAGGCTAAAATTAAGTAGTAGCCACTTCCACAAAGTCATGTCATCGGTAATGTATTTTGAGGAAACAAATGCCAACGTTAAACATTACCACGGACGACAGACACTGGACAGATGACAGATGGCCCATTACATAGATATCACTATGCACACATGACACCTCCAGCATATGGAATGGCAGCCTGCTGGCTCACTTACTGGATTTTCAGGGTGTGGTGCTCATTCATGAAGTTAATCTTAGAGACATCGGGGAAGACGATGTCTGTAGACTTGAGGGCGTCCAGAGCATAGTGCATGCGAACAAAGCGCAGACGATCCATCTGGAACTGAACCTCCACCTGTCACACACACAAAATACATTCCTTGTAGAAAGCAAGTCAATTACATGTACTCTGTGTTTCTGACACTGAAATATTGATGGAATGGTTATCAAAATGTACACAAGAATGGCAACTGGTCGCAAAACTTCTGCACCCTGCCTTGTAGAAAAGCAAATCAATTATTGTGCGTTTCTGACATTTAAATATTGATGAAATCAAAATGTACACAAGAACGGCAGATGATCGCGAAACTTCTGCACCTCACAAAAAGCCGCCATAAACAGCCTTTATGTGAACTACTTTTGAAGCTGCCGATGATGTTCTATCCATGTGCGTGCATCATTTCACTGAAAGACCAATGTTGGTAGACGTATATCATGCTCTGGCTTCAGCCTGCACTCATGTTCACAGGCTGCCAGGTGAAATTAGGTTATCTATCGATGTGAGTAGAAACTAGGTAAAGAGTAAACCAAAATGTATTACCACCCCTAAATGCTTGCAGCATGTTTACATAAATGGAGCTTTCATTTCTAACGCCTGCACACTACAGAGAAAATGATGTAGGATTCCCTTATCTATAATTAGCACTAGTCCTTTTGCCAGATGGACAGTTGCATTGTCTGACACTTATTTGTACTTGACATCGAGTCCTAAAGTCAGGATGTTCAAAGTCTTCAACATTGCCCAAGTCTTGAGACTTTGTTGACCATGTTTATACAACGGACGCGAATGTGACAGATGGCTTACTACATACTAACTTTTGCTATTGCACTTGAGCCAAAGATGCAACAGAAAAAAATCATTAGGAACAAATTTCAACATGTGTATTAATTTGTATTCCCCCTTGAACATTTAGCAATCGGTAAACAGCAATCATGGGTGCATGCACAATGGGATTATCTGCATCAACTTGATCCAAAAAAACATCAAACAGTAATTCCAAACCTCAGTCATCTGTCCAGCCTTCAGCTTTAGTTCCCTGACACAGACTGGAGCAAGGCAGAGGTAGACGTAGTCCTTTCCGCGGCCATCATAGTTGAAATTTTCATCACTGAAGATGACAGCCTCATACACTCGCCGTTTGTCCCCCCGGTGGTCGGCCAGTAGCACGGAACGAACACTGGTCAGGATGAGTTTGCCAGAGCTGGTGTCCTCTGTCAGATTCTCAGTCAGCTTGACTTTCATGAACAGCTCACCATTACGCGTGAAGAAGGTGCCTTTCTGCTCAACTATCTGGTCCATCACTTGGGCCTCGGCCACAAGATTGAAACTGAAAAGCAACAAATGTTTACAATTCAGTATAATACAATACTACTTTATTGCCCCTGAGGGGACATTTTGGCGCAGCAGTATAACATAAAAAAAACAGAAAAGAATACAGAAAGATACATGTTCACATTATCCAAAACCCCCGCCTCCCCCCACCCACCCTCCCTTTCCAAACACACAAACACACCTGAAAGCAACTAACGCACTTATATACATGATAAAACACAAACTAATACCATACAACTAAAACAATTACCCTGATTCTGCCTTGAAAAACTATAGCTGGAATAGATTAAAGTTGCACTTCATTAGCTTTGTATCTTATCAAACCTAACAACTGATAATGAAAAAAAAGCAAACAAACATTTACAGCGGAGTCCGCTTAACACGAATTTCTGGGGACACGGAAAATCACTTTGTGTTAAACGTATTTTGTGTTAACCAATATGGCCTCAAAATTGATCGCGGCCCTCAAGGAGAAAGTGTGTAAGAGATATGTGCATGAATGAGTACGAGGTTAAAAGTGGGCACATTATCGTACGTTATATGCATACCTTCAGCTCGCTAGGAAAACGCGGAAACGTGTTCAGCTCGCGTATTTAATGTAAAATCCATCAGGTAAAATCCATAGTAAGTTACAATTCATCAGGTAAAAGCAACACAGGCTGAAGTACAATCCCGCATCGGTAAAAGGGTTGTGTTGGTACACGAATGATGCAAACAACATGAATACAGTTCAGAAACGCTAGCCAATGAGAAGACGGATTACAACAACCAAAAGCTATTCAGCCAATCACAGACTAGAGTTCGCTCTGATCTGTCGTGTACTACAGCGCGAGAGCGAAACATGAATTGGTTTTCGGTGAATGGAATCCATGTTCGTGTTAAACAGGTGAATAATAGTGAAATTGCCCTGGTTGGGAACCGAAACAAGCTTCGTGTAAAGCGAAATTTCGTGTTAAGCATTTCGTGTTATCAGTGAAATTTTAATACAGAATAAGAAGGCCGTCAGCCGGGAATGCAAAATCGGTTCGTGTTGACCGGAAATTCGTGTAAAGCGAGTTCGTGTTAACTGGACTCCACTGTAATATGATTATGCCTTGAAAAAATACTGCGACAGCTGGATCAAAAGATTATATTTCAAGATTGGTGCTTAACTAGCTTGGCGCCTTTCAAACCTAAAGCCGACTAGACACAACAGGCAGAGCCACAAGCATAGATCTTCATTAACCCCTATTTTTTTTTTCAAATGAGTGATTGATGATGCCATGTGTTGTGTGGGCAGACAGTGAATTTCCCCGTGAAGGATTAATAAAGTATTATTGTATTGTATCTTAGACGCACAGATTTTCATGAACGCTTGCAGCTATCAAAGCTAGAGAAACAGATTTTCATTAACCCATGCGCCTATCTTAGCTAAAGCCAGAGTTTCTCATGAACTCACCTGGCTATCTTAACTACATGCATAGATTTTCATTAACGCATGCGGCTATCTTAGCAAGAGACATTTTCATTAACCCCAGCTACCTTAGCTGTAAGCACAAATTCTCATAAAGCACAGATTCTCATGAGCCCCAACATCTGCAGGGCTAATTAAAATCTATGCATCTTGCTGACAGATAACGACTCTACTCATGCCTCTGATTTTACCTGGAAATCAGTCTGTGTCGCGTGATTTCCTCCAAATCCAGCATGCGGTGCATCTTGTGAACATAGTTGTGTTCATTCAGGTCTCGCATGCTGTCTTGTGTGACCACAGTTTCTGAAGACGCTGGCTCTTTATATTTCTGCAACATTTTGACTGTCAAGTCATCATAGGTGTACACGTAGGGGATCACTTCACGATTCTCCGTCGTCCACCGATCAAAAGACAGCATCTGGCGCAGGTCTCGCACCTACAATGAAATCAGACGTGATTACAGAGCAGTTTTATCAGATGGATTGTTGTTTTCCTGATGGATTGTACATCAAATTCACGAGCTGTACGCATGTGGTCTATTGTTGTCCTATGGAGATGAGAGTAAGCAGGTAAAGTATGATACTATGCATGTTTAACCTCCAGGGCAGGGCACACTCAGATGCACATCTCCCACACACTCTCTTGTTTCAGACTATGAACAAGTTTTAATCTAAATCGGTCAACACGAAATACGTTTTACACGAACTAATTTTCCCTGTCCCCAGAAATTCGTGTTAAGTGGACTCCACTGTACAATAGTGTTCAAAAGACAGATCAGCCATGATAGATCAAGAGACAGACTGACCACAACAGTTCAAGGGAACTGCCAGAACAGCTTGGTGCTTTAAGTGCTAAAGAATTCTGGCACTACTGTGGACACTCCCGTGTCTTGAAACGTCAGGGTTGACTGGGTCAAGTCACAATAACAGATTACAACTTTGCTTCTGACTTTTGTAAACATTTTTCTTACCTTCTCATGGACAGTCTCATGTCCAAGCTCAACGTTCAGTTTTCTCAGCAGTACAGGTTTTGTGCCAAAGTCAAAGGCCACCCACTGACTGAATGAGCCGAACATGCCGCCAGAGAAGTGAACATTCACAGTGTAGCAAGGAAGGCCACGGTTGTCTGCATCCTCAAATTGTTCTCCAGCAGCAATCTGGTGTTTGGAGCTGTCTGCACACTGCAGGTGGAAGTGCAGACGTGCACTGTGCTGTAGAAGGGCCACTCTCTCTAGAGTACGCTGCCAAACACAGATAATACCAAACATGAGTAGACAGGCAGATTTATGTGGCCTGAAACTGAACAAGCATATAGCTTGAACTGATATGCAGACAGAGGTGCAATGGGCTGTTTATCATTTTGAAGCAAGCGATGCAACATGAGTTCTGTCGGTATGTCTGTTTTGAAATACAGAGAAGACTGATAAAACCTAAAAATTTAATAAACTGTATTGTACTTGTCTTTTCTAAGCAGGCATCCTTCTTTGTTGGGTATGTCTCTGAATTTTACACAGCAGTCACCTTTTTGGTCTGGATTTCTATAAGCCATAAAACTAACAAAAACATTAATAAATGAAACAAATGAAACTGACATGCTGAGCCCTAAAAATGAAATTGGAAACTTCGGAAATGTCCTGTGAGGATTTGATAGCTTGGCGCCATTAGGTCATGGTCAATCCATATCTTCCTGCACTGTGTTACGGCTGAATTGGCTCAACAGTCGTAAATGTATTTAACCCAACAGCCAAATTTTGGAGGCGTTGCCCAACATCTGTACCAGTTGCAGGAGATGGATTGACCATAATTCAGGCCATTCAGTGCCAAGCTAATCTGGCACTACTCTTCAATTGTCATGCTTGATCCATTTCCTACTGTAGCATGGCTTCTGTTTTCACAACAGATTAAAGGGTCTGTAGACCCCCAGGTATAATTTTATAGGGTACACAGACCCCCATCTAAGCATAATAGAGGGTCCGCAAATTTAATATGAAATCTGTATGTTCTTTAAAATAAATTAACTCATTTAACTCTTTCCTCTTTATATTTGGTGTGATGGTGTGTGTGTCCTTTCCATGATACTGATTCTTTAACTAGTGAGCTATCATGCAAAAGCCTTCTCCCTCACACACACACAGAAAAACACATATTGTATTTAATTGTATGATCATTTGATAATGTATTTTAACAGAGAATATAGCCTTTTCTGCTGAATACATATCGACAACCAAAGTCTAACTTGTCTAAACTCTCTATCTGTGTGTGTGTGTGTGTGTGTGTGTGTGTGTGTGTGTGTGTGTGTGTGTGTGTGTGTGTGTGTGTGTGTACTTGAAAGTTTGTTTCAACCCATTCAACTCTTTCCCATCGTAAAATTTTCAGGAAAAAGGACGTGTTCCCTGGTGACGTATATTTTTGGGGTAGATTAAATTAATTTTCACAGCCTCCCAAGCTAACAACCATAGATAAATTGGGTATCATTGGAAAGAGCATTAAAAGTACTTTTCAAAACTGCGCGTATTTGTGCATCAATTTAGTGAGAAGTCGAACCAATTTGATTATTATGCAACAGAACAAACATGGCAGAGCAAAACATGAGAAAAGTGGTTTTGGTATCAACAGTGTAAGCACATGCCATGAAAAACCCAGATTTACTCACCAACATGTCAGAAAAATGTATTCCACAAGCAAAGAAATCACACAAGAGGTCTGTCCCTTCTTGAATCACAGTTTTATGAGCTAAAAATCACTGTTGAAACCGCGATCATGAGGATCGAACAAGCTCATCGTCGGAGACGATCCAAGGCACGTTGTCGGCTACTTATAGAAATGGTTGGTGAAACATATTATAGTGGTTGCTTCCCTTAGACCGATAGCTGTCCTTCATGCGATTTTTGTAAAAACCAAACCCTAGAATGCTAGTGTCTATAGACGGCAACGAGCACCACACTATAACGTAAGCATTACGATGGCTAAGGGTTTGTTTGGGCTAACACTAAACCAAAAGCGTTTCGATGGGAAAGAGTTAACCCGAAAGACATATTTCTCCAATTTTAGAGCTTTTGCCTAATAACTGTGTACCAGAAGATGGATCGACCACGATAAATAAAAACTGACAAACTTATTTCTGTTCAAACTTTTGGACTTGCTTTTTGAGTTTGCCTCCATGCACATTGCGCATGTCATCCGTGTGCCGTCGTGCTTTAGCCATGGAAATACACACAGCCATTAACTCTGAAAACTGTCACATACGGCCCAGGGGTATCGTTTCTGGTATTGTCGCTTGTCGACGGAGAGGGTGGTGTCAAAGTGCAACTTTCTTCTAAGCGATTATCAAGATCAGACAGTGTGTAATTGAAGAATCTCAAGCATTCCAGCTTCCTTTGCTTTTTCTCCACCATTTACAACTTTGTTCAAAATCGAAAGTTAAAGGCACGATGCCGTATCCCATAATAGTATGAATGGCGACGTCACAGCAACGTTCAACATGTAGCGTGCACTTCGTAATAACATGCTGACACCACACGTAAACTAACAGTTTGCCCGTCCAGTAAACTCGCACGGACCCCGGGGTCGGGTCGATTCTGAATGCAGCCGTGACTAAGCAAGGGGCTAAACAAACCAACTCATCACTAAAAAGAGAACAATTGTCACCGACCCGTTATGGTACGCACGGTGGCGCAAGGATAATGCGTCTCGGACGCAGATGCACTGACTGAATTTCAATGCATCTGACTACCCCCTTAGTTACATTTTCAGTACGTGATTGAGTTTTAGTGCGTCAGAGTAGTGTGCTGGGCTAAATGGGTTAGAAGTGACAAAATTCTTTTAGAACTCACTCACTTGCACAAACACTCACTGATAAAGCCATACCTGAGTTTTTATAACAAAAGTCCAGTTGATGACAGCATTCTTTTCTTGTTTGAAAACCTCTAATGGTTCGGAACAGGTCACAGCGACGCCATCAAGAGATTCAGACATCTGTTGAAAGATAATTGTTACATTAACTCAATGTTTGCAATTGTTAGAGTTATGTTTTTCCATTTAATCAATGTAGAGTTCACACCTTGCATCAGGACCAAAATAGCTAACAAAATCCTTTGGACAAAGAAACAATATTAACAACGAAACAAGAAAGGCAAAGCCCATATGGCTCACGTGTATGACTGATCCACATGTGAGACCTGGACTTTTCTGAAGCAAATGTTCAAGTGTCTTCACATGTGTAAAGGGCTGGTTTCTGTACCAGCAAAAAACATGTTTTCAAAAGATTTATGCATTTTTCACAAATTTGTCAACCCCAGACCTGTTTACCCCCTATTTTAGATTTGTGTACTCATGGGAAAAAAATTGTGTACTTCTCAAAAGAATTGTGTACTAGTGACCACGCTTCCAAAACTAACTTACCAAAATTTTATATGTCATCTTCTATGTTCCAATCTCTCCATGTGACCAGATTTACAATTCAGAATCAGAAGATAAGGCAAAGCTCAGTACACTTTAGTCACAGTATGTTTTACACCAATTGTAACATTTGCACTAAAAATCAGAGGGCAGAGATAGGCTCATTATATCAGTCACCGTTTGCTGAACATGAAAAATCAGCTCAGCCCTCAGTTCTGAATCAACTTTACATTCAGAATCACAGGGATGGGCAATGCTTATTAACATGTTCGGTCTGTTGGAAGATCAAATTCTCACCTTTAAGCCACGACCAAGTTTCAATATAATCAGCTGTGGTTGTAGGTGGTGAAATAAATGTAAGCTTTGCATTCAAAATCAGATGCTGGGGCTAGGCTCATATTTCACTCTCAGTTTGAGCATTATCCATTATTGTGTTTTGAGTGACCTGTAGTATGCAGACTTGAACTTGGCGAGCTGATGTACTTTCTGCCAAGTGCTGGTCCAGGTTTTGCCTTAACTACCATCAGGCTGTGAAGCATCTTTGACGAAAGAGAAGCCCGCAGGTCGGTCTTGTTTGTACGAATGCAAGAGAAAATTAATTCGCATCCTGCATTGCTGTGAGGAATTGACAGGATCCCCAGGCAGACTTTGCTCGAGTTGGAGAACAAAGCCACTCCAGCAGCATCCTTTAATTGCACACCACTTTGAATCTATCCGTTTTTTTCTCGCAATGACGCTCGATGTCGTACACACCTGAGAGTGCAATGGAAAAATCAGCCTTGCAGTAGGCACATCCTCGCGCTGGGACCATATGGCGTTGAGGCGCGTCCCCTGGGTGGTGGATAGGGGGTCCCTCGTGAGAGGGGTGCACCGAATGAAATAAGGTGCCGTGAACCAACATGGTCTAAGGGAAGGTGACCCCGACAGAAAACCCCTGGTCCTCCTAGTAAGGGGGTTGGGCGTGGGGGTAGCTTCCCCACCCTGCAAAAAAGGAAATAGCTACAAAAACGCCGACGAAAAGACAAACAGTAATTCCATTCCTGGAGGAGGAAGGTTCTTCTACCAGAAGACTTATGACGTCCTGTGGTGAAAGCCGGAAGTCTTCGGAAGCCACAGGACCGAGCCGCCTCTCTCTATCCAGGGATACAACCATGGGCACATGGAACGTCAAGACCATGTACCAGAGCGGCAAAGCCGCCGAGATAGCAGCGGAAATGCAAAAGTACAACCTTTTCCTGCTAGGTATCAGTGAAGCCAGATGGACGCAGTCTGGCCAGAAAAGGCTGTTAAGTGGGGAGATGATTCTGTATTCAGGTCATGAAGAGGAGAATGCCCCCCATACAGAAGGTGTAGCATTCATGCTGTCGCCAGTGGCACAGAGCGCGCTGATGGGCTGGGAACCTCTTGGGCCAAGAATTATCACAGCAGCCTTTAGAACCAAGAAAAAGCTCAAGCTGAACGTCATCCAGTGTTATGCGCCCACTAATGACAGTGACGAGGAAGAGAAACAAGAGTTCTACGACCGAATCCAGAGTGCCTTGGACAAATGTGCGGAGCGAGACATCACCATCGTCATGGGCGATTTTAATGCCAAAATAGGGGAGGACAACACCGGATACGAAGAGGTGATGGGGAGACAGGGACTAGGCTCGGAGATGTGTGAGAACGGGGAGAGGTTTGTAGACTTTTGTGCTCTAAACCGACTTGTCATTGGAGGCAGCATCTTCCCACACAGAAGAATACACAAAGCAACTTGGGTCTCACCTGACCATACAACAGAGAACCAAATAGACCATATCTGCATTAGCAAGAAATTTAGAAGATCCCTTCAAGATGTTCGAGTGAGGAGGGGAGCAGATGTCGCCTCCGACCACCATCTGCTTACCTTAAGAATGAAGCTCAAGCTAAAGAAAAGCCGCACAGAGACAACAAGAAGACAGCGCTATAATGTAGGCCTCCTGAGAGAAACTGGAGTTAAGAGTTTAAACTGGTGCTGTCCAACCGGTTTCAAGCGCTACAGGAGCTAGTAAATGAAGAGGAGGCAGTCACCACAGAGCAGCAGTGGAAGGCAGTTAGAGAGGCGCTGAACTCAACCTGCAAAGACACTGTAGGGTTCAGGAAACACCATCACAAGGATTGGCTGTCGGCACAGACCTTGAAGAAGATAGAAGTGAGGAAGCAGAAGAAAGCAGCTGTCAACAACAGTCGCACAAGAGCAGCCAAAGTAAGGGCACAGGGGGAATACTCGGAAGCCAACCGCGAGGTGAAGAGTAGTATCAGGGCAGACAAGAGGGCCTACACAGACAGCCTGGCAGCAGAGGCAGAAAAGGCAGCAGGCAGCGGCAACATGAAACAGTTCTACGACATTACCAGAAGATTGTCAGACAAGTATGGCCATACAGAATGACCAGTAAAAGACAAAGAAGGCAAGCCTATTGCAGACAGAGCAGACCAACTCGACAGATGGGCCGAGTATTTTGAAGAGTTACTGAACAGACCGAGCCCACCCGACCCCCCAGACATCCAGACGGCAGAGACCGACCTACCCATCAGCTGTGACAGACCCAGCCAGGAAGAGATCAGAAGAGCAGTGGCATTCTTGAAGAACAGCAAAGCAGCAGGCCCAGATGGCATCCCAGCGGAGTCTCTGAAAGCAGACCTAGAGACAACAGTGGAGATGCTGTACCCACTGTTTGGAAAGATCTGGGAAGAGGAGGTGATGCCGGCTGACTGGAAGGAGGGGTACCTAATCAAGCTTCCCAAGAAAGGCGACCTCAGCAAGTGTTCCAACTACAGAGGAATCATCTTGCTGTCAGTACCAGGAAAGGTCTTCAACAGGATCATCCTGGAGAGAATGAAGAGCTCCATTGACCCCCAGCTGAGAGACCAGCAAGCAGGATTCAGGAAGAACCGATCATGTACAGACCAGATCGCCACTCTCCGCATCATCGTGGAACAGTCTCTGGAGTGGAGCTCCCCGCTGTACATCAACTTTGTGGATTATGAGAAAGCATTTGACAGTGTGGACCGAGAGACTCTGTGGAAACTCCTACGACACTACGGTGTACCCACAAAGCTCGTCCGCCTGATCAAGAGCAGCTACCATGGCATGACATGTCGCGTGATCCACGAAGGGCAGTTCACCAGGGAGCTCCAGGTCAGAACCAGTGTCAGGCAGGGGTGTCTGCTGTCTCCATTCCTCTTCCTACTGGCCATAGACTGGGTCATGAAGATGACCACAGAGCACAGACGAAGTGGAATACAGTGGACACTGTGGACACAGCTTGACGACCTCGATTTTGCAGACGACTTGGCATTACTGTCCCACACTCATCAACAAATGCAGGACAAGACCACGAGGCTTGCTGACATCTCGTCCCAAGTGGGCCTCACCATTCACAAACAGAAAACAAAGACAATGAGGCTGAACGCAACCAGGGAAGAACCAGTCTTGCTTGCTGGCACCCCGTTGGAGGAGGTGGAGTCCTTCACATATCTCGGGAGCATCATAGACAAAAAAGGCGGCACTGATGCAGATGTCAGAGCACGAATTGGTAAAGCCAGAGCAGCCTTTCTCCAGTTGAAAAAAGTGTGGAGCTCCAGAGAGCTGTCACAACACACCAAAGTCCGGATTTTCAACTCCAATGTAAAAGCAGTTCTCTTATATGGAGCAGAGACTCGGAGATTGACAAAAACCACAGTCAACAGAGTACAGACCTTCATGAACAGTTGCCTTAGAAGAATTTTGAAAATCCACTGGCCAGAGAAGATCAGCAACGTCAGACTCTGGGAGAGAACAGAGCAGATAACAGCAGAGAATGAAATTGGGCGAAGAAGATGGGGATGGATCGGTCACAGTCTGAGAAAGCCAGCTTCCAGTATCACTAGGCAGGCACTGTCATGGAACCCCCAGGGAAAGAGGAAAAGAGGTAGGCCGAGAAACTCCTGGCGTCGAGACCTCCAAGCAGACATCAAGAGACTGGGAACCACCTGGAGTAGAATCGAAAAAGAAGCACAGGACAGGAGTTGCTGGAGGTCTCTCGTCGACGGCCTATACCCGGGTAGGGGTGACAGGCGTAAGTAAGTAAGTAAGTAGGCACATCTTGCATACATGTTTCCTGCAGCAGAAGCCTCTATCCCTGGAATCTTCTTGTATCTGTCCAGAAATATCTGTTCCCTCTTCTTTTTCTTCGAAAAAGGCTTTGTAGAGGCAACACAGTCACTTGTTTGACGCTTCAACATCTTGCCGCGTGCCAAAATGGCGGAAAAACGAACAAAGAGTTATGGTTCTTGGCAATGAAGATTGAAATTGTGGATCAAGTTTTTCTCCGGATTTATTGATTTTTGTTTGTTTTTTGTTGATCGTATTGATTTTCGTTTTTGCGTACCAACGTACTGTTCCTAAAAACTCCTAAGAAAATACGCCCCAAAAAAAATGTATGGGTAAACAGGTCCCCATCCTGAAAGAACAGTCTTGCCATCAGAAACCTTTAAGAACAAAACAGTTCAGGCTATTTTCTACTTATTTCTGAATCACCCCATGACCCTTGACCTTTGCAATGGGTCAACTAAATTTGTATGCATAGATAGGTCTTATCATCAGCTACCTTTGTACCAAACGTGATTGTAAAGTTAGCAAAAAATGTTGATAAAAACTACCATTCTATCAAAAATTTACATTTTTCACACATTTGCCAAACTCTTGTGACCCTTGACCTTTTGGAGGAGTCATCCAAGTTATTATGCACAGAGAGGTCTTACCATCAGGTATCTCTGTACCAAGTTTGGGTTTCAAGTTCAAAATACTACAGGTACCTGAGCAGGAAAAAATGGTCAAAATGTTGTTGTTGTTGTTGTTGTTTTTACCTGTTTCTGGACCCCCTGTGACCTTGACCTTTGAGAGAGGTCACTGAAATTGGTATGTTTACGAAAGTCTTGTCACAATGTATGCTTGGCCCAAATTTAAATGATTGTACATTGCTTAACGTCCTGACAGCAACAAGACTTTCTCAGGACGTGCCTGCACTGCTTGTGAAAAAAACTAAACAGAACATTGAATGTATGTCGCCAGCCGGTCTAATACGTTAAATAAACCTAAGACATGGGGCCTAAATAAAGCTAAGACCATTTAGCAACACATCCAATATCCAGGCAGCGCAGACAGTAGGGAGAGTTTTACAGGCATCAGAACTGTTCACCCCCCAAAAAAATCGGAAAACGGCGATTTTGAAGAATTGTAGAGTTATTTAAAGCCATTTCCAAGTCAAAAGTGTTATTAAACAGGGGCCAGGAAAATCGGAAAATCGCCGAAAATCGGACAGTTCTGATGCCTGGTTTTAAAAAGGCAAATACAGGTGAATGGACCAAGGGTAGACAGAAACACATGCCCCAGAATAGAGGGAAAAACCCACCCTGTGGGGATGACCAGGATGACCCTGAGAACTAAAAAGGGCAGACCTGGGTGGGGTGCCAAATTTAAAATCTCTCTTGAATAGTCTCTGAGAAAATGCCAACGTTAATATTCACCACGGACGACAGACGCCGGACAATAGACACCGGACAAACAACGGATGGTCCAATACACAGACTCGCTTTTGCTATCGCACGTGAGCCAAAAATGAATGGCCAGAAAAAGAAGTCTATGCATATTGAAGCAGGTGTTCAGTAAAATAATTCAACGCATGTTCAATATGGAGATAAACAATTTCATAACAGTAGTAAATAATATGATTTCAGTGTGCTTGTTTTTTCAAAAGGAGTAACTGATTGTACATTGATTGTACATCGATTAATGTCCCGACAGCAACAAGGCTTTCTCAGGACGTGCCTGCACTGCTTGAGAAAAAAATGCATTTTTCTCTAAAAGGTATTTTTTCGAAAAATACTTACCGATGACATGACTCGGAGGACCCTCCCTCCTGGCCCCGCTTGCCGCTGGGAAGCTAAGTAGCCTAAACTGAGTAAGCATCACATGACTCGGAACCGGATGGGCAGTCACGGGAGATCACTCTCGGCCCCTCTGTGGGTTCCCCGAGTGCCTCCCGGTTGGTGCAGGGGCACAACGGGTTCCTAGGCTAAAATTGAGAGTAAGTAGACACTTCCCTATCAGTCATGTCATCGGTAAGTATTTTTCGAAAAAATACCTTTTAGAGAAAAATGCATTTATTTCCTCAAAAACATTACCGATGACATGACTGATAGGGAGAATTACGAGCAGGAGGAGGGTGCCGCTGTCCGCAAAATAACCCAGGGGGCCTGCAGAGCCATCCTCCCAGTCGCAAACTCCCGACAATTTTAGCTAAGTAGCGTACCTACGGCGCCTGTGGCGCCGGGAGGGAGTGTTGCGCTGCCGTGATGTCCCCCACCAGAGCGAGGTTGTCTCACTGGCCTGCCAGATCCCGGAGGTAGAAGCGGGCGAAGGTAGATTCCGCGCGCCAGCCTACTGCCGCCACAATGTCTTTAACAGCACAGTTCCGGTCAAAGGCAAGACTCGTGGCCATGGCACGTACCTCGTGCGCGCGTATCTTAAGCCTCTTTGCTCCCTGTGGGGAGAGGTCCTGGTAGGCGGACCGAATGACCCAGCGTAGCCAGGAAGAGATCGTCTGGGCCGAAATGTCATGTCTGCCGGACCTAAGAGTCAGGAAGAGGCGTGAGCGTCCTCGACGGACGGCTTTGGTTCTGCGTAGATAGACGCGTAAGGCGCGCACAGGGTCTTGTTGCCTGGTCTCTCGAGGGAAGTCCATTCCCCGCAGCGGTCGCAGTGTGATCATTTGTGGCGCCGTCAGTGGAGACCTGGTCTTGGCAAGGAAGGAGGGATCTGGGAGAAGGTGCACGGAGCCATCCGCACGAAATTGCAGGCAGGTAGGGCGCGCCGAGAGCGCGTGCAGCTCGCTGACTCGGGCCGCTGTGGCAAGGGCCAAAAGGAAGCAGGTCTTACGAGTCACGTCCTGAAGGCGGGCCAAGGGCAGTGGTTCGAATTTGGATGAGTTCAGCCACGTCAGGACCCAGGGAAGGTCCCAGCGCGGGACGAGAGAGCGGAGTACCGGACGTCGCAAGCCGAAGTGCGACATAAGGTCGGCGATGTCCTTACAGGCGCCGGGGTCCGGACGTCCAAGGTGTCGATAAGTGTCGGCAATCATGGAAAGGTATCCTCTGATGGTGATAGGGGCGAGACCCTGGTCTCCAAAGAGCCAGAGGAAGAAGTCCGCGAGCTGGGGGTGAGTCAAACCAGTGGGGTCGAGACGGAGGTCCTCACACCAGGCGCACAGCACTCGCCACTTTCCCTCGTAGACGCGTCGCGTTGAGGGTCTGCGGGCCGAAGAGATCGCCTCCACTGCTGCACTCGAGAAGCCTCTAGCGGTGAGGGCACGCCGCACAACCTCCAGGCGTGAAGGAGGAGACGCTCCGGGCACGGGTGGAAAAGGGCCTGTCGAGGCTGTTTGAGCATCGTCCGGGGCGTCGGTAAGCGCAAAGGAGGGCCCGTGGCGAGGCTGAGGAGGTCTGTGGTCCAAGAGCGGTTCCAGGAAAACGGGGCGACCAGGAGAACAACGGCGTTGGATCCCCGGAGTTTGAGGAGGACTTTGGGGACAAGGACCGTCGGGGGAAAGGCGTAGGCGATCAAACCGTCCCAGGGGATGGAGAGAGCGTCGACAGCCCAGGCCAGGGGATCCGGGACCGGGGAGACAAAGAGGGGAAGCTGATGGTTCCACCTCGTGGCAAACAGATCGATTTGAGGAGTCTCCCAGTGGGCGCAGATCATCTGGAAAATGTCCTGGCGAAGAGTCCATTCCGTGTGTAACATCTGACCACGACGCGAGAGCGAGTCGGCGAGGACGTTCAGGTGGCCCGGAATGTGTCTCGCTCGAAGGAAGATGCCGCGGGTCTGGCACCAAAGCATCAGCCGGTAAGTGAGCATGCACAAGTCGGGAGAGTGTGTGCCGCCTTGCTTCTGAAGGTACGCCACCACCGTCGCGTTGTCGGAAAGGACCAAGAGCTCCTGGTGCAGCAGACTCGATTCCCAAGTGATGAGGGCTTGCCAAACAGCCTGAAGCTCCAACCAGTTGATGTGACGGGCAGACATCTCTGGCGGCCAGGCTCCCGACGTCGTTCGGAAGTCCGGAAACAGGTGGGCACCCCACCCTGAGAGGCTCGCGTCGACACACAGGGATAGGCGCGTCGACACACAGGGATAGGCGAGGAGGGGGAGACGCGAGGGGAACTCCCGAAGCCAGCCACGCCGGATCCATCCAGCGCAGCAGAAGGGGACGAAGAAGCGCAGTGACCGGTACCAAGGCTGCCAAGTCGGCGGAGGACAGGCGCCAGTGAAGGAGGAGGTGCAGCTGTATGGGCCGATAGTAGAGACGCCCCAGGGGCAGGAGATCTGCAGCGGCGTTCATCGTTCCTAGAAGCTGTAGCCAAGTCCTGGCAGGTGCTGCGTCTAGCCGGCAAAGATCGGCGGTCAAGGAGGCTAACCTCTGAATCCGCTGTTCCGAAAGACGAACCAAGTTCAGATCGGTAGCGAAGTCCATGCCTAGGTGGACGAATCGGCGACTGGGCAAGAGATCCGATTTCCCTCTATTGAGGAGAAAACCGAGTCGCGCTAACAGCCGGATCAAGGCGTCTGTCCGCTGAAAGAACGGTCGCCGATTGGTTGCGTAGGAGGAATTCGTCGAGGTAATTGGAAGTAGGGCTGGACGATGACTGACGAGCCTTGGCCACTACCGCGTCCATCAGGCGAGAGAATACCCAAGGGCTGAGGTTGAGACCAAACGGAAGGGCCCGGAACTGGTAGACTGCTTCGTCGAAGGCGAAGCGCAGGTACTTCCTGGAGGCAGGGTGAATGGGAACATGTAAATACGCATCTGACAGATCCAAGCTCACGGCGAAGTCCCTTGGCTGCACCGAGGCCCTGAGGGACCGAGCGGTTTCCATGCGGAAGTGAGGAGCCGAAATGAAGGAGTTCAGCTTTGAAAGATCGATGATCGGGCACCACCTGCCGCCCGGCTTGGGCACCAGGAAGAGGCGACTGTAGAAGGCCGGGGAGCCGTGACGCACAACCACCTCCGTACACTTCTGCAGAAGAGCGGAGACCTCGGAACGCAGAGCGCTGGACTTTAACGGGTCGGAGGGCATGGCGGTTCACAGAGGGGCCCGTCGCAGCGGAGGAGGAGAGCGAAACGAAATCCGAAGGCCGTCGGAGACGGTGGTCCTGATCCAGGGGTCGTCTGGGAACAGCGAAAACCACTCTTCGCTGAACCGGGCAAGCCTCCCGCCGACTGGAGGACCCAAGACGGTCGGCGGGGGCGGAGCTAGGGAGTCAGTGAGCCCGCCCGCGCCCAGGGCGACGGGCAGGTCGGGACCGGGCGGGGGCAAAGGAGCTAACCTGACCGGGTCGACCAAAGGCAGGGCGGCGGCGGGGGTTACGAGAAGGGAGGGGGTCTGAGGACGCAGGAAGTCCGGAGCCCCGCAGGGCGCGACCCGCGGCCTTGCGGGAGGAGCGAAAGCGAGAAGGCGCAGATTTGGAAGGCCACCGATCCGAGTTCGCGATCTTAACCGAAGACCAGGTATCGCCAAACAGAAGTGATCCACCTAGGGGGGCACGACGCAACTGGTTCTGCAGGTCCGAAGGCAAACCCCGGCAAGCCCGCAGGACAGCATCTCGACGCATGAGGTCACAATTGGAGGAAGCCGCCATGGCGTTGACAGATGAGTGATACGCCGCACGATTAGCTACCTCCGCGAGGGCGAGAAGATCTCCTAACAGGGGAGTGATGGAAGGATGCCAAGCTTCCTCTATCCGCTGTACCGCCGCTCGGATGACAAGCTCGAGGAAGCCCGAACAAGCAAGGGTGTTACGAACCAGGGCCGCTGTAGCATCCAAACCTCGAGGAATGGCGCGTTTCAGAAGCGAAGAGCCGCCAGCCTGAAGAACAGCCGCCGGATCCACTGGAGGAAGAGCGCAGACAAAGGACTGGGAATGTCCAGAGTACCACTCCTGCCGGAAGGCGATGTCGAGGCCGGGGGGCCATCTGCGGTCGCCGAAAAACTGATGTTCCCTAGGGGCAGCGAGGAGGTGCGCGGAGAAGGCGTCCCGCATGTCGCTGAAACCAGGAGGCTGAGGAAGAGACTTAAACTTCTTCGTCTGCCGACCAGCATCGACGAAGGCCGATACCTTGCGCTTGAGGGGGGGAGACGGAGGGCAAGCGTCGACTGGGAGGGAGGCGGAAACGATGCGGGCGGCCTCATCCAAGGCGAGCAACGTAGCCGCGCGAGAAGAAGAAGGCAGCGGAGAAGAGTCCGAGATGTCCGAAAGGGACGAGCGGGAGACGGGGGAACGGCTACCTGGGCCTAGCAGGGCAGAAGCAGAATCCTCAGCCAGCAAACTCAAGGCGTCCTCGTCCCGGGGAGGAGGGGGAGCGGCAAGCGGACTGCCGCGGCGAGAACGGAGAGGTCCCCGAGAGGCGTCCAGCCGGGAAGAGAAGGGAGAGCGACTACGAGGACGGGAATGAGGGGGACCCTCCCGGCGAGGGCTCCGCGCGGAGCGACGCCTAGGGGAAAAAAAAAGACGGCCGACGCGAAGAGCGATGGGGCGAAGACCGCCGGTAGCACGAAGAAGACCGCGGCAAAGCCGCAACCAGGCGAGGGGGGCTGGAGGGCGTCCGACGAGAATGATGATGCCGACGACGAGTCCCACGGCGAGCGAGATCGCGGCGAATAGGGAGAAGCCCTAGAGTCGTGAGTCCTTGGTCGCGTAGCACTTCGTCTCTGAGAGCCGGGCGCTAAAAGGCGGGCTCCCTGCCGGTAACTTGACTCCTCGTAGGAGTGCGCGGGCGTGAGAGACGAGCGAGAACTGACCGCAGACAAGGGGCGGCGATGGTCGCGTCCCCTTGGGCCGAGCTCAGGGAGGACGGCACGTGGGGTCTGCAAGGTAGGGTCAGTTGTCCGAACAGTGCTGGGTGTACGCGTTCTAAGCGGCGTCCTATCCATGGGGTCCGAACGGACAAGCTTGGTCCCTGCTCCTGACACACTGGGGGACGCTCGGACAGGAGGGTTACTCACAGGTAACGGCCGGTCCCGCCTGTAAAATCTCCAAAGCTGCGACCACTTCAGTTCTGGCCACGTGGAGCAGAGGTCACAAGAGCGGCCCGAGGCACAGCCAGAGCAAGGGAGGCATACAGCGTGGTTGTCCGTTGGCCACTGGAAGTCGCCGCAGAGGGTGCAGGTTCGCATTTGGCAACTGCAACACACAAACAAACAAGCGTACAAGCGAGAGCACGTGGCGGCGCCCAACAAGGGGAAAGGGGAAACTAAGGTGACAAAGTCAACATACCCAAAGTGAACACACAATTCACCCCCCCCCCCCCCCCCCCCCAAAGGTGCGAGCGTCGAGGCACGAGGCCGGCAAGCTAAGAGTCCGGAGCGCAGCAACGCTCCGCCAGCACCCGGCTACCCAACGTAACCGCAACAAAAGACGGAAAGCCGTCTCGCACAACACATGTTTCATTGGTCAATCTCTGCATGAAAAACAAAGACAGTTTATGCGCCCGCGCTCGGTATTAAGCGACACGGCGTAGGCCCCAAGGGCCAAGCCGAGAAACAAAGCACGGCGCCAGGTTAAACAAACAAAGGCTGAGAAGAGCTCACGACCGGCGACCCGCTTGGAGGCCGGCCGAAGGCCAATCAACTACCTTACCTCTCCGCAGCAACAGGGGCGGGGGACGACACCTCCATACCACAACAGCGCCGAAGGCGGGAAAGGAGGCCAACCGAAGAGGCGAGAAGGCAGCAGAGGCAGAAGAAGAAGCAGCCGAAGGTAGCAGCACACGGCAAGAGTCCGCAAGCGAAGCAAGTCCCAACACAGGACAAAGACGGGTTCCAAACCGGTCGAAAGTAAGCGAGGCCGGAGGCTAGCAAAACACGTCTGCACTAGACGAGCTAAGTAGACTAAACTGAGTAAGCATCACATGACTCGGAACCGGATGGGCAGTCACGGGAGATCACTCTCGGCCCCTCTGTGGGTTCCCCGAGTGCCTCCCGGTTGGTGCAGGGGCACAACGGGTTCCTAGGCTAAAATTGAGAGTAAGTAGACACTTCCCTATCAGTCATGTCATCGGTAATGTTTTTGAGGAAATAAATAAATAAACAGAATATTGAATGTATGTCGCTAGCCGGTCCAATACCCTAAATAAACCTATGACATCTGGCCTAAATAAAGCTAAGACCATTTAGCAACACACATCCAATATCAAGAGCGACAGGCAGCGCAGACAGTAGGGAGAGTTTAAAAAAGGATTGTACATTGATTGATTGTACATTGCTTAACGTCCCGACAGCAACAAGGCTTTCTCAGGACGTGCCTGCACTGCTTGCGAAAAAAAAAAAAAAATAAACAGAACATTGAATGTATGTCGCCAGCCGGTCAAATACATTAAATAAACCTAACACATGGGGCCCAAATAAAGCTAAGACCATTTAGCAACACACATCCAATATCAAGAGCTACAGGCAGTGCAGACAGTAGGGAGAGTTTTAAAAAGGCAAATACAGGTGAATGGACCAAGGGTAGACAGAAACACATGCCCCAGAGTAGAAGGGAAACCCACCCTGTGGGGCTGACCAGGGTGACCCTGGGAACTAAAAAGTAGTTAACCCCACCCAAGTCCCCCAGGGCAGACCCAGGTGGGGTATCAAAAGGAGTAAATAAATATGACACACACAGACTTAAGGAAGAACGCATACCTTAAAGATAGAAGAAAGCATTAATACATTTATTATTTACGGAACATACCTATGTATTTATTTGTACATCTGTCTGTTGCTAGTAGTAATTTGATTCCTCATGCTGATATTTTTTGTTCTGTTTATTTCTAAGCAAGCAAAAGTTATCAAAAGAGAGTATGTTAGCATGGGTAAAAAGCCAAAGACTACAAAGGCAAAATTGGTTTCGTAGAGAGCGGAACAAAGATACCAAGGAAATGTTTGCAATGTCGAGAATGTTTTGAAAGGTTTAAAATACATCTATATGTGTGCTTGTCTATAATTATGGACTCTACAGCTTTAGGCCGCAAGGTCCACAATCAAGGTCCAACACATACATTCACAGATGCATCCACACTGTCAAGCTTTCTCACAATAGCAAAGTGCCCTAAATGATGCACACACAACTCTCACTCGCTCAAACTCGACACAAAGCTGACGGAAGCTGAGAAGCAGTTAACCCACTCCACCACAAGAAAAACGAATGGTGAAGACCTTATGGCCTAAGTGCTCAGACTCATGCAGTTTCAAATTTGAGTGTCTAGCAACAGTTGCTTAAAACCAGTTGGTTCTAAACTGGCGATCCAAATATTACACATGCACTGAAATTTCCATATATAGACACAGCCTCACAAACTGAGTGCATACATGATTGGTCTAGCCATACACATGAGACGACGAAACAAGTCGGTCATTAACAAGAGGGAAATTTACATAGAGCTACATACCAGTATTCCCCATACGTTTCTAAACTAAGGGTCCCTGGGACCCTCTGCCACAAAATTCAAGGGTCCTTTTGTCAAAACTGATGTCCCTACATTGAAAATCTTCACATTTGCTGGCATATGAAATTGTCTTTAACTTTCACCTCATTCTCAGTCAGCTTTCTCCATTTTGCAGCCCTGCAGAATCGCTGTGTTGCCTGAAAGGTTCAAGGGAAAGTACTTGCTTTGCTCTCTGTCAGGGATCACTTTCAGCCAATTGTGTCATATGTCAGCTCACTGCTAATGGCCAATCAGATTTCAGAACTCCGAACCGGTTCGCCAAAACGAGTTCGTCTAAAAAGCGTTTGTGCGGCAAGCCTAGCTTCGCAGGCATGCAAGTACTTTTGAAGCAGTTTGTGCACTATGATTTGCATGCGTCCTTTGGACATACAGACTGAAAATCTATGCGTCCTTTTCAGATTTAATGTGCGTAATAGACGCAGAGCTGCGTGTTTTGCGGAACACTCCATATACACATACACCAAGAAATACGGAAAGACACGGGCCGGTAAGCGAAAATGTACTAATCACAAAGTTGAATAATGTACATACACACAAGTAAAGGCGAGGACAAAATTGGAGGAAAAAGAGAGACACTGAACTCTGTGCACATGTGAAACAACAAAGAGAGAGAAAAAGTGCTGTGCGGTTTTAATTCAGGTGGAAATCCTTTATGCATCTGACCAGTCCATATAAATAATCTGACCTTTGTAACCTTGACCATTGTGACTGGTTAATAAAATAAGAAAGTGTTCAAGTGTCTTAAAATAAGCATAGGGTTGGCTTTTTGTACCTGCAAAATCCATGTTTTTCAGATTTGCTAACATCTTGCGACCCTTCACCTGTCAGACAAGTCATCTAAATTACATGTAGTATGCACAAGGTCTTCCCATGGGGTGCCTCTGTACCGAGGTTGGGTTTGAAGCAGAAAATAGCATTTGAGAAAAAAAACTGTCCAAATATCACAAATGAAAAAAAATCTATTTCTTGACCCCCTACGACATATGGCCTTTGCAAGCGAGGTCACTTAAAGTTTATATGTTTAGGTCTTGCTACAAATTATCCTTAGGCCACGTTTGAAAGCTGCAGCTTCAATAGTCTCCAAGAAAATGCCAACATTAAAGTTTACCACAGCTGATGGCCGAACAACAGCCCACTGGCCTAGTACAAAGACTCACTTTTGCTATCACCTGTGAGCCAAAAATAACCAAATTTCATGACTAACCAGCTTATACATGCCCTTTCCCACAAACTCTGCTGATAAATGCTATCTTTTTAATTACCAATATTTCTTTGTGGCAAATGCCTCCAAACTGCAACAAACAAGACCTTCAAAACAGAACTGTATTTTACAAATACAATTTAAGATGTTTAAAATTATGAATTAGGACATAACATAAATGTTGCCCTGTTTGAGAAGCAGTACTTCTATTAACTCTTTAAAGACGCACATTTTAGCTCTACTGCGTCAGCTGGCGACACACGTTTGGGGTATTTGTTAAAATGTTTTTTGAAAAAATACTTCAGAAACAGATAAGAATTTTACATCATTAAAAAAATATTTGATCTACTTTTAAAAGAAAAATGTTATATATAAACACAAAACAAGCCTCTAACCTTACACTTTGAGTGATGTACCCTTACAAATGGCTTTCCTAAGGTTTTTAGTCATATAACATAGCAGGTGCTTTGCGAGGTACACATTCCAACCTCCCGTAAACCTATACGATGGTGAATCTCAACAAAGGGGAGTAATTTCTGAAATCCGGACAGCCTGGGTTTTCTAACAATATATCGCGTTATTAGACCATACTTGGCTAGCGAAGCTTCACTGAAGGCATCGCGGATATATCACCGACTTGTCAACAACAGAGTTAGGCCACCATCGCAGATATATCGCCGACGAGTCTTGTACGAAACCTGTACATAGCATGTACCAACAGGGTTAACCCCCTTGTGCATTCAACCACTGGTACTGTTTACAGTATCACTGTCTGCAAGGGGGCCAAGAGTATGACCAATGACCAATCACCACAACTTCCAATTCTAGTTTTCCAGCTATACCAACACCAGCCCACCCAAACTCAAGCGACACTTACGATGGTGACACGTGAGTCGGCGGAGTTGTACTGGTCCAGAAGTGTATCCATGTAGGAGAACATGTTCTGCTCCTTTGCCAGGGAGCGCTTCATTTGTCGCCACTCGTACCTCTCACGCCATTCATCCAGCTCCTCAGGACTGTGGGCGTACTTGCACAGGTTGAACATGTCTGGCACATGTGAATACGGACACCGCTGGCCATCAGCATGCCTGGCAAATACAGTGGGCTTTGCTAATACACGTGACAAGGTCAGGCAAGACAAAACTGGATCTTACAACACTTTTCTAGAGTTCCCAACCACACATTAACGTAACCAACCACACATTGAGTGTGCTTGAAAACACAGGAAAAAGGATGACTTTTTAAAATATACTTTGCTAACAAACAACACATTTAGGACCTCTAGCATTTTGTTAATCTGAGGTTCATCTAACAAGTATCACCAAAACAATATTTTGAAGTCCCCACATTAGATCCACCATGACAATTCAAAGGTGATGGCAGAATAGCTCTGCACCTCTAGCTATTCTGGCACTACCCTTGAATTATACAGCCTCTGTTACAGTGTATGAGGGCTAATTGCGTCAAAGATTGTGTTGTTATTTCTGCTGGGTTCAATGTAAGTTGCTAAAGAGGTGGCTTTTGCCATTATCATTTGTCCATATATAATGGCATTGCCCAAAGCCAAAAATGCACTCAATCAGATTAGCTCCAAGGGACTTCAACGTTTAGCGACCTGGTGGCGACATTTGTCACCATCCGCCATCTTGCTTTATTTACAGATGGCGACATATGTCGCCACCGCAAGGTCTGCTCATAATCGGTTATGGTAAACACACAGGGTTGCTATGACAGCCTTTGCAAAGGATTGTGGGTGATTGTAAACGAGGCTTGCTTCCGTTTTCTATCAGCCAACTTGCTAACTTCGAATGTGTTTGAGCGATTCAAATTTTTAAGCGAGAGTTTGTTTTGACGGCTTCATTTTGACAAAAGATGGCAGATGAGGAGTTAGAAGCATTCATCCAGGAATATGTTATGGACTCATATTCCGACGATGAAGACTTTATTGGCTTCTTGCCAGAAGACTTGACACCAAGAGGGATGGGAGATGGTGGTGATGGACAGGGGACTGATTTCAATCGAGTGCTAGTGAAAGCGAAAACGGTGCCTGATGGATAAAGTCATCAATAGTAGAATAGCAAGCATAATCTTTTTCAGTCTGCTGATTATTTTTTGTTGTTGTTGTTAGGATAATAACACAGATAACACAATTTGAAGAATTGTGACATAATCTATATTTATTTATTTACATGCATGCCAAATTTAACAATCATACATAAAAAAATGAAAAAAGTTGTAGGCTTTTTAATTAAGTAGGGTAGCGTTGGGCTCAGCCCACTCAAAAAGAATGCAGTGGCAGGGAAAAGAACTGCCAGTGGAAAGCAGAGTGCTAAAGGTTAATTTTTCATTTCAATGAGAATGCTCAGCTGTACTAATGTCATGGAATTCCAGGCTGGTAAGCTTGCATTGTGTCATCAGGACATCAGCTGCCCTTTTTGTGTCTGCATTGCTCACTAGGTCTAGAAAGAGAGGGTCGTGGGAAAGGAATGTCAGACCTATCATTCTGAGCCTTCCACTGAACACCTACTGCATAAAGCAATAGGGACTACCCCCAGACGCCCCGCAATCTGCTGGAGAATATCCAGTCCTCCCTCCCAGAGGGGAGGCTAGTGCATGAATATTCTTTCACTGCAACACCACATAAAGCTTTAGGGATGCAATCTGCGCTGTACTAGTGGTGCTACCAGTAAATTCTTGAGGCAGCTTCTAGTACACGCGTTGTGTTTGCAATTTGTCAGGTTACGCCGTATGCCTACCTGACGAGCCCCCCTTGGGGCGAAACCGGTCGTAGGCGGCAAAAACCTAAATCTACCCAGCAGGTCCAATATTTGTTTGTGAATATTCAGGCACTAGCCTCCCCTCTTGGGGGGAGGACTGGATATATATATAAATATATATATATATATATATATATATATATATATATATATATATATATATATATATATATATATAATTTTTCATTAAATTCTGAGAATGCTCTTGCTATGCTACCACGGGTGACGCCTTTGTTAAGGGTAGACACGGTACCCCAAAAACGTCAATTTTGGTGTCCGAAGTGTTTTTGGGTTGACTGGATTTTGGGGTTGTTTGAACCCCCTAGACCCCGACCACAACCATAAAATATAACAAAATACCTTTCATTTGCTGTAAAAAAATAAATAAAGTGAAGCACCTGCTCAATGTTTCAAGCATTTGCGACGTCTTTTGCTCGAAAACATCCAATGTTTGGACCCTGACAACACCGCTTTGCGAGCGATGAATGCCGCCATGTTTGGGTCCATTTGAACCGGTTCCGTCTCTACTTTTCCATTGACAAACCAGCTGAAGGTTACAAAGGCTCTATAAATAGCTATTGGCGCAAAACTGACATCACGAACGACCGGAGATTTCCTTATACGAACGTTATGCTAATGAGATAGTACTATTTTCGGAAACCAACCAATGAGCAGAGCGCTCCAAGTGTTCTGGATGACTTCGGGTTTTTCCGGCCAGGCTCCGAGCGGCTTTGGGTCTTTCCGACCGTCCCACAATGCACCATTACGCGTCAACTCGATCAAAATACGAGAATCGCTCATTCAGATCATGCATTTTCAACGTGTGCATATATCCAAGACTGAGAAATCTTTTGCTTTCCATTTTCTCATGAGAAATATGTTTTTATATGTGGCTATTCAATGTTTTTGTTGTTTTTTTGTTTTGTTTTTTATCCCATAGGTGTTTGTTACGGCACAGTACTCTGTGTTGCTTGTCCAATCTTTTGGGACCGTTTTCTCAAAATGTGATTTTTCGACCAAATAAAAGGTTGTATCTTTTGAAAGGCTTGACCAATCCATTTCATATTTGGATATGATATTTGTAACATGTTTTGCAATATTTCTGTGCATGGAATATGCGTTTAGTGTATTAGTTTGTGTTTGGTGACCATGTGAATTTCTGTTTCCGGTCTCTTGATGACTGCAATTTATAATGATTATTTCCAGTGCTCATTATAAAATTACTGATGTACTGAATGCAATTTCCATGCACAGGTCTATTTAGCACATAAATAGATTTAAAAAACAAAAAGAAGTGAGAGAATATATGCATTAGTTCAGACACAAGAACATTTTGAAATTTAGCTAATTTTGCAACGTTTTTCCCAGTTTTTGATGCATTAAAGTCACAAAAATATTTTTTTGACATTTTTCAAAGTCTATATATAATCCAGCAGTTATTTTACATCATAAAATGACAACAAACAGCCAACAGTTTCTGACACAAAAAAATTCATTATTTAACTACCATGTCTCCCCTTAAAAGTAAAGAATATATATATATATATATATATATATATATATATATATATATATATATATATATATATATATATATATATATATATATATATATATATATATATAACATTCAGCTAGATGTAGTATATCAATATGCATGCAACAGCCTACTCACTTTGAGCAAAGGTCCAGGTTGTTTCCCTGGCCCCAGGGTGGCTGTCGGAAGTTCCACTGGTGATCTTTGTCTGAGTTGACATTGAATGTGTGTTTATCTGATGCACAGTGCTCCTCCCACTGCCGCTCACTGTTACAATTTGTAGAGCAGTATCGACAGTATTGCGAGTTACTCTGGAAACTGGTCGGCATAAAGCCCTGTGTTGGCGGGGGTCGAATAGGCGTCACAGAAACCACCGAGTCGCCCTGTTTGATCTTGACCTTCTGTTGGTCCTGCTTGCATGCCTCCGCCACATCTTTCACATTGGTGACTGCAGTCAACAGAACATAGCAATTTGACTGCTGGAGTCACATGCTGTTGCGTTCATGAAGGCTTATATCTCTTGCACATAAAAGGAGTGTGTTTTGGAATATAAACCAGCTCCACACCTGCCTAACCCGGTCTTTTTTTACATCAGTAGCAGAAGGCCCAGTTTTAGGTAGCATAGCAAAGTTTTCAGTAGCAAGGTGAAAGAAAAAGAAATCACACATAAAAGAGAAAAACACTGGATATTTTTCACTTAATTCTTCTTTAATTAAAAGTAAATAACATGATGGGATCAACCATAACCCACAAAGTCCCTTCCATATAAGATCTGTCCTCGCTGTCAATGGTCTCTACCTTTTGTCTTTGACCTGATTCTGATGTTGAATTATCTCCTATTGAAAAAGTCTCGCAGATCTGCCAATGCCTCAGTGAGTTCTATAAGGGGCGCAGGACACACGCGTCATTGATTTGTCAGATGTCATTTGTCATCACGTAAGTTTTAGTTTTTAGGTAATTTATATTTTACGTGATATGAGTTTCACTTTCGCATCATAGGATTGAGAAAATAGTGACAAAACTAGAACTTCATGATTCAATTTCAGTCTTGCTACATGATATACTAAGTACACGGGACACCTGCATGCTCTTCTGGAGATGCGCGCATGTTTGTATGAGAGAGAGAGAGAGCCATGCGCGCGCAAGAGAATGTCATATTTAGAGTATTATGTCAGTGTCTGTGTGGTGACGGAGTTGCCGCTTTTAAGTCACCGCCACTGTCTTTCTCTAGAAGTCAAGCTTTTTAGTGTTTTAATTCTTTTCTGAAAAGAATTTTTAGTAAAGAAGTTGAAAGGATACAAAGCTGGCTAACGCTTTCTCCAAACTAGCTATACGCAAGATTTCAAGTAAATATGACAAAAATTACGGACTCTAATCTGGGTCAACCGACTTCCTATAAACGGCTGTTTGTGTCTTCAATAAGACATTCAATTACAATATGCTCGCAGGCTCTCTTAGCCACCCACGTAAGAAAGTATTTCGCCAAGTTTCAAGCTTGTGTGTACAGAAATATCGGAGATTCTCTTGTTTACAAACCTACGCACACGCATACACACGCCGCACTTACGGCGCTTTGCGCCAAATGTACTTTTCAGCAGCGAGGTTAGCGTAACTAGACATAACGTAATTTTTACCTTGTTACTTCAATTGTTAGAGGTTTAGCCTGCCCGCCTTTGACATCATGGACATGCTATTAAATTTGCCCCACTGCGACCCTTCCTTAAAAAAACGTGCACCGTACGAAGTACTTGCCATGTTTGCTACTTGTGAAACATGGTCATTCGTCCACGTTGTGGGCTCGATATTCTTGTGCAGCTGATCTTTTGTACATTTTCTCCTCTGATTAAAAAGACTGGCGCCTTTTGCTTGTTAATGTTTTCTTGTCTTCGTTTTTCTTCCCCAGACAGTGAGCTGTCTGAGGCAGCCATTCTTGCAAAGTAAATAGTGCGCATGCGCAGTTGATGATACTGGTGGCGGAAGCGTGCTTACCAGCGGGATAACATCGATAACGGCTCCATACGAACCCAAGAAGCAACAATCCATGAAAAAAAAATTAACAATTTTGATTTGTTTTTTCGTAGCAGTTTTCTTCTTCTTCCGTAGCAGCATAGTATCGCTATTTTTCCGTAGATGCTATGGAGGATTCGTAGCACTAGGCAGCTCTGCAGCTCCTGCAACTGGTACAGTCTTCATATATCTCATCTGATGCCTCCCCACATGCTACAGCAGGAGATGGATCGACCATGACAATGCAAGGGTAGTGCCAGATTAGCTTTTGCCATCAGGCACCAAGCTAATCTGGCACTATCCTTGAATTGTGGTTGATCCGTCTCCTGCAACTGGTAAATAGACCTTGGGCAACACCTTCAAAATTTAGGAAATGCGGCCTTGAAGATAAATGGGTTAAATTCCAGCATAATCTGACAGACGCCAACACTGATGACTCATTATTTGTATAACTTAACTCTCCACAGTACTGTGAACAGAACCCATGGACCCATGCACAATAGGGTTAACGGTCACAGAAGTATTTCCACTCACCATTGTTTCGAGCCATCCAGATCCAGAGCACCCTCTCCTCATCGCTGTGAGCGAACTGACAGGGTACACTGCCCGCATACTGACACTTGCGCTTCTCCTGGATGTAGCGACACAGCACAAAGTTCAAACTGCGTGGTATCACATTAGGAAGATTCCTCAGCTCTTTTAAAATCGGCAAGATCAGGAACACCTGTATGAGAAAATACTGTGAGCAGTACGCAAAAAAGACAATCAAATTCAAACACAGTTATCAGTGCGCGTCTTAAGCGATTTTCAGACTTGTTCAGAAAATCCCAGGAAACTGCACGAGTCAACCAGTGTCAACTGTGTGTTTCAAATCCATATATATCGTACCTTTAGACAGTCACCAAAGCTCCACATGTGCAGTGGGAAGGGGGGGGGGGGGGGGGGGGGGGGGGACTGCGGGTGAAATCTAAATACAAAGCGTGTACAACTGAGAAAAACAAAACAAGGAAAGAAGCACACTAACATGTAAAGAAATAAGAGCTGTGATTGTGAGCCATCCTTACCCTGTTCAGCTCAAAGTTAGGATGTCTCTTGACGCAGCGATTAGCGGTACCATCACGCAGACTCTTGATGCCACTTCTCCAGCAGGCTCCACAGTACTCCTGCACTGTGTAGGGGACCTTCTCACGCCCGGGTTTGCCACTCTGTGCTGACTGGGAAGGGGGGGCAAACTGTGGTTGTGGTGGGGCAGCAGCTTGCCGGGGCTGGTTAGCAGCCTGATAAAAAAACAAATAACACAAATGCTGCCTTATCAAAAATATTTACAATAGCTGTTGCCCAGCTGGAGAGATAGATAAGTGGACAGGTGATGGACACCCCTCCCCCAATCAATAGATTTATTTTAATTAGCACGGTATTTAGACAAACCCACTTGACCAATTACCACCAATACCTTTATTACCTAGCCATTTTAGTTCCACTCCAGAAATCATTCAAGCAACGATTTTTCATCATCTGCCAACCCACGATCATTAAGCCAGATCCCCCATCCCCCCTAAATAATTAATGCTGTCATTGACTTTTTTAAACAAAGGCTAATTATTCAATCGGCATTTACAGTTTTACCTTTGTCAATGTAAACGACTCATTTACGATCAGCTGTTTTCGAGAAATGACTACTTGCGTCATTGTGGGAATTCCCGTTAGGCATTATTGCCCCAACCCCTTGGAAACAAAAGGCTAGTTAAAATATCTTCCCGAGAAATACACACCACCCACCCCCACACCCCACCACTCGATGCTGTCAGAGTTGGCCTTCCTGAGAATACTTTCTGTTCATACCACCATGGTAAACAATAGTCCTCTATGCCCAAATAGTCTCTCTCTCTCTCTCTCTCTCTCTCTCTCTCTCTCTCTCTTTCTCTCTCTCTCTGACGCCAATAGTTTTACCCCCAGAGAATAATAATGTGGGCTCCTGAGAATCCTATTTAAGAATCTATAGATTTATTTGATCCTCTCCGTATTTAAACTAACGCGCTCCAGCACTTACCACCAATGTCTTAATCGCCTAACCGTCCTAGTTCCATTTCAAAAATCATTCAAGCTACGTTTTTTGATCAGCTGACAACACACGATTATTAAGGCAGATACCCGACCCCACCTAAATAATTAATGCTGTCATTGACTGCTTTAAACAAAGACTAATTACAACACAGTCAATATATAGTACTGAATACCTAGTCAAACCGTCACGCGTCACCGGTTTATAACACACACACACACCCGCTTAGTGTACATAAGCGGAACAGCCAGCTGGCTAATTTTGGCTCATCATAGGCGAAAAATCTTTCTCGCACAGTGAAGAACATTCTCGATTCCAAAACTGTCCCCCTACAACTGAAACTGTCCCCACACCACTGAAACTGTCCCCATCAAAACAAGGGGGACAGTTTTGCATTCTAGAATGTTCTAAAGCACGTGTTTGCTGTTGTAATCGTCCCATAAATAGCGTACATGTCGTAGTTGGCTACACGTCAGCGTTTGCTGATTCACATCCTGTAACCTGTTCCCACGAAAGGGACCTTAAGTCGCTTTCGGTCGAATGGAGCTACAGGCCGAAAAGAGTGCAGGGGGTCATCTTGGGTTAGTTCGAGTGATCAACTGTAAATGCATGTTTCTCGCTTAATAACAGATCTACAACAATAGTTTGTGCATCAAATTAATTTGTATTGATAGTAGATTGTAATGGTGTAAATATCTCAAAACTCAAAATTTCCGACTTATGGTCCCTTTTGTGGGATATAGAGGTATAAAGTCGACTCACAGTCTAGGATGTTCCAAATGACGTGTTTGCTTATGAAATCGTTTGCAATACTGTAGGTATAAAAGTAAACCAACAGCCAATAATCATTCTTTTCCGATTACATCGTACCAGTAGGACAGTAAGCAGGGCCAAACGATAGCCAGGCATAAATGGCGAGCCACCAAAACAAATATGTTGAGGAAATGGAGATTGGTGAAAAAACGTACACTCAAGCTTTTTTAGACGAGCTGACAAAAGACGAGACTCTTGCTAAAAGTCGCCTACGCATAGACTTAGCAAGAGCGAAAAATAGAAAGGAAACATGTTTTCAAAACATGAAAAAGACAAAAAAGAGAATTAAAATTATGGTTGAAAAGCTACGTGAGCAACAATCATCATTTGACGCAGCGGTAGCTGACATACAGAGGCTAAAAGGTCTCCTTAAAGAAGAAAAAAGTGGCTAAATGTGGCAGTGGTTTTTTCTACACGTCTTTGGCATACCTCGCGAGGGGGAGCCATAAATACCTTCTAGGTATTCTGATGAGACCTAACAGGTTGAAATGGCTCACAGGTTAGTACTCTATTTTTCATAGTTTGAGATCTTTCTTTCTCATATGGTGTGAAATCTGTGACACTAACCTTTGAAAGCTCTGACATTTCCAAATCAACTCCAGCATTATCCAGGGCCTTTTGAAAGCATTTGTGTACCCAGGTAAGGGAACTGTGTAATTTAGTGTAACACATGACCGCTTTTGAATAACAGGAAGGTGTTCGCTTTCAATAGGCGTGTAGTGAAATAAACACCATTACAAGTAGGGACAGGAATATCAGAGATAGACGGAACGGGACTTCACCCCCGCGCTGGGAAAAAAAGTAAATTACAAGTACATGATAAGGTAACCTATAAGTTACTTTCAACTGACACATAACTTATAGGTTACCTTATCATGTACTTGCTAGTTAGTTGTCACAAGTTCTAATAAGTAATTAAAATAAGAACTTTTAAGAACCTAAACATAAGAACTTTTAAGTTCTTAACCCAAGTCACAACTTACTTGGACAGAATTTCCAAGTTACAAGGACAACAAGAAAACTTTTTTTTCTCAGTAGTACTCTGGTGGTGGGGCTGATGGCGTCAAATGAGCAGGCATAAAAGGCATGACATCTCTTTGTGAAGAGTATTTCAGAATTAATGAATGATTACCAAAACTGATCTTTACTTGCCTAACAGTCCGTAAACTTTTTTCATAGTTTCTTCTACGCCTATTTTCTTTCCTTCCTCTAAAAAAGATTGCTTTAGCTCTTCAACATTCGCGGGTTGACTACGCATCTTATTCTGTATTTCAGACTTCTGTTGCTTGTAATTTGCTAAATCATCCTGGACTCTCTTAAATTCGTTATCGTCAATTTCATTATTTTCCAAAGATTTACTAATAATAAGTTTCATACTCGTCAGCTTAGCTGCTGTGAGCGTACTTAATGCTTCATGCTTCTGCAACTTAGTATAAAATTTTTTGTTAAGGGCTTCCATACCAAAGCATGCCAGGCTTGTGACAAGACCAATACCTTCAACAGCAATTCCTATAACACTTCCAACTCCAGTAGCAAACAGAGTTATACCTCCTACAGATAATCCGGCCAAAACCACCCCCATGGCCATTGATGTGTTGTGTACAGAATTGAAAACCGTATTGTAACGGCGTTTACACCTCGAGTATTTTGCTTGTTCTTCTTCCAAATACTTCAACGCTTCTGTAATATTCATTAAACGGAATGAATCTGCCTTTAATGTTTTATCACGCTCAATAGGCTCAAGCTGCTCAGGTGGTATTTGTGGATACAAGTTCACCATTTTTTATTTACAAATATTTTTTTAATCAGCAATTACATTTTGCAACTCTTCAAAAGTATACAATTTGCTAGCATAATAAAATGCAACAAGATCAATGTGTTCAAGGTTTATGTAAGTTAGACGAACAAAAGTTGTTTTGTCAACCACCACCTTGACAGTGGGAATACTGCTTGAAACATTAATAACATCAACATTTTTTGTAATGGCAATAAAGACCTTTGATGATTCTGTTACTGTTTCATTCCATGTAAGTTTAATTCCTTGTGCAATTTGAGCCTCTTTAGCAGAAGCAACAGATTTCATGATAATTTCAAATACTATTGTCGCTTCTCTAGCCACGACTAAGCTTGCTGGCATAAACACAACAGAAGTATCTGATCTACCCTTTCTAGTTGTAAGAAGATATCTCCGTCTCTCATAATTTTCAACTTTCAGTTTTTCTCTGCTATTGTTGTCTAGGGCAAAACTTGGAACAAGGCTTACAATAAGCGGCCCAGAATTAACAACCTTCCTAAACACTAAGGCGCCTTCATCATCAGTGTATACATAAGGACTAATAAATTCAATCTTTATGTCCCAGTCAATTGTTGGAGGTGGTGCCGGTACAGGTGAAACAACCCACTTATTTCCCACATGTATTAAGTTGTAAGGCGCATTATTTACAGGTGGAGTAGGTACAGTAACATCACGCAGCTGACCAAGTTTAAGAATCTGTTTTTCACCATCTTTCATGTCAACAATTACTTTCCTCTTGTACATGCCATTTGAATCAAGTTCAAAACCATATATTTCTCCAATTTCCCCTTCCTTCTCAAAATCCTGTACGTCTGCTAAATCTTTTAACTCTGTTACTGGACACGCAACTGGTATGATTCTAGGCTTTGGACCAAGACCACTCATTTTTATAAACAAAAATAAAATTATTTAATTTCCAACACAACACTAAAATCATGCATCACAACTGGTTTGCCATCCTGATTAGTTACAGATAAACACAGTGACTCAAAGAAACTAGAACCTAATTTCTTAAACTGCAAATTAGGAAATCTAACAACCACACTTTCACAATAGGGTGCAGTTCCAGTTGGTAAGCATCTCAACAAAGTTGATGGTTTTCCATTGTGTACATTTTCAGTCGTGTTTAGTTCTTTTAAATAAACATTTAGAAATGTGTGTACTGACAAATGAACAGGATATGTTCCAGTTATTTTAGTTACAACTGACGTATAATACCATCCACTAGTACCATTATCTGTAAAACCCATTACCCAATTTACAGGCATTGTATTTCTGTCTATTAAACCAAGTAAATATGCAAGTTCAGTTGAAAATAAAGGTATAGTGCCTGTAGGAATTTCTAATTCAACAAACAAGTTAGCCTGATTTAAAGTTGCTTTAATTTTTAAATTATTTTGAAACCATGTAGCTAAAGTACAAAAGTCATAATACCCAGATGGTATAAAGTGTGTATTAGTGTCCAAGCCACTATTACCAGCATTAACATAACTCATATAAAAACTTGTATTATCCGTTACATTAAACCACTTTACTGTATAAAACATTTCATGGATAGCCACAGCCTTGTTACCATCTCGATTATCAATCCCATTAGTTAACCACACTGGTTTGCTTGTGTCAAGATTTGTTAAGGTAATGAACATTTTTATTATCTCATATAAAAAAGGATGGAATTTAAATCACCAACCATTACCACTACAAATGCATACCAATTTAATGTGGATGCCAAATACAATGTTGCACCAACCTATGAACAAAAAATAATTCAACTAAATCAGCTTGATATAGCTTTGTCTGAAGGAGATTTATTTCAAGTAAAAGTACCAAATCCATTTGACCATTACCTAAACCCTCCAATAACAGATGACTCAACTGCAAAAAGGTGGTCATCAAGCCCACTACAGATGTTTCAAAACCAACTTAACTTTGCTATACTGTGTTCAACTACAGGCTGTGGTGTTTCATTCACAGACCACTTGAATCACCCAAACAAACTGATTAAGTCTGTCTATCGTTTCCACATGTATTACCAGCTTAGAAGAATACTATCAGAACTGCATACACCATTACCAACTGAATCCAGTTTTAATCAGTTTAATAATCCCATGGATATGAAAGCATTTGAACGCATCTGTAATGAGTTTAACATCAGTACAAAGTATGACTTCACACAAAAACTTGATGATCACAAAGGCATGGGAACATTGTATTATGCTTTGAGTCACAGACAATACCCTCAAGATTATTACCCTGGTTACACTTCATTCTCATCTAAATCAGAAGTGTGGTTAGGATCAATAGAGCAGAAACAGTCAAACGCCTGGACCACATTTATTTTAGATAAATCTGACGGGTTTACTCAAGCGGGAGTCGAGCGCGTCAATGAGTCTATCAGAACATATGTCTGGTGTTTACTAGGAGCACAATCACTAACAAAATCAAACATTTTGAATGGAAGTGGTAAATTTGAAGCACAAAAACAGTTTCTTGCAAATCTTGAAGATTCAGTAAATTCATCAGTTGATCTCCCATCAAGCATACAGCGTTACCAAGACGTTTTAAGATATGCCAGATCAAAAGTTGACTTTGTAGTTGGTATTGGGTTATACATGTTGCCATCAGACCTTCAACTTCAAATGGGGACAATAACAAATTATAATAATGAAATCATTGTCGCTGGTCGTGATCAGAAATTAGGACTCAATCAATCTGTAAACTTGGGGGCCACAACCACACACGTACAGTCATTAAAATCATTACAGACGGTAACACCCCCGACCCCGGCCCCAACACCGGCACTCATACAATCAGTACAGTCAACCCCTGACACACATGAGTCGGAAAGAACTGCATTGGTAATAGGTCTAACAGGATTAGGGGTTTTACTTCTTTATCTGTTTCATTAAATAACCCACCATCAACCCTCCTACTGTAACCAAAAAGACCCACACATGTTCTGCCATAAACCCTACTGCCTTTGCCGCTGTACTAATCAGCCAACTGACAACAGTGCCAATTATGCCAGGCAAAGCGTCCATTGCTTTCACAGCCAATTTCTTAAGCAAGTCTGATATGTGAGACAGTTGTTTCTTTACCCACGACTGTAAGTCTTTTGGATCTGTGGGGACTGGGGTTGGTGGTGCTGGAGGTGGAGAACCACCCCCGGAGAGAGCCAACACAACTGTACTGATAATAAACCCCAGAGCTGTAATTAAACTGGCAATTGTGATACCCTGTTCTCTGAAAAGTGTTTTTAGTCTCTCAGCCAGAGTAGTGTCTTCGTGAAGTATTTTTTGAATAGTTTCTCTAATTCTGTTCACCTGTGTTTTCAGTTTTTCTTTTCCAATTTCAACTACTTCTAACCTCGCTGATCTTTCTATATACAAATCTTTTAATCTGTGTTGGATTCTTTGTTTCATTTCTGTGTCAAGATTCCCATTGTCTGCGGTAGCCAGTTTCTCTTTTTCACGTTCTATGTGTTTATCAAGCTCACCCAGTTTGGCAACATTGTTTACCATATCACCTCTTATTGTCTGCATTAATTTATTCAACCCTATAATCTCTCTCATTGACAAAGGTGAGTCATCTATTGTTTTCATTACTTCGTCAGTAAATGAGGTTTCTTGTATCACTGTGTTTGCTATTTCTGGTAGGCTTGTTACTGGTGCCATTTCAATCTGTTGCCCTGTTGGCAACTTTGTTTGCGTGTCTTGAAGCATACTAACCAGTCTTGGGGGAACAGGAGACCCTCCAATACCAAGATACCTTGCCAACCCAGAGTTACCACCGACTTCACCTTTAATTGTACTTAAAGCCCTAAACTTAGAAGGATTATTTTTATGTGTTAGATATATTTTCCCTCTGTCTGTATTTACGAATAAGTGTCCTTTATCATATTCAAACTGATTAGGATCTATTACATCTGGGCGCGCTCCAACACTGTCATAAAATGAGTTTACTTTGTCTTTTAACAGTTCATGATGCATACTACTACTACTAGTTACCATTCCAGTCATATCTGTGATACTGGTATCTGAGACATTCATGTCATCCATTTTAAAATCTTCATGATTAAATCCTCCCGCTGCCATTGTTTTATTAATTTATTATTTTTTTATTGTGCATAATAAAAATGACACAGATTTATGGATCAAAGTTAGACCCATTTAGAAAACTACGTGAGCCCCTGGGTGTTAAGGGCATTCGACAAACAATAGTCATCACAAACAATCCAAGTACCATAGACCAGAACCAAACACTTACAGTCAAGTTTCCAAACCTAGGACCCAGTGACGTTATTGTTCCTGGCACTGCACGCCTTGCTTTTAATATTGAACTATCATCAGACGCAGACGTGAACAGAACACTAGTTAACAATCTTGGCAGAGCAATTGTTAGAACTATTAAAGTAAAACTTGAAGGACAGGAAGTGTTTAGTCTTGATGACTCCGATGTATTCTACTGTTACAAAGATCTGTGGCTTACAAGAGAAGAACGAGAGGATCGTATTTACCAAGGCATACAGCCAGATAATGTTGGGAAACTTCGAATCGACACCAGAGATAAAGTAACTAATACAGCCATGGATGTTATAATGGCTGAAACATATGGATCCAGATTCTACATTCCACTTGAGTTTGAAATCCTAACAGCTCATCTGCCTTATTATCAAGGAGCACTGAATGACCGTCTGAGCTTTGAACTAACTTTCAATGACTACTCCAAAGTTATAAAATCATCTGCCACAGATGCAACATATAAGATCTCTAACATTTCCTTGGAATATGAAATTGTTACACATACTGAACTAGCCAGACTCATTCAAAATCTATACCAGTCAAGACTTCCAATTTATTATGACCGTGTGATTAGACATAGTTTAATACCCAAAGACAAAAGCGACCCAATGTGGAACATAAACTTGAACACGCCTGCCAGGTCACTGAAAGGTATTCTTATGTTGTTTGTTGAACCGGTGAGTCCATACAAAAGAGATTCAGAAAAATTCTACAATCCTAAGATTACACATTTGTCCTGCACAATTGAAGGCCGCCCTAATCAAGTGTATGCATCTGGAATGTTACCTTATCAACACTACGATGAGATCACAAAGTATTTTGCAGGAGGAAGGATTAGAGATAAACCTGCAAACATTGCGTGCAAAGATCTACATCTGTATGATGTTAGGATCGGACAATACCTTACAAACAAGTATGCACTGTGGCTAGACCTGCGTAGTACAGATGACGATTATCTTCATGGGTCAGGACGAACTGTCGAGAATGGTAGTGATGGAATAACAATTCAGATACAAAAGAAGGTTGAAACTGCTGCAGCCATAAACATATATTTGTATCTAATTTATGACGCACAACTCAATATTGCAGAAAGCAGACTAAGTGGACACATATATTAAAATTATATTGTGTATTAAAATGAACTTAATGACACTCGATCCACACTGTGGATTGTTTTGTGGTGCCACAGGGTGTGGGAAAACTGAATTTGTTCTTAACCTATTACAAACAAGATACATCCACCATTTTGAAAACATTGTAATATTTTGTCCTACGATCAAACACAACAAAGCTTATCACAACCGTTTATTCATTTGGACTGACAACAACATTTACTTAGTTGACCCTGAAAAGAAACTGAATGACTACCTGCTTTATTTTTACAAGCAATTTGAAGGACAGCCAACATTGTTTATAGTCGATGATTGCTCTGCAGAGAAAGACATTGTCAAAAAGAGAAATACTTTAGCAGAACTTGCCTTCAGTGGTAGACACGCAAACATCAGTGTTTGGATTCTCACTCAGAAATATAATGCTGTACTAAAAGATTTTCGAGAACAGTTAAAGTTTATCTGTTTGTTTTACTGTAAGGATCGTGACAGCTTCGAAGACTGTCTCAGAGAAAACGATGTCATTCCAAATAAGCAAGAACGGGATGATGTAAAAAATAAACTGAAATCAACTAAGCATCTAAAGCTCATTTTAAAGACAGATCAACCCACTGGATATGGGCTAGTAAATTAATTTATCTTTTGGGTTTGTCTATAAAAATGACGGACGGACAAGAGGATCAAAATTGGCCTATTGGTAAATTCATGGATATTACATCGAGTTTCAGGGGTTTTATGCTTATTAGTGACTTAAAAACACAAGTTAGACGCCCTTTTTCAACACTCCCAACACCGATGAAGATGTACATGACATATAGTTTTTATCTTGGATATTCTAATACTTTTCCACTTTATAATAATAGGACAACATATTTTTTAGTTTATGATGCTAAATCTGACTGGTTTAAGATTATGTGTTTACAAATATACAATCAAATAAAAAAAGAAAATAAAAATGTTAAATTTATTACTGTCAATAAAACAATATTACACATGCAAAAGCTTGAAGATGATACCACAAAAGACATATCGATGAAGTGGTTTATTAGTTGGTAATTAATTTTGTCTATTATATAGGTTTTAGTCAATAAAGTGCCATTTTCATTATATAATTTTCTATTTATTTTTTTGTCGGACAAATAAAAAAGATGGACAACCATCAAAGATTAAGAAACGTGTTTCACACAATTGACTTACCTATATCTAATTATTTTAATGTATATGAATCAATAGAAAGCTCTTTTACCGTAATACAAGAAAATCTTCTTTCTGGTAGTATAAAAATTCAGATTGTTGCAAAAATAGAATTTAGAAGGGAATCTGGACAAGTTATTATTTCATATATTTCAACGAGACAACACACAGTTAATTCGAGAAGAGAATTAAAAAGAGTGTTTAGAGAAAGATTGTTGCCTGACTTTCTTGAAGCAATTGATAGGGCAAAAATAAGTGGATCTGGTTGGCATGAAGGTTATGTACTTGAACTTCAACTAAAGCAGTCAAGATATCATCCTATTTTAGGCAAATCATGGATACCACTGCCGGCAGAGGTTGCAAACAAAAAGGCTGTAGTCAATATTCAAAACAATGATAATTTATGTTTTATGTGGTGTGTGCTTGCCAAACTGCATTTTGTAAAAATAAAACCTGATCGTGTATCTAACTACACCAAATTTGTAAACGAACTCAACTTCAGTGGTATAGATTTTCCTGTTAAAATAGAGGATATAGACTTGTTTGAAAAACTAAATCCTGGTATATCTGTAAACGTGTATATATGGGATAATGACTCTGAGAACAAGTTACAACCAATTAGAGTGTCACCAATTGCCCCAACCTACGGACAGTCAGAAGATAAGCATGTTGACATGTTACTAATAAGCTCTGGTGATAACTTTCACTACACAATTATCAGAAGTATGTCAAGACTAATTCATCATACAACAAAACATGATGGTAAACAGGAATTTTGTAAAAAATGTTTACAAAGGTTTTCTTCTATTGCAGTAGCAAATAAACATGTTTTAAATTGTAGGTCTGTTGATGACGTACAAACAGTACTTAAGTATCCAGAGCCTGGTACTAAAGTACATTTTTGTAACTATAAAAATCAGCAAAAGCTACCGTTTGTAGTGTATGCTGATTTTGAATCACTGGTTGTTCCATATGATGGTCCTGTTCCAGATTCATTACCAAAGACAATAAAGTTGAGTGATCAAGTAGTGTGTTCTTTCGGGTATATTTTTGTTATGTCAGACGGTCAGCATTCAGAACCTGTTATTTACAGGGGAAAAAATGCATCAGCTATGTTTTTGTCAGAAATGAGACAACTGTATAACAAGGTATTTGATTATTTGAAAAATTGTCAAAAGACTTTGGTTATGACAGAAGAAGACAAACATAATTTTGATACAGCTGAGATGTGTTGGATTTGTGAACAACCTTTAGAGGGTGATAAAGTTCGTGACCATGATCACATAACTGGGCGTTACAGAGGAGCTGCACATAATAATTGTAACTTGTTATTAAAAATAGATCCTAAGACATACAAGTTACCAATCTTTTTTCACAATCTGAAGGGATATGATTCACACATTATCATGCAGGCTGTAGACGAGTCGTACAAAAAAATTAGTTGTATTGCCCAGACAACTGAGAAATACTTGACTTTTAGGTTAGATAAATTAGCATTTTATGACTCCATGCAACATTTGTCTTTAGGTCTTGCTAGTCTGGCAGAAGGACTGACTGAGTATCCAATAACAAGTAAATATTTTGAACCAGACTTGATTAACTCTTACCAGTTCGCTCTATTTGAGGCCAGTGAACAAAATGACTTTTACCCTCACACATGACCAAGCAAAAATGCTGCTGAAAGCTCTTCTAGTGGTCAAAAGTTGGCTTATTATACATCATATTAAAGTGCATTGAGTCAGCTTTCAGTCAGGATAAGTAAAAAGTCTGTACTTAACGTAGTTTAGAAGTTGTTGTTTATTTAGCGACGAAGAAAAAATGGTGTCCAGTTTCCAAAAACAGTTTTCACGAAAGTCACTAAGAAGAAAATTTTTTTGTTTCTTGCCCCTTTGTTTAAAATGTGAATCCAGTGTGTGGACAAATCATTTCTACACATTTTTGTGAAGTTTCAAGAAAATGTGTTTGAATTTCTAAGAGTTACGCAACATAATCTACACCGGTCAAGGGCAGGAAAAAGTGGGCGTGTCAACACCTGGCATGACTGAGACAACAAACATGTGCTTCTCTGAAATCTCTGACTTGCTGAAAATATCACTGAGGCAATACACAGCAAGTAATAAAACTTGTTTATGTACTTCATAAAGTTTCACGATTCTGAACCAGACAATAGGTAAACAAAGACTCACATGGATAGCACATGGTCAAACCAAAATAGAAAGTGTCACAATGACCTGCGATGGTTTTCTTTCGTTTTTTCCACATCGCTGGTGCTGGAATCATGTTCAGTGGCCTGGTTGCTGGAAGATACTCTTCACTTTCGGACTCAGATGAACTCATTTTGACGGAATATTCGCAGAGAGAAATCGCAAGCAGTGAAAATAACGCAGTAGGGAAAGCAAGATGGTGGGCGTAGTGACTCGATCGATAACAAAGGTCACGAACAAACTCAAAATTAATATTTTTTTCATTCTATCATATGAAAGTGACTTTCCAATGTCAATAAGTTATGACAATAATACTGAGAGTAAAAATTAATTGGTTTTAATTCAGTAAACACGATGGAATTTTCCATGGGCGTGGCTTCGTATGTATACATACGATGGCCAAGGGAGCGAACTGGTAAGAGTTAAGAAAGGTGTCTATCCGTATGAGTACATCGATCACTGGGTAGTTTTTGAAGAAAGGAGTCTTCCACCAAAAGAAAATTTTTATTCTACACTAATTGGTAAAGGTATTTCTGACTCTGAATACCAACATGCACTTGATGCGTGGGATAAGTTAGGATGTCAGACAATTGGTGATTACCACGATCAGTACTTGAAAGCTGATGTTTGCTTGCTAGCAGATGTATTTGAAAGTTATCGTGAAAAGGGTTTGTTGCACTACAGTCTTGACCCTGCTTGCTACATAACTAGTCCTGGCATGACATGGGATGCATTTTTGAAATCCAGTAAGATATTTATAGACCTGTTGTATGATCGTACGATGGGTGAAATGGTGGAACGTGGATTGAGAGGTGGTATTAGTCTAGCAGCAAATAATTATGGTAAGGCAAATAATAAATATCTTGACGACTTTGACCCCTCAATGTCAAGGTCATTTATTACGTACTTGGATGCTAATAATTTGTATGGATTTGCAATGTGTGAATTGTTGCCATTAAAAAACTTTTGTTTGTATGATTTGTCACAGTATGGCATAAAAAAATTAACAAAATATATTATGGATCGAGGTCAAAATGATGAAAAGGGTTGGATCTTTGAAGTAGACTTGGAGTATCCACACCATTTACATGATTACCATAATGATTATCCATTAGCAGTTGAGAAACTGAGTTTAACGGGGAAAAAAGAAGACACCAAACTTGTACCCAATCTGAATGACAAATTTAATTACGTTTGCCACTATCGTTTGTTACAGTTTTACATCAGACATGGTTTAGTACTAAAAAAAGTTCATAGAGGAATTCAATTTGACCAAAGTGCTTTTATGAAAGATTACATAATGAAGAACACAACATTGCGTGCAAGAGATGGTAACACTGCATTTGACAAAGACTTCTTTAAGCTTATGAACAATGCCTGTTTTGGTAAGACTATGGAAAATCCTCATCACAGAAAAGATGTGAGACTTGTTACAACTGAATCAGGCGCAATTAAACTTACAAGTAAGCCTCAGTACACAGGGTATAAAGAATTTCATCCATCATTGTATGCAGTGTCACTCAAAAAAAAGATTGTTAAACTGGATAAGCCAGTATTTATAGGTATGGCTATTCTGGAGTTGTCAAAATTATTAATGCTTGAATTTTATTATGATTACTTCAAACCAAAGTATCCTGAGTGTCGTCTGCTATACACTGACACTGACTCTATGATCATTGATGTGCCTACTGAAGACTTTTATGAAGACATGAAAACAGAACTACACATGTATGACACGTCTGATTACCCTAAAGACCATCCACTGTTTAGCACACAAAACAAGAAAGTGCCTGGTAAGTTTAAAGATGAACTAAATGGTGTGCCAATAGTTGAGTACGTTGGACTGAGATCCAAAATGTATTCTATACTGCACCAGAAGGGAAGTCAGTCGAAAGCCAAAGGTATCAAGAAAACAGCAATAAAAAATAAAGACATTCGACATGAACATTACAAGCAAGTGTTAGATGGTGCATTAATGCCTGATTATCCAAACAAGACACTAAGATCAAACAAACATAATATTGAAATGATTCAAACATATAAAAAGTCTCTAGCAGTAGGTGATACAAAAAGAGTGTTTCATAGTAAGGAAAAAGCTTATGCACCAGGTCATTACAGGCTCAAATTATCTGAAAAAATAGCTGATGAACTGTTTGATGAACTAATTGATGAATTGAAATTGTTAAAAATGAGTAACGGTGTCTGTGGGAATAATCTGTAATTCTTCTCTAACAAATGCCCTCTGGGGTGCAGGCTCATACAGATAATATATTGTTGCATTAGCTGAAGGAACTATTTTTTTTATATTATGAACAGATGTAGACCAAATTGGATCAGTTGCCCTACGTCTAACGTCATTTTCAGCTTCACCTGGTTGATACAAATATCTTACCTGTTTTGTAAACAAGCTAGTGTCTGGAGGTGTTATTGCTTTTATTTCTGACGGTATTGTTTTTAATTTAATAGCATCAACAGTTTTAGGGTGACCCTCATTATTCATTGCTTTTATTACAGACGGTAATCTTTTAACCCACTCAGTGTTACGTGTGTCATGCATGAGTTCCTTAGAATACTGATAGCTAAAAAGTCTCTCTGATAATTGTTTATTGAAATTTTCTACAATAGCCTGTGATCTATGCAAGCCTGGTATGCCTCGCCGCACTAGCACTCCATGCTTTGCAAATAACTGATTAACAGCGCCTTTAAATTCACTCCCATCATCAACCTGCACAAGCCTAGGGTATTTTAAAGGACCTCGACTATATATTTTTGATAATGCAGTGGCCACTGTTACAGCTTTTTTGTCAGTTATGGGTTCTGCATCCTTATACCTTGAAGCTATGTCAACAACAGTTAATGCATACTTGTATCGTTTCTTTCTTATTGTGTCATGCGGAAGAAACAGGAGGTCCATTTGGTGTGTGTCATTAGGGATAGTGTTTTCAAAATGAGGCCTTGTTATTTTTCTTGGAGCAGGAAGATATATTTGCCAAATTGCCTGTTTTTTAAGCCACTGTTTTATTTGGTTGACATCTCCACCCACAGCAGCATGTAATTTTTTTACTGCAGTATTCCCTTTCCAGTAGCCAATTGGGGAGTAATATATTTTTGATAGTTTAGCGTCTGCCATTTTTTCTAGCAATATAAACTCCTGTAAAATATACTAATGTCATTCCTACTAAAACAAATATTATTTCTCCATTTCTTTGTTCTGGGCTTGGCTGGTAGTAGTCACTAAGTTTTGGTTGTGGAATAGATATGTCTTCACCAGTAACAAGATAGTATTCTTTGATCGCGTCATCGACGTTTGAAAATGTATGCTGTGCGTGACCCTCAAGTTTTAGTTTTTCATTAATAAAATCAAGTTTCTCAATTCTTTGCTTTTCATAATCTTGTTGAGCTTGAGCTAGTTTTTCAGATGCCTCATTGTGTCGCTTCATTTCTTCTGCTGATTCTTCTTTACTAACTTTTGAAAAGAAATAGTTTGATCCACTAAAAGCTAATGCGTTAATAACTGCACCGCCAATCATAACAGCTATAGTTGCCATATTTTTATTTACATAGAAATATTTTCTGGAATAATTCCTTGCTTGACTAGAAAATCTTTTGTTGCAATCGATGCTGTTATAACAACTACTAGCTTAGCACTGTCTTCAAAGTCTAATTTACTAAGGTCTGCTGATTTCATTTTGAGAAGACTTTTTCCCAACATAGAATATGCTACTGCTAGTCCACTTATTACAGCAGAGTGATAGACAAGGTTCATTAAGTTCTTTGTGTCGCTCATTTTCTTATACCATAAAAATTAAAATAATAAATTTATTTACTGCATGTAAAATGGGTCCAAAGGTTTTGGAACTGCTGGTAATGTGGAGACTTCTTCTTTTGTTTTTTGAGTGTTTGATTTTTTGGACACTGTTTGAGTGTTTGGTTTGTATTTTTTATATAATTGGTAACCTACGTAACCAAATCCGACAACAAATCCAGCAACTATATATTTTGTAGTTGGTTTTTTCTCACTTTTGGGTGGTTGTGTTGGTTCTGGTGGAAGTGGTGATGGTGTGTTAGTCTTTTCTGTTAATGCTTGAAGCTGTAATTTCTTTTGTCTGTTATATTCAGCTAATCTTTTTCCAGCCTCTATTCTACCTGGGCTTTTAGTCTTAGTCACTGTTTGAACCTGTGTCAAGACATGGCTCTGTTGTGGAGTCGTCTCGTCCATTTTCTTCTAATTTAAAATTTATTTTAGAAAAATCAATATGACTACTAGTAACAAGTAAGGTTACAGCAGGCGCAAGGTAATTCCCAAACTTGTAAAACATAAGGCATGCTAATTTGCCTATTGAACTTGAAACTATGGGATTACTTTCAAGGTCGTGTGAAAGGTTTTCACTATCAACAGGTAGGAAGTGACTTACAGCTTTTGTATATAGGCAGACAAGAGATCGACTTAAATCACGAGTCATTAGTGAGGCAATGTGATTTTCATATTTAGAATGTAGTTTAATTAGCTCATCAGCAGTAAGGGATTCTATGTCTTCTGTCATGTATTGTCTTCCTAGATAAGTCTTTGATTTGCCTGAGACAATTACAGACAAAAGACGCTGTTTTTTCGAGTCCAAGTCTTTGTTTTCTACAGTATTGATATCGTTTAGAAGAAGTAATTCGTCTTGATTCATTTTATAATGTAATATAATATTTTTGTTTTAAAAAAGTCAATGACAGCATTAATTATTTAGGTTGGGTGGGGTATCTGGCTTAATAATCGCGGGTTGGTAGCTGATCAAAAAACGTAGCTTGAATGATTTCTGGAGTGGAACTAAAATGACTAGGTAATAAAGGTATTGGTGGTAATTGGTCGAGTGGGTTTGTCTAAATACGGAGAGGATCAAATAAATCTATAGATTGGGGGGAGGGTGTCCATCACCTGTCTACTTATCTATCTCTGCTGGTTAGCAGCCAGCTAAAATACAAATAATAAAAATGATGCCATACCAAAAATATTTACAAGCAGCTGGAACCAATTTTGGTATGCAGGAGGCATAGACTCCCCTCTTTTTTTACACACACTAAATAGATGATTTCTGGAAATCAAAAGCAAGTCAAAATCACACTTTTTTTAACAAAAACAGTGGATTAACCCATATCATACTAAAGCTAAAAGCTTCAAATTTGTACACTGCCATATGCAAGCTACATTATAGTACTTACAGATAAGGATATAGACCAATGGCTTTAGTTCAAGGGTGGTGCCAGAATAGCTTGGTGCCTAGAGGCGCCAAGCTATTCTTGCACTACCCTTGAACCATTTTAGTCAAACTTAATTGACACATTGGTGCATTCCAATAATAAGGATTAAAAACCCAGACAAGCATGCAATATAGCACGTTTGTCAGGGCGTTAATCCACTGTTTTGTTTTAAAAAGTGCAATTTTGACCTACTTCTAATTACCAAAAGTCTATTGCCCTATTTACCCCCTCACAAAGGTTTAGTTAGGAAAAAGAAATTTGTTTCCTTTAACTCCTTGCTTATGCTGCCACCTGTATTCTAAACAGTACATGTATGTGCATGCACCAGGGCTTTTAAAGGCTTTTACTTAATCTTTAAACAGTCCCTGCTACTGCAAGGGCAAATGTGAATCTGTCTCACACAGATGGAATGTGATGGATGAGAAACCATCATCATAATGTGGACACTTATTAATCTATAAAGCCCTGACATGCAATGACAGGAGGTTGACTGACCATGATTGTTTAAGGGTAGCACCAGAAATGCTTGGCGCCTGTAGGTGCCAAGCTATTCCGACACCACACTTAAACTATCACACCACCACACTTACACTGTCATGGGCAATTCATCTGCAGTACTGTGAACTCAAAGGACATCTACAAGAAGAATGGTAAAGCCTTAATGGCTCACATGCATGACAGACGCACATAATTAGTCTGACCTTTGTGACCCTGACCTTTCCCATAGGTCACTGAAACAAGCTAGTGAACGTGACTTAAAAGTATTTGTACGAGCAAAATCTATGCATTTTTCACAAATTTGTCAACCCCCCCCCCCCCCCCCCCCCCATGAATTTTGACCTTTAAAGCCCTTGTGGTTCACATGTGACCAATCCACATAAGTGTGACCCTCACGGCTGTTTGGCCCAGAGCTAGATGTGGCCCTTTAATTTGTTCCAGGCGAGCCAAGAAACTGGGTCACAAGTGGTGCTCGCGCGGTGAGGCAGTGAGTCTCTCAGCTGTCAGGCTAGCTGATAAGCGGGCTTCCTGATAAGCGCAGTACAGCAAGGAAAATGACTACCTTTTGTTTTTCATGACTTTCTTAATTATCGTTAAGTGTGTGATGCAACAAAGTTTTGCATCACACACTTGAAAGTTAATAAGAAAGTCATGAAAAACAAAAGGTAGTCATTTTCCCTGCTGTACTGCGCTTATCAGGAAGCCCGCTTATCAGCTAGCCTGACAGCTGAGAGACTCACTGCCTCACCGCGGGAGCACCACTTGGGACCCAGTTTCTCAGCTCTCCTGAAACAAACTAAGTGGCTGATCTGAAACAGCCGTGCCCTCTGTAACCCTTGACCTTTGTGAGGGGATGACTAAATCAGCATGCTTAAAAAAGTGTTATCACCAGCTACCTTTGCGCCAAATTTGATTGAAATGTTTACAAAAACTACAATTCAAGCAAAAACTGACATTTTTTACACACGTGCCAACTCAATAACCCTTGACCTTTCTGAGGAGTCATCCAAATTAGTATGCATAGAAAGGCTTCACCTTCCATCAGGTATCTCTATAGTAAGTTAGGGTTTGAAGTTGAAAACAGTATTTGAGAAACAAGAAGGGCAAGCCTCTATGGCTAACATGTGACCAGTCCAAGTCCACATAACAGTGTGATCTTGACCTTTCCAACAGGTCACTGAAATGTTCAAGTATTAAACATACATGTAATGCTTGGCTTTTGTACCAGCGAAATCCAAGTTTTCTTAAAATGTAAATGTATGGATTTTTCACAAATTTTTCAACCTTCCATGACCCTTGATCTTTGTGAGGGGTCAATTAAATTAGTATGCATAGAAAGGTGTTATCATCAGCTACTTTGTACCAAATTTGATTGAGAAGTTTGCAAAAACTTTGATAAAAACTACAATTAGTATGCATAGAAAGGCCTCGCCATCAAGACTGGCTAAGCAAAGTTTGGGTTTGAAACTGAAAATAGTATTTGAGAAAAACAGTTTATGAAAAAAAAATGTCTATTTTTGACCTATTTCTGGACCCCCTCCCACCCCCATGACCTTTGCGAGGGGACCACTAAATCAGTATGCATAGAAAGGTCTTATCATCAGCTAATATTGTGCCAAATCTGACAGAACAAGGAATGCACAGCCCTTATGGCTCAAGTGTATGACCAATTGATATACCAGTAGTAAGTGTGACCTGTGTGACCTTGGTCTTTCTATCCAACAGGTCACTGAAATCAGCAAGTGTTCAAGTGTCTAAACATAAGGGTTGGCTTTTGTACCAGCGAAATCCCAGTTGTCTCAAAATGTATGCATTTTCCTAACGTGTCAACCGTGCATAACCCTTGACCTTTGTAAGGGGTCAACTAAATTAGTATGCATAGAAAGGCGTATCATTAGCTACCTTAATGCTAAATTTGAACAGTTTGCAAAAACTTTGATAAAAAGTACAATTCTATCAAAACTGGAATTGTTCACACATTTGCCGATCTCCTGTGACCCTTGACCTTTTTGAGGGGTCATCCAAATTAGTATGCATAGAAAGGTCTTACCATCAGGTGTCTCTGTACCAAGTTTGGGTTTGAAGTTGAAAATAGTATTTGAGAAAAAGGTTTTTGTGAAAAATGGCTATTTTCTAGCCCACCCACCCCCCCCCCTCTCCCCCACCCCCCTCCCCATGACTGACCCTTAGCCTTTAAGAGGGGATCACCAAATTAGCATGCATAGAAAGGTCTTATCAGCCTCCTTTGAGGCAAATCTGACTGAAAAGTTGGCCAAAACTTTGATAAAAACTACAATTCTATCAAAAACTGGCATTTTTCACAAATTTAGCGACCTCTTATGACCCTTGAACTTTCCGAGGGGTCATCCAAATTAGTATACATAGAAAGGTCTTACCATCAGGTGTCTGTATCAAGTTTAGGTTTGAAGTTGAAAATAGTATTTGAGGAGAAACAGTTTGTGTCAAAAATGGCTTTTCTTTACCCCTTTTTGTACCCCCCTGTGACCTTGACCTTAGAGAGGTCACTGAAATTGGTACTTTTAAAAAGGTTTTGCCACAAAGTACCATTGGGCCAAGTTTGAAGTCTGCAGCTTGAATAGTCTCCGAGAAAATGCCAACATTAAAGTTTACCATGGATGCCAGATGGGTCAGTACATACTTTGCTAGCGCATGCTAGCTAAAAATTAGCAAAGACTTTGATAAAAACCACAATTCTATTAAAAACTGGCATTTTTTTACACATTTCTCAATCTCTTGTGACCCTTGAACTTTACAAGAGGACATTCAAATTAGTATGTATAGAAAGGTCTTACCATCAGGTATCTCTGTATTAAGTTTGGGTTTGAAGTTGAAAATAGTATTAGAGAAACAATTTGTGTCAAAGTATGGCTATTTTTTAAGGCCCCGCCACACATGCCGATTTTGAGGCTGATTCCTCAGCAGTTTCCAGAACCGTGTGATCGGGCCGGACTACAAAAACATGTGCACTGCCACATGTTCCCGATTTAGCCAACCGGTTTGAACGAGAGGGTCAAGGTCGCTAACAGCTTCCTGTTCTCTGATTGGTTGAAGCTTACAATCGGGGCCGATTTGTGTTGCACAAACAGAGCAGGCTCTAACACAAGATTCCCAGCTGATTGTGATCAGGCATTCTGACGTCATCCGCTCGCAACCGGATTGGAATCTGCTACAAAATCGGGGCACAATCGGCATGTGTGGCGGCGTCTATACCCCTTTCTGGACCCCCTGTGCCCTTGACCTTTCAGAGAGGTCACTGAAATTGGTATGTTCAGAAACTTCTTGCCACAAAGTGTCCTTACCACGGATGACAGACACCAAATGGCCCATTACATACTCACTTTTACTTTTGCTATCGCATGTGAGCTTAACACCCCCCCCCCTCCCCCCCAAAAAAAAAAAAAAATGCCCTAATTAAAAGCCAACTACAACCCAGGCGTATGAAATTTGACCTCAAAATAAAAAAATCTCAGATTGTGGTGTTCAAATGGTAATGTAAGGATTACAAGTTTTTCAGAAGTTTTACCTATGACCTAGGAGTAGAAGGCTCATCTGATGCATATAAAGTGTACGGTCCCAATTTGTCATTTAACCCATATCACACTGAGACTAAAGCTTCAAATTTGTACACTGCCATATATGCAAGCTACATTATAGTACTTACAGATAAGGATATTGACCAATGGCTTTAGTTCAAGGGTGGTGCCAGAATAGCTTGGCGCCTAGAGGCGCCAAACTATTCTGGCACTACCCTTGAACTATTTTAGTCAAACTTATTTCACACACTGGTGTATTTCGAATAAGGGTTAAATCTTTGCTGTCAGCATGCAAAAAAAGCACTGCATTGCACCTGATGACGCACCTTGAAAATTGACCCACCTTGAAAATCGACCCTTCAAGATATCAGCACTAGCACAAAAAATGGCTTGCCCCCTCCCCCACCCCCCCTCCCATTCCTCTACCTTTAACACGATATCCAAATAAAGTATTGTTAACCAACCCCCTTGTGCATACAGCCACTGGTACTGTGAACAGTTCCGGTGGTTATATGCACATAGGTGTTAGAACTCTAAGAAAGGCAAAGCCATTATGGCTCACGTGTATGACCAATACATATATATATATATACACACACGTGTGTGACCTTTGTGACAAGGGCTGTCTTCTGCAGCAGCAAAATCCATTTTTTTTGAAAATGTAAGCATCTTTCACACATCTGTGAACCCCCCCCCCCCCCCCCCCCCCCCCGTGACCCTTGACCTTTGTGATGAGTCGACTAAATTAGTATGCATAGAAAGGTGTTATCATCATCTATTTTTGTACCAAATTTGGTTAAAAAATTTGCAAAAATTGGGGAATACCTATCAGCATTTTACACACATTTGCCAGCCTCTTGTGACCTTTTACCTTTCCAAGGGGTCATCCTGATAAGTATGCATAGATAAGTCTTACCATCATGTATCTCTGTACCAAATTTGGGTTTTAAGTTGTGAATAGTTTTTGAGAAAAAAAACATCTTTTGTCAAAATATGGCTATTTAGACCTATTTCCTGAGCTCTCGTGACCCTTGACCTTTCCGAGGGATCAACCAAATTAGTGTGCATAGAAAGGACTTCCCATCAGGTATCTCTGTAGCAAGTTCAGGTTTAAAGTTGTGAATAGTATTTGAGAAAAAACATCTTTTGTCAAAATATGGCTATTTCGGACCCATTTCCTGAGCCCTTGTGACCCTTGACACCCTTCTGAGGGGTCATCCAAATTAGTATGCATAGATAGATCTTACTATTAGGTATCTCTGTACCAAGTTTGGGTTTGAAGTTGTGAATAGTACTTGAGGAAAAACATCTTTTGTCAAAATATGGATATTTTTCACCTATTTCCTGAGCTCTTGTGACCCTTGACCTTTCCGAGGGATCAACCAAATTAGTACATATAGAACGGTCTTACCATCAGGTATCTTTGTACCAAGTTTGGGTTTGAAGTTGTGAATAGTATTTGAGAAAAATAAATTATGTCAAAATATATCTATTTTTGACCTTTCTCCTGATCCCCTGTGACCTTGACCTTTGAGAGGTCACTAAACTTGGTATGTTTAGAAAGGTCTTACCACAAAGTATCCTTGGGCCAAGTTTGAAGAATGTGGCTTGAATAGTCTCTGAGAAAATGCCAAAGTTAAAGTTTACCATGGACGATGGTGGACAGTGGACGGACGGACCACTGGCCCAAAACATACTCACTTTTGCTTCGCACATGAGCCCAAAAATTAATCCCTTTACTGTCATGCCAAAGTGAACACTATCCAGCTGCTAGAGACATAAATCCTCATGAGCCCCCACGACTGCGGGGGCTCATGAGAATTTGTGTCTCTTGTTAGTCCCATGTTCTTTATGCCTATTTTTGTCACATCTACATCTCTGTTCTTCTTGCGAATTTTGGTGAAATTCGCAATCACTGGCAGTGAAGGGGTTTAGGACACTTACAGGCGGTGGCTGTTGTTGCTGCTGCTGCTGTGGTGGTGGGACCTGAGCAAACATACGGTAACTCTGATCCACTATCTGCTCACGAGGAATGTCAGTATCACGCTCCAGCATCCATACATCTCGCTCCAACGAACTGTGAGCCGACAAACACACCCCGTGCACCTGCAAAAGACGATATATGTTTGAAGGTCTGTGATTGTGACCTTACAGCTCAAAATAGTTTCAGCAGTTAAAGGAAATGTGTAAGGTGTTCCTTGTTGTTCAGCGCCGTTTCTAACCAGCAACAGCTAAATCAAGTACAAACATAAATTACAGAAAACTTCTCCATCGACGCTTTAGAGATAAGAACGCATTGAAAATGCAGCCAGTGCAGACAATGGGGTGCAAGGTATTTGAGTGTTTGATGATGTCACAACACCACAGCAAATGGCCTATACACACGCTGCATCACGCTTGCTAACATCCTTGCTATTTACAGCCGCATAACCTGTTTTATTTTCAACACAGCTAGTGTCAATTATCGTCAGTACCGCGTACTTCTTACCTTGAATGTTGCGCGAAGCAGCTAAATTGCTGCAGAATGTGCTTTCAAAGCAGTCAGGTGTGAAGTGATCTTCACATACCAAATGACTTTCTATTCATAACTGTCCACTTTTTCCGATAACTTTCCCATCCTTTAGTTCTTCAGCCATGCTCAGCAACATTAATGATCTTTCGGATCAGGCAAAATAAAAGCTTTTCTTCTCATCAACCTTCACATTGCAAGTTAAAACAGCCAAAGGCTTTGCACTGTACCATACTGATGACACTACCTGCTATAAATCTGTCTGCTAAGGATGCTCGTGCATCAACAGCACCAGTCAGCAGAAAAATTTGTTAAATTTATTTTCTTTCTTCTTGTACTGAGGGGAAAAGAGTGGCAAAGTCATATTATAAGTACTGGAGGCTTCTGGGCCACTGAACCACTAACTTTTCTGCAGCTTTTTCAGAAGTCTTCAGCTTCTAGACATTTCAACTAATCCAAACTGGAAGGGTGACAGCCAAGTGTATAAAATGCAACAACAAAAATAAATAAAAAGAAAGACAGTCACTTGGAAAAACAAGACAAATCAGGTGATTGGTGATTGTCTTTCACTGCTCAAAAGAACCAACCATGAAGTGTGGCATATAATTACCTGATCCTGACAGAAGCTGAGAAACTTGCAGATTCGGAAAAATGCACTCTTGCTGGTGAACTTGCGTGGGTCAATCAGTGTTAACTGACCTGCCTTAGGGTCTACATGAGCCAGCACCTTGGCTTGGTCCCACCTGTGTCTGGCTGTACCTAAAATGTTGCAAAACAACATAATAACAAAAATGTATTTTTCTCTAAAATATATTTTTTCGAGAAAATACTTACCGATGGCATTACTGTATGGAAGTAGCACTTAGCCTAACAATTTCAGCCCAGGGATCGTTGTGTACAGCAACGCCACCGGGGAACCCTCAAGTGAGCTGTACCAACGTCCCTGAATAGCTTCCCTTTACTGAGTAGTCTCCCTTACCTTATACGGCACATGCGCAGCCGTTACCAGTTTTCGCTCTTAGCTTACTGGTGGCGAGCAGGGCAGATGGGAGGGTCCTCCGAGTAATGCCATCGGTATTTTCTCGAAAAAATATATTTTAGAGAAAAATACACTTGTTTCATCAAAAAACATTACCGATGGCATTACTGTATGGAAAAATGTCGAATAGGAGGAGGGCGCCGCCAACTACCCCGCGACTGCGGACGCATTAGCGAAAAAGGCTGGGATCAACACCTCACAATTTCAGTTATAAGCGTACCTAATGCGCATGGCGCGCCGGCAGGGAGTGTTGAGCCGCTGAGACGTAACCCACCAGGGCCAGGTTGTCCCGCTGGCCGAAGAGGTCGCGTAGATAGAAACGTGCAAAGGTGGATTCAGCTCTCCAGCCGACTGCGGCAACAATGTCCCGGACTGCGCAGTTGCGGTCAAAGGCGAGTCTGGTCGATACAGCTCTGATTTCGTGCGCCCGAATTCGCATCCGCTTGGCCCCTGAGGGGGAGAGGTCCTCGTAAGCAGAGCGTATGATCCACCGCAACCATGAAGAGAGAGTCTGCGCAGTAATGTCCGTCTTGCCACGATATAAGGGCAGAAAAAGGCGGGAGTGACTTCTCCGGAAAGGTTTTGTTCGTCGGAGGTATATCTTCAAGGTCCGAACAGGGTCCTGTTGGCGGGATTCCTGGGACTGGGAAGCAATCTGCAGCGGCTGGATGGTGATTGCCTGTGCCCGGGCGGAGGGGAGCCTGTTCTTGGCGAGAAAGGCCAGATTAGTGAGGAGCTGCACTGTGCCATCCGCCCGGAACTGAAGGCAAGCGGGCTCTGTGGAAAGGGCATGGAGCTCGCTAACCCGCGCTGCGGTGGCGAGAGCAAGGAGAAAACAAGTTTTCCTGGTAAGGTCGGCCAGAGAGGCCAGAGGGAGGGGCTCAAAGCGTGCGGAATTGAGCCACGTTAGTACCCAGGGAAGGTCCCAGCGGGGCACCAGCGAGCGCGGAACCAGACGACGGAGCTCAAAATTGGCCATCAGGTCCGAAAGATCTTTACACGCGCCTGGGTCCTCACGCCCCAAATGTCTTTAAGTGTTGGCAATCATAGCCAATTATCCCCGTATGGTAATGGGCGCCAAGTGTTGGTCCTCAAAAAGCCATAAGAAAAAAATCGGCAAGGAGTGGCATAGTCAGTGTCGTGGGGGAAAGGCGTCGAGCCGCGCACCAGGACTGGTAGACGCGCCACTTCCCTTTGTACACCCTGCGGGTGGATGGTCTGCGGGCTGCAGCGATAGCTTCCACCGCTGCATGCGAGTAACCTCGTGCTGCGAGGGCCGCCCGCACAACCGCCAGGCGTGTAAGGCTAGCCTCTCCGGGCACGGGTGGAAAAGGGCTTGTCGGGGCTGTTTCAACATCGTGCGAGGCATCGGTAGCATCACAGGGGGCTCCGTGGCGAGGCTCAATAGGTCGGTCGTCCAGCTCTTGGCCCAGTGGAATGGGGTGACCAGGAGGAGGACCGCATTGCACCCCCGGAGCTTCTGAATGATCTTGGGAATCAGAACCGTGGGGGGATAGGCGTAGGCCACGAGGCCGTCCCAAGGAAGAGACAGGGCATCCACTCCCCACGCGAGGGGGTCCGGAATGGGAGACACAAAGACTGGCAGTTGTCTGTTCCACCTCGTCACGAATAGATCGATGGAGGGAGTCTCCCAGCGGGCACATATCATCTTGAAAATCTCCGGACTGAGGGACCATTCGTTGTGGAGAGGTTGGCCCCGACGGGACAAGGAGTCCGCTAACACATTTAGATGTCCAGGAATGTGGCAAGCCCTGAGAGAAATCCCGCGATCCCGACACCAAAGCATCATCTGGTACAGGAGTATGCAGAGAGGAGGAGATCGTGTCCCTCCCAACTTCTGGATGTAAGAGACTACTGTCGAGTTGTCGGACAGCACTAACACGTCCTGGCCCTGGAAGTTCCCAATGACGGAGCGCCAACCAGACAGCCTGTAGCTCCAGCCAATTTATGTGCTTGTCCCGAGAGGCTTGGCGGCCACTGTCTCGAAATCGAAGCAAAGCTCGGCAGGAGATGCGCACCCCAACCCGAGCGGCTGGCGTCGGTGCAAAGGGAAAGCCGAGGAAGGGGGGAGGACAGAGGAACACCCGTCCGAAGCCACTCTGGGTCCATCCAACGGAGGAGGTGGGACCTGATCAAGGGGGGGACGGGCACCAAGGCGTTGAGGTCGCCCGAGGAGGGGTGCCAGTGTAATAGCAGATGAAGCTGGAGAGGTCGCGTAAACAGTCTGCCGAGGGGCAAGAGATCCGACGCCGCATTCAGGAGACCGAGCAGCTGGAGCCAGGTCCGGGCTGACACCGCGTCGGCAATGTACACTGTCCGAGAAAGATCCATCAACTTCTGGACGCGAGGCTTGGGCAAACACACGGTGTTGAGGTCGGTCAGAAATTCCATGCCCAGGTGTATAAACCGACGAGACGGCAAGAGGTCCGACTTTCCCTCGTTGACCTGTAAGCCTAGGCGTCGAAGGAGATCCCGCAGCGAGTCTCTGTCCGTCACGAGGGCGATGGGAGTCCTGATTCCGAAGCAGGAGGTCGTCCAGGTAGTTGGACGAGGGGCTGGAGGCCGACCGACAGGCTCTGGCCAATACGGCATCCATAAGTCTCGTGAACACCCATGGGCTGAGGTTGAGTCCAAAGGGTAGTGCGCAGAACTGAAAAACCTGTCCTTCGAAGGCGAAGCGGAGAAAGCGCCGCGACGACGAGTGGATCAGGACATGGAAGTAAGCGTCCGTGAGATCGAGACTGATAGCAAAGTCGAGAGGTTGGACGGCGGCCCGAAGCGCCCGCGCCGTCTCCATGCTGAAGGGGGGAGCCGAAATAAACTTGTTGAGCGCCGATAAGTCGATGATTGGACGCCACCGGCCGCCTGGTTTGGGCACGACGAAGAGGCGACTGTAGAAAGCAGGAGAGTTTTGACGCTTCACCAGTTCCATCGCAGCTTTCCGGATGAGATCCGCAATCTCCAGCTGAAGAGCGGCCGCCTTGAGCGGGTCCGCCGGTGACTGAGTCCACAAGGGCGAGCGTCGGAGCAGGGGGGGGGGGGGGGTTGAAAAGTCAGGCGCAGACCGTCCGAAACGACAGAATGTATCCAAAGGTTGTCTGGCAGCAGCGACCGCCATTCGGCGCTGTGTAGAGCTAACCTCCCGCCGACTGGCGACCCAAAAGGTGTCAGCAGGGGTGGAGACGCGGGAGCGTCATTGGATCCGGCCACACCCAGCCGCCGAGAACGTCGGGGCCAGGCGGAGGCGGAAGAGGACGGGGCCGCAAGGGGTCGACCGAACTGTGGCTGTCGACCAAAAGGAGACGAGGGTCCTGCGGGGGGACGGAAGGTGGGTCTGGAAAACCGCAGGGCGTGACCCCCTGACCTGCGGTTTGGAGGAAAGCGACGGCGGTCACTTCTAGGAGTGCTGGGCCACAGGTCCTTGGAGGATTCCCACACCCGCTGCCAAGTCGGGCCAAAGAGGTTCGACCCACCAATGGGGCCTGGCGGAGCTGCGTCTTAACAGATGGGGGTAAGCCTGGGCAAGAACGAAGAAGGCTGTCGCGACGCATTAAATCACAATTAACCACGCCCGTTAATGCGTTGGAAGAGGCGTGGTAAGCTGCCCGATTTGCCACTGTAGCAATGGTGCGAATATCCTCCAATTGGGAAACGCTGGAGCACCCAGACTCCTCAGCGCAACAAACAATAGCCTGTGTCGCCAGTTCCAGAAAACCGGTACATGCGAGTGTATTTCAAATTCGAACCGCCATAGTATCCAGGCCGGGAAGCAAGATATGCCAAACCGCCGCCCTGCCACCCACAAAGGCTTCCGCGTCCAAATCCACGGACGGAAGGGGACAGAGGAAGTAGGGCGAGTGCCCATTACACCAGCGCTGCCGAAAAGTAAGATCGAAGTCCTCCAACCAACGGAAATCCGAGAAAAAATGCTTGTCGCAAATACGTTCCTGTCCGAGATGCGTATTAAAGGCCTCCGTAATGTCGCGAAAACCGGGTGGTTGAGGGAGCGACTTCAAACGTTTGGGCTGAAGGTGGGCATCCACGAGAGCCGAAGACTTCCACTTGATGGGAGGGGACGAAGGGCATACGTCCCGAGGAAGGAAGCTGGAAATCAGTCTAGAAGCCGAGACTAAGGCCGCACACACATCGGACCCCAGAGCGCCACAGGCGGAAGGGGAAAGGGCCGCTACGTCATGTTCAGAAGAGTAAGAGCGATCGCCAAGAGACCACACGGCTGAAGCGGAGTCTTCCGGGTGCAAGCTAAGAACGTCATCAGGGGAGGCCACATTCGGATGAACGCTCGAGTGCGGGGAAGGAGAGCGGTAGGCAAGCAAAGAGGATGCTCGGGAAGGCTAGAAAGCCGACGGAGGTCGGCGACGTAGAGAGGGATCGGGTCCGGAAGGACACGAGCCCCCCCTAGTCAACTGAACAACAGGAGGGGGAGAAGAGCCCACCGCAGAACGCGCAAGACGCGAGCGAGAAAGACGATGGTCCCCCGAAGATGGGACAAAGCGGGGAGATGAATTCCTCCGAGAACGACGAGACGTGGAAAGTCAGTGGCGCAGGCGGGACAAACGGTTCCAAGAGGAAGAGCGCCGAACCGAGGAAGCCAAAGTACGTCCAAAGAAGGAGGCCGTAAGGCCGTTGCACCCCCGCGGGCCGAGGCGGAAAAACGAAAATGGCGAGCGTCCGGGGGAGAGGGCGACCGAAGACGCCGAGGCGCGGTACTCGTAACCGGCGCGGAAGGACAAATGATGGACAATAAAGGTTGTGTACTCACGTGTGTGCTCTCTAATGGTGGGCAGTTGCGTGGCCGCTGTGCACAAGGGCGCCTCTCACCTCGGTCATGACGTTCCGATGACAGAAGGCGTAGCAGCAGTAATGGCATAGCTGCCAACTTTGGAGAAATAAAAATCCTGACTGGCCGGGGTCCAGGGGTCGCCTAGGCCCCGGCAGGGTGCAGGGGCAGCGCCCCGCTGGGGGTGCAGGGGGGCTATGCCCCCCGCTCGTAAACGAAAATCAGCATTTTGATGGCAGTTTGGAGGCCTCTCCTTGAAGCAAAATTCAAAATAATAACCAGTTTGTATCCTTTAGTTTGAAGTTATTTACATTCACATCAGCACAAAAAAATCATGGCTGAACAAAATAAATCAATGGAAACGAAAAATCAGCATTTTGAAGGCAGTTTGGAGGCCTCTCCTTGAAGCAAAAATCAAAATAATGACCAGTTTGTATCCTACAGTTTGAAGTTTATTTACATTCACATCAGCACAAAAAATCATAGCTGAACAAACTAAATCAAGGACAATGGAAACGAAAATCAGCATTTTGAAGGCAGTTTGGAGGCCTCTCTTTGAAACAAAATTCAAAGTTTATCTACTCGTTTGATGGTGGGCAAGGGTTTGCAGCAGCCTTCAGGGACTGAGATGTTGCTGATTTTGCCTTCAACAGCAAGTCCTCTCTCTCTCTCTCGTCTCTTTTGGTTTGTGTTCCACTTTCATAATTATTTCACAAGATGCTCTTACTTTTTCATGTATTCCTTCGTTTATTCAATTCATCATTCAGTCTGACCGCCAGACAGTCTTTATTTTTTCTTCATTATACTTCGCTACTTATACTTATACTTGGCGTTTCTTACGTTTTTCGTGCAGACTGATGTCTTTTTGGCCGCCGTGACCGATGTTTATGTCCGCCCGGCACATTTTACAAAAGGCAAAGTGTTCCCCCTTTCTCGATTCGTCGATGTAAGGAAAGGAACGCTTGTAGTCTGGATGGAACTTCACCAAACACTTCTGCTTCTTAGGAGGCATGATTTTGTTGAAAATCGAAAATACTCTGTGACCAGTTGTGAAGATCGTTGAGCATGTGCTCGAGGGCAAATTCGAAGGAACCGGAACAAACAGAATGGACGGAATTTGCCGCGCATGCGTAATCAAGACTGGCTGTGGGTCCCCGAAAGCTTAGCGGTACAGTATAGCGGTAGGCTCTCAACTACAGGTGCTTGACCCCGCGCGGTACGCCAAAATGCCTCGAATTTTAAAACAAAGCTTGAAAATATGAAAATCGGGAGAAATGTACAAAAAACCGGAGAATCGGGAATTGAAAAAAAATCGGGAAATTCCCGATAAAATCGGGAGGGTTGGCAGCTATGTAATGGTGTTCCTGACGGACAGACTACCCGGCTGCAAGCGTGGGTCCTGGGGGTTAGCGGGTCGTTCCCTGCGGTAAAAGCCCCACAACTGCGACCATTGAAGTTCCCGCCACGAGGCACACACGTTGCAAGTCCGAGAAGAGGAGCATCCAGAACACGGAAGGCAGATGGAGTGATTATCAGTGGGCCACTGAAAATCCTTACAACGCCAGCACGTCTGAACTTGCATATGGTAACAAACAGAAGAAAGGTACGGCGTAAAAGGAACACCGGTAACGGTCACGATGTCGGAACACGAAACGCACCGAGAATTTTCGTTCGATACGAAGCAAAGAAAGATCCACAGATCAATGCCGCTGCCTGTCCGGAAAACTCTGGGACTCCGGGCTATGATAGTATCCAAGACCGAACTTCTACACGCTAAGAAAGGCTGAAAAAGAAATCCAAAGAAGGGAGCCGTTTGGGCTGACAACCGACAAACCGGAAGCTAAGCGCGAAAACTGGTAACGGCTGCGCATGTGCCGTATAAGGTAAGGGAGACTACTAAGTAAAGGGAAGCTATTCAGGGACGTTGGTACAGCTCACTTGAGGGTTCCCCGGTGGCTTTGCTGTACACAACGATCCCTGGGCTGAAATTGTTAGGCTAAGTGCTACTTCCATACAGTAATGCGATCGGTAATGTTTTTTGATGAAACAAGTCTTAACTCATTCAGCCCGACGCACGTATTTCCCAAACTTTTTAGACGTCATCTAAAGACTATGCATCTGTTGCAGGAGATGGATTGACCATGATAATTTAAGGGCAAGGATAGATTAGCAAGCACCTGTCGGCGCCAAGCTAATCTGGCACTACCCTTGAATTATCATGGTCAACCCATCTCCTGCTGTAGTGCATCAGGACTAAATGGGTTAACCCTTTTGCTGTCCATAGCACTTTTTGTAGAGGCGATTCCTGCTGGATCACCTCATCAAAAAGCTCTACAGACAGCCAAAGGGATAACCTTTTGTGCATGTAGCAATTGATATGACATCACCAAACAGTCCCAGTGGCTGCATGTACAAGGAGAAATACATTTAAAATGACAATCCCAATGTACATTTTCTATGAAAAAAAAGAAAACCCTGCTATTACATTTAGGACTGAGGAGAATCTATGCCTCTTGTGGCCCGACTACTAATTTCAAGCCTCTAGCTCAATTTACACCATAACTGTACTTAAAATTATGTCATACCTGAACACACATTATTAGATCCACCGTCGCTGATTCTAGGTGGACGTCCATAGAAGCAGTTCCTGCATACAAAGATAAAATATCCTGGGTACTTTTTTAGCAGTTCAGCCAGGGTGAACCCACGGGTAGAGGATGCATTGCGATTCTGGAGGATGAAGTCTGTGATCGAGAACTTTCCCTCCTTCTCCAGTGCCCACAGCACCTGTTCTGCCTCATTGTGTGCAAAGCTACAGGTGCCCTCCCCAAAACGACAGTACTCTTTCTTGCCATGCATGACACTGTTACAAAGAATATATCGGCCAAAGAAGTCACGGTGGTTGGTGCGCTCGCGGACACGCATCCAAGGGGTGTTGGCATTTCTTCGCTTCACAGCCAAGACGTTTTCTTCACATTCATGCGTGTGTGGGGCATACTGATAGCGTCCAGGGAACCCATCATAAGGAAAGCATTGTGGGCAGACAATCTTATAGTCATAGTCTTTCAACGGGAAGGCTACAGACTGAGGAGTGTAACCTTGAGACGGCTGGCTAGGGTATGCAGGTTTAGACAAGCTGGTGGGCTTAGGCGGGGATATCAGAGGGTTATGCAGTAAAGGTCCTCGTCCAGGGGATGGGTGCATCGAGTTCTGTGACATACAAAGCAATAAAAGAGATCATTTATTAACTCCCATGTGAATGCTGCCACCAATACCAGGGGTGCATACACAAGGGACAAGGATGGTTAAAATATGAAATCTAAATGAAGAACTAAGACTTTATGATTCTAATCATACCAGACATTAAAATCAATACATTAATACGGTCATCTCTAGGCAAAGCACACCTTATTTTATTTTACTTCCACACCTAAATCACATCCTCCCTGGATAATGATGGTCGGCACAGGTCAGCTGGTGCTTGGTCTGACAAATGCACGACGATCAATGCCAAGCTACTCATCATGTGTCAAATGACATAATAAGCCAACGTTGACCATCACTGGCCAAGCCTGATCATAGAAACTGGTCCTAAGGCCAACCTCGAACATCGATGGCTCATGCACAGCAGTGCACAGGCCATCGACAGCAAATGTCGGCCTCAGGACCTTTCACTCACGACTTTAAATACTTACAAGACTTGCAGATTTATTAGGACTAGGAGCAGCAGCAAAGCCAGATGTAAATCCAGGTTTTGGCGGTGAGGCATACCCAGCAGTTGGAGGGGCATACCCAGCTGTTGGAGGGGCATACCCAGCAGTGGGAGGGGCATAAGCAGCAGTGGGAGGGGCAGAAGAGTAGGTGGGAGGGGCAGGCCTGGCCGGCTGAACGGCTGGCTTCACAACCGGCTGGGCCTGCTGGGGTGGGGGGTGGCCAGTGGACATAGGTGTGTGTCTGGATGAATGATCTACAGGGGCAGGGGAGGCAAAACGCTGACGGGATGGCTCCTTGAAGTTGAGACCAGGTATATGTTGCTCAGATTTAGCATCTGCCGCAGGCTTACGTTCTGCAAGCTGTTCTGATGTTTCTGAAACAATCATAAATACGCATGCAGAGTGAAACATTGTACCTTCCTGTGTAATTTGCTGTCCTCACCAAGAAAAGAAAGTTGAGGCTACCCTCTACCGATTTCACAATCTGTAACACCAACTACCAACAAGAATGGCAAAGCTTAAAGAAGTTCAAAATCAATATTTTCGTGGTAATCAATTAGTGGGGGGCCCCAATAGCTATAAGGTGCGGATCTGACTGACAGAGGATGAGAATGACTCAGCAGCCATGTTTAGGCAACACGAGCTGCCCTGGTACGCATCAACGGATGTCAGGGCAGAGGTCAATTAACAACCAATGACAAACAGGCAGATAGTGTATGATACATTTCTGTTTTGTTTTGGGTCATTTGATGGAGGGGGGGGGGGGGGAGAGCAACTAGTCTTGGCAGGCCAGAGACAGATTGATCATTCTCATGAAACCCTGTGAGCGTAGGGTCTCATGTGAATCAATGTCATGTGTAGGTTGCAGTAGGAAACTGCCACTGTCGTCGGCAGATTTTTATTTTTTGATTTGCCGTGCTCTGCTTTGCTTGGTCAGACGTTGAAAAGCCCAAAGTAAGTGAATTGAATCTTTGTTGACTGTAGAGGATCATGTAATGGTACAGCAATAAAACAGTAGGCATTCAGACTGTTTTCGTGTATATTAATTTTTATATGAATCCCGCTCTCAGTCACTAGAGACTCGACTGAAACATTCAGACACATAATTCCTGTCATCTACTATTGCGAACAAACGACAGTTTCATACTTTTAGTTGCTGGTATTTTACCTGCATACTATTCCAAGACCAACTGTTGAGAGCTCTGCCTTACGTAAACGCCTAGATATTTCAACGCCAGATACGCTATACTGAAGTGACCATCAGTTGTGCAGCAACAAAAGTATGAATGTAGCACAGTAATGATGAATTAAGAACGGCAATGAGAAGACATCTAGACAATAACCCTAGACCTCACACATTAACCTTTTGACGACGGAACACACATATGTGTGCCCCAAGCAAAGCTCCGTTGCCGACGGGACGCACACATATGTGCGCTGGCCTAGTTTCCCTATTGCCAATACCGGCAGTATGGTCTAAGGGAAGCAATCTACTATAATATGTCAAGCACTCATTTCTTTACTTGTAGAGTGACTTTTCTTGTTTGTATGGGCTGAAACCAACGAATTAGAAGCTCTAATACAAAACGTCCCCATGTGCAAAAAAAAATGGCGGATTTTGGTGTAAAAACTTTTATGTGTGAAGAAACTTTTCTGTTGTGCCTTTCTTTCTGGATTATTTACTGGTGACACACTAGAATATGTCTCTGGAATGCTAGGTGAGTGTAATTTTCACACTCTGGCTAACTAATACGCTAACAGCATGTTCAGTTTCAGTGGAACCCAGTGTGAAACTGTTTTTGATTTTTGGCTTCTTACCCCATCTTCTTTATACACCTGTAAAATCTTAACATTACAAAATATTTTCTTCAGCATAGTGTCTACGAGTTCACCTTGAATTGCTTTTTCCACTGATACCAAATATGTTGGGGTATGATAAGATTTTTACAACAGACAAGGCCAATGAAATTTGTCAAAATTACTACGGTAGCAGGGAAAAATCAAGTTGGCAGACTACGGTGTCAAAAGGTTAAAATCATTTAACAAACTCTAATACACATACATTTCTTTTGGCTAGTAAAGCCGATGTACTCCCAATATGGTGTTGGGTGTTTTTTTCCATCGTATACCTTTCTGAGAACGGAGTCTAAAAATAGAATGGTATTCTCAACACTGTCTTGTCATTGATGTTTATCTTAGTTATCTTCGTTCTTTCTTGCTGTACTTAGTGAATAATGTTATAGAAACAGCAAAGTCTGTAATTGCACTTCATATTTTATTTTTATCATTGGTCATATTTATTTCCCAATATATAAAATTTAAAAAGCAGTTGACAGATAGTATTACCTATTAAAGGAAATGTGTCAGGCTGACAAGAACCGCTAGACGCTTTGGATGCTGCAGATGACATCTGTCAAATAAGCCCACTTTGCAAACTTGTGCGTCATTCGCGTGGGCTATGTTTAGACTCAGGCTGACGATGAGCACTGGGATTGGCTCTGCCTCGCACTGGGATTGGCTCCGCCTCCACTCGAAGTGGCGAATTTGACCGACACTAGGCCTAGGACATGCTGAACTTCCTTAACCCAGTGTGGGATTTTCATTGGGGCGACCATCCCCAACTGAGCGCGTCCCCGGGTGGCGGATAGGGGAACGGCCTTCAGATATGGAGGTTAGCTGCGCAAGCAGTCGCGGACCAAATGGCGATGAGCTTACCAGGACGGGGCGGGGTAGCAGGTGGCACTGCTACCTCCACTAAATTCCACATGTGTCCAATGACGGGTTTATCATGCGATCAAGAGCCGCAAAAAGCTCTAGCCACCCTGTGTTCCCAGGGAAGGTCGCATACCAAAAGGAGCTAAGGGTGAGGTAACCCCGACAGAAACCTCGAATGCTGAAGACGGGAGGACCTGGGCCGCATGGCGCATTCTGATAAACCACGGATCCACGCAAACCCGCAATCATGACTATACAGCCAACTAGCATTGATGATAATGGCGCTTTCGCCGGTGCTGGATTGACCGTATAGCCCACTGCGAACGACACAAAAAAACAACAACAAAAAAACTGACACTAGGCGGGAGATTTGAATTTTGAAATGGGTTATTTTCTCAAACACTGTGATGAGATTGTTTTACTTCACTTCTTTTGTTTGGAGGCTTGGTCACTGTGCTGAAACATCTCAGCCAGCGTTTGTAGCTTTGATGTGACCTCTATCTATACTTATTTTATTGATGAAATATAGAACTGTGCCCTGGATTTTGCACACAGTACATGCAGAGCCTCGCGCTGGGACCATACGGCGTTGAGGCGCGTCCCCTGGGTGGTGGATAGGGGGTCCCTCGTGAGAGGGGTGCACCGAATGAAATAAGGTGCCGTGAACCAACATGGTCTAAGGGAAGGTGACCCCGACAGAAAACCCCTGGTCCTCCTAGTAAGGGGGTTGGGCGTGGGGTTAGCTTCCCCACCCTGCAAAAAAGGAAATAGCTACAAAAACGCCGACGAAAAGACTAACAGTAATTCCTTTCCTGGAGGAGGAAGGTTCTTCTACTAGAAGACTTATGACGTCCTGTGGTGAAAGCCGGAAGTCTTCGGAAGCCACAGGACCGAGCCGCCTCTCTCTATCCAGGGATACAACCATGGGCACATGGAACGTCAAGACCATGTACCAGAGCGGCAAGGCCGCCCAGATAGCAGCGGAAATGCAAAAGTACAACCTTTCCCTGCTAGGCATCAGTGAAGCCAGATGGACACAGTCTGGCCAGAAAAGGCTGTTAAGTGGGGAGATGATTCTGTATTCAGGTCATGAAGAGGAGAATGCCCCCCATACAGAAGGAGTAGCACTCATGCTGTCACCAGTGGCACAGAGAGCGCTGATGGGCTGGGAACCTCTTGGGCCAAGAATTATAACAGCAGCCTTTAGAACCAAGAAAAAGCTCAAGCTGAACGTCATCCAGTGTTATGCGCCCACCAATGACAGTGACGAGGAAGAGAAACAAGAGTTCTACGACCGACTCCAGAGTGCCGTGGACAAATGTGCGGAGCGAGACATCACCATCGTCATGGGCGATTTTAATGCCAAAATAGGGGAGGACAACACCGGATACGAAGAGGTGATGGGGAGACAGGGACTAGGCTCGGAGATGAGTGAGAACGGGGAGAGGTTTGTAGACTTTTGTGCTCTAAACCGACTTGTCATTGGAGGCAGCATCTTCCCACACAGAAGAATACACAAAGCAACTTGGGTCTCACCTGACCATACAACAGAGAACCAAATAGACCATATCTGCATTAGCAAGAAATTCAGAAGATCCCTTCAAGATGTTCGAGTGAGGAGGGGAGCAGATGTCGCCTCAGACCACCATCTGCTTACCTTAAGAATGAAGCTCAAGCTAAAGAAAAGCCGCACAGAGACAACAAGAAGACAGCGCTATAATGTAGGCCTCCTGAGAGAAACTGGAGTTAGAGAAGAGTTCAAACTGGTGCTGTCCAACCGGTTTCAAGCACTACAGGAGCTAGTAAATGAAGAGGAGGCGGTCACCACAGAGCAGCAGTGGAAGGCAGTTAGAGAGGCGCTGAACTCAACCTGCAAAGACACTGTAGGGTTCAGGAAACACCACCACAAGGACTGGCTGTCGGCACAGACCTTGAAGAAGATAGAAGCGAGGAAGCAGAAGAAAGCAGCGGTCAACAACAGTCGCACGAGAGCAGCCAAAGTAAGGGCACAGGGGGAATACTCGGAAGCCAACCGCGAGGTGAAGAGGAGTATCAGGGCAGACAAGAGGGCCTACACAGACAGCCTGGCAGCAGAGGCAGAAAAGGCAGCAGGCAGCGGCAACATGAAACAGCTCTACGACATTACCAGAAGATTGTCGGGTAAGTATGGCCATACAGAAAGACCAGTAAAAGACAAAGAAGGCAAGCCTATTGCAGACAGAGCAGACCAACTCGACAGATGGGCCGAGTATTTTGAAGAGTTACTGAACAGACCTAGCCCACCCGACCCCCCCGACATCCAGCCGGCAGAGACCGACCTACCCATCAGCTGTGACAGACCCAGCCGGGAAGAGATCAGAAAAGCAGTGGCATTTTTGAAGAATGGCAAAGCAGCAGGGCCAGATGGCATCCCAGCGGAGTCTCTGAAAGCAGACCTAGAGACAACTGTTGATTGATTGATTGATTGTACATTGCTTAACGTCCCGACAGCAACAAGGCTTTCTCAGGACGTGCCTGCACTGCTTGTGAAAAAAAAAAAAAAAAAAAAAAAAAAAAAAAAAAAAACAGAACATTGAATGTATGTCGCCAGCCGGTCAAATACATTAAATAAACCTAACACATGGGGCCTAAATAAAGCCAAGACCATTTAGCAACACACATCCAATATCAAGAGCTACAGGCAGTGCAGACAGTAGGGAGAGTTTTAAAAAGGCAAATACAGGTGAATGGACAAAGGGTAGACAGAAACACATGCCCCAGAATAGAGAGAAAAACCCACCCTGTGGGGCTGACCAGGGTGACCCTGGGAACTAAAAAATACCTAACCCCACCCAAGTCCCCCAGGGCAGACCCGGGTGGGGACAGACAACTGTTGAGATGCTGTACCCACTGTTTGGAAAGATCTGGGAAGAGGAGGTCATGCCAGCTGACTGGAAGGAGGGGTACCTAATCAAGCTTCCCAAGAAAGGCGACCTCAGCAAGTGTTCCAACTACAGAGGAATCACCTTGCTGTCAGTACCAGGAAAGGTCTTCAACAGGATCATCCTAGAAAGAATGAAGAGCTCCGTTGACCCCCAGCTGAGAGACCAGCAAGCAGGATTCAGGAAGAACCGATCATGTACAGACCAGATCGCCACTCTCCGCATCATCGTGGAACAGTCTCTGGAGTGGAGCTCCCCGCTGTACGTCAACTTTGTGGATTATGAGAAAGCATTTGACAGCGTGGACCGAGAGACTCTGTGGAAACTCCTACGACACTACGGTGTACCCACAAAGCTCGTCCGCCTGATCAAGAGCAGCTATGATGGCATGACATGTCGCGTGATCCACGAAGGGCAGTTCACCAGAGAGCTCCAGGTCAGAACTGGTGTCAGGCAGGGGTGTCTGCTGTCTCCGTTCCTCTTCCTACTGGCCATAGACTGGGTCATAAAGATGACCACAGAGCACAGACGAAGTGGAATACAGTGGACACTGTGGACACAGCTTGACGACCTCGATTTTGCAGACGACTTGGCATTACTGTCCCACACTCATCAACAAATGCAGGACAAGACCACGAGGCTTGCTGACATCTCGTCCCAAGTGGGCCTCACCATTCACAAACAGAAAACAAAGACATTGAGGCTGAACGCAACCAGGGAAGAACCAGTCTTGCTTGCTGGCACCCCGTTGGAGGAGGTGGAGTCCTTCACCTATCTCGGGAGCATCATAGACAAAAAAGGCGGCACTGATGCAGATGTCAGAGCACGAATCGGTAAAGCCAGAGCAGCCTTTCTCCAGTTGAAAAAAGTGTGGAGTTCCAGAGAGCTGTCACAACACACCAACAGAGAAGATCAGCAACGTCAGACTCTGGGAGAGAACAGAGCAGATAACAGCAGAGAATTAAATTGGGCGAAGAAGATGGGGATGGATCGGTCACAGTCTGAGAAAGCCAGCTTCCAGTATCACTAGGCAGGCATTGTCATGGAACCCCCAGGGAAAGAGGAAAAGAGGTAGGCCGAGAAACTCCTGGCGTCGAGACCTCCAAGCAGACATCAAGAGACTGGGAACCACCTGGAGTAGAATCGAAGGAGAAGCACAGGACAGGAGTTGCTGGAGGTCTCTCGTCGACGGCCTATACCCGGGTAGGGGTGACAGGCATAAGTAAGTACATGCAGAGCTTGCACAGACGGCCGGCACTTTCTAAATAAGACACACCTATTTTGATATAGGTCTGAACCTATCTCTTTAAGGCTCACGTGCATGAACGATCCAGTTCTAACGTAAGTAAAGGGTTGGCTTTTGTGCCTGTGATGTTCTCTCAAAATGAATGCATTTTTTACACTTTTGTCAATCTTCCATGACCCTTGACCTTTGCCAGTAGTGAACCAAAATACATGTAATATGCTTAGAAAGGTTTTATCAGCGACCTTTCAGCCAAATTTGGTAGAAAAGATTTGCTAATAAAAAAAGTGCTAATAACAAATAAAATTCTACTTTTTCACATAATTTGCAGATCTCTTATTACCCTTGACCTTTTCGCGGGGTCATCCAAACTAGCATGTATACACATGTCTTACCATTACCATAAGGTATCTCTGGACCAAGTTTGGGTTTGAAGTTGTAAATAGTGTTTGTCACGACACAGGTTTTTTTCGTCTAATTTTTTAGGGGAGTAAGTTTAGAGGGGTGACAGGATTTAGTTAGTCGCCGAGTAGCGTTAGCATAGGTGTCTAGTATTTGGCCTGTACACGAGTATTTGCTGCCATGCGAGAGTTTGCCGGTCGGCGTAACACACGTGATCGCTCAGTAAACGCTATCGGGTGGTACTTGTCTCACGTGAATTTGCATCGCTCGATTTACTGAGTGCTATTTTTTGCAATAAGTACGATAACGGAATTGTTAGACAGTTGCTTTTCCAACTGCGAACGAGTCAGTCGTTTTTTCCAGCAGTCTCCTAGGCGTGGTTCGCCATTTGCTGAAGGCCACAAGCAGCTGTGTTGTTCTTTTGTATCAGCCCTGCGATACGGTTTTGGTCATCCCAGAGCCGGTGTCCAAGGAAGGAGAGAAAAGGAGAAGAGCTGCGACGACTTTACCCCTGGCTTGTCTTGTCCTTGTTTGTCTTCGTCCAAGCCGGGGCGTCTTCACGGATGGTAGCAAGTACACGCAACAATTCTTTAGTGGCCATTTGCTCGGGTGGTTTTTTGAGTTTGCTTGTTCTGTTATTATTTTGGTTAGTGTGTATTGGGGGGCAAGTGTAAGAATAGAATGTAGAAGTGAATGCCATCTGTGGCATTTTGTAGTATTTAGCATTGGAGGGTGAATTCAGAAGTGAGTCATGTGGCGACGTGTAAATATGTATTCTGTTGAGGGTGAATTTATTATTACGGGAGAGAGGTGAAGGGAATATAAAAGACGACAATTAAAGTTGCGGGATGGGTCATGTGATTATCTTGTTTATTTTGTTAGTTATTTTTATGTGTATTTTTGCACCTGTGTTTTAGTGCATCCTAATCCAATGGTCCGAATCCAACGGCCTAAAACTTAAAGAGCTAACCGGCTAAGTATGCGACCGTGCTGTGGTGCTGAGAATGGAGGCTGACTGTGTCACTCCGCCTTGTGGGGCTACGATGTCGGACCTGGGTGCTGTTGCGAGTGTCGCGGCACGCCCGTGTTTAGTCAGGTAGGGTCGTCCCATTTAGTTATTTCTAAGCTATTTAAGTGAAGTTTTGCTTGTTTATAATCTCGTAAAGAACGTTGTGAGATTTATTTCATCTCCTCCTAGTGACTATGTTGTGAGAGGAGCTTTGTCACGGTGATGGAAGTTTTTGAGATATGGTATTATTTAAAAGCAGCCTGTGTTACGGAGGGCCTCATCGCGAAAGAAAGAGCGTCGAGCTGAGCTGAGCTTAACGGTTGTGCTTCTGGCAAGAAGGTCCAGTGACGTGAAATATATGGTATTTGTATACGTGATATTGTTTATTCTGAAACGTGTTAGTTAAAGGAGCCTTGTGCTGTGAATGTCTAGTTTGCGAAAGCATTAGTTTAATTCAAACTTGTCGTTCGTGCTCCCGCTGGGGAGATTCAGTAGCTTGCAAACTATATTCATTTTTCTCGATCTTCATTCGTGTTTTAGTAAGCATATTTGGTTCATCGTTATTTGATATTGTGCTATTTGAAGTACTGTGTTATTTAAGGAGCCACGTGCTGTGAGGGACTCTTCGCAGAAGCAAAGGCGTTGGTCTAACTGGCGTTAGCACTTGACGCTTGTGCTTCCGTCGGGGTCCGGTGGCTTAGGATTTAGGCTTTTCAGCCTCAGTTTTCTTTTATATTTTTATTAAGGATACTTGTTTATCATATATTAGTGTTCTCAACCTTTTGTACTAGGGACATTTAGTTTATTATATATCTTGTTGTTATTTTGTATTGTATGTAACGGATATTCAGGGTGGGGAGTTTGGACGTGTGTGAGTGTGAATGTGATGTGTGAATGCGTGGTTAGGATTAATTTTGCTTATTGTTAGGGTTATATGTAATAAATGTCGTCGTTATTGTTCCTCTGGTGTTTGTGTTAAGTTTGTGTTAGTGTGGGTCGGGTGTATCTCGAGTTGTAGAGCTCATAGTTCGCACCCCGGAAGCGGGGGTCGTGACAGTGTTCAAGAAAAAACAATTTTTATCAAGAAATAGCTATTTGTGACCAATGTCTTGATCTGTGACCCTTGACCTTTCTGAGGGGTCATACAAATTAGTGTGCATAGGAAGGTCTTAACATCAGGTATCTCTGTACCAAGTTTAGGGTCTGAAGTTATGAATAGTATTTTGACAAAACAATATGGCTACTTTGGGCCTATTTTCTGATCTCGTGACCCTTGACCTTTCCAAGGGGACATCCAAATTAGCATGCGCAGGAAGAACTTACCATCAGGTAACCTTGTACCAAGTTTGGGTTCAAAGTTGTGAATTGTATTGAGAAAAAAACTCATTTTGTCAAAATATGACAATTTTTCCCCCCTATTTCCTGATCCCCGGTGACCTCCACTTTTGAGAGAAGTCAATGAAATTGGTATGCTTAGAAAGTTCTTGCCACAAAGTATCCTTGGGCCAAGTTTGAAGACTGGCTTAAATAGTCTCCAAAAAAATGCCAATGTTAAAGTTTACCACGGACACCAGGCAACAGACGCCGCCAGACAGACGACAGATGCCGCTGGACTGACGACCACTCACCCAGAACATAGATTCACGCTTGCTTTGCACATGACCCAATAAAATACACAAATACAGATACATCACAACCCCACTCTCCTCTCCTCACAATAAACAAAGCAAATAAAAGGTACAGTTTTACAAAATACAAGCACACAATGGCCATTAACTGCCTAGTACAAGTAAGTAGCCATCTGTACTGTAAACAGTAATGAAAGCTGCATGCACAAGGGGGATAAAAGGCAGTCAATTACTAAAACAAAATTTTACCTATTCCATGCTTTCGGAGTTCATTGAGAAACTCGGTGACAGAAAAGCCTTCATCACGAGACAAGTACCAAATTGTCATTTCAGCGCTGTTGTGCGGAAACGTGCATCTAGGTTCACCAATCTTGCATGGCAGAGCATTCATAAACTGCTGACATAACTGCAAAAAACAACAAAGGGAATGTCCAAACTGGGCCTTTGGTCCTCTTGTACACGATTCCAACAGTACCATTAACCCATTCACTGCCCATAGACGCAGATTATTTTTGAAATCATCGTAAATTTAATGTCAAAGATCTGAGCAGCAGCATCAAAGGAACATAGACACAAAATGTTAGTTATTTGGGTTTAACACGAGCAGGCAACTAAGACCATCTCACGGCGGGAGACACAAAATGATTCCATCAAGAGGCATAGATCAACATGATCAACTGGTTGGTTGCAGTTGATTGGTGTTCAATTTTTCTCAGCATTTAGAGTTAACAGTACCAGTGGCTGCATCCAAGGGGATTGCAGTCAAAGGCTGCCTTGAGGGTGTTTACAGATTAAATTTCATCGAATAGGAAATGGATTTGCTACTTACCAACAAAGGTTTTTAAAAGATACTCAAGCAGGCCTTTTTATTAATTTTTAAAAACTTGCAGACAGATATAAACTTGCAAAATCTCTCAATCCAGACCAAGAATGTGACTGACTAACATGTAAAATGCAGAGAAGAACCCAACAGAGAAAGAAACATGCTTAGAAAGGACAGACACAACACAATTTATTAATATTTTGGGTAAATACCCTGCTTCAAGTTCAAAACAGACAAACAGGTAGTGATCAGTCGCTACTTACCGCAGGAATGTGGCAACAACGCAGAGACTGTATGCCACAATCTTTCCGTGATAAGATAAGCAACGACTGATCACTACCTGTTTGTCTATTTTGAAGAAATATTAATAAATTGTGTTGTAATTGTCTTTCCTAAGCGTGTTTTTTTCACTGTTGGGTTCTTTTTTGCAAAATATCTGTACACAAATCAGTAAATATTATAATCTTAAAATTTAAAAAAAGAAAACACCCATCAAGAAAACACACACACACACAAGGTGTCCGACAATTTTATGAACTTCAGCAATTTTTTCTCTTACCTTAAATTCAAGGAATTTACTGTTGTAGAGGGTTGAGAAAGGTCGAATTTTGATCCAGTTTACTGCTTGTTTATCTTTGCGTCGTACTACTAATACATCTCCCTCACATCGGTGTGAAAAATTGGGGAGAAAGTTATATCCCTTGTAACCTTCACCTGTCTTCACAAAGCAACTGCAACAGACCCATATCTCAAGTGGAATAAAACAAAATACTAAGTTCTGTTTAGTACTGATGAAATACAGAGCTGTAAATATAAATAAGCAAGCATTACAGTCAAATACAGAAAAAGCCAATTAACTGACCAACCAGCTTCTTCTTCTTCTTCCTCGAACACAGCCAACCAGTTTAAAATCTAAATAAAAACAGCTGAACATAATCACAAACTTTATTTGTATTGTGGTGTTTTTTTTTCCTTTCTGTACATACCTTGCACTAATGTCAGAAAGAACTCCTATGATATTCCTATCACACTTTCACTCAAGACAACAAAGACATTTAACTCATTCAGCCCAAAGCACGTATTTCCCAAATTTAGAGGCGTCATTCAACGACTATGCACCTGTTGCAGGAGATGGATTGACTATGATAATTCAGGGGTAGTGCCAGATTAGCTTGGCGCCAACAGGCACCAAGCTAATCTGGCATTACCCTTGAATTATCATAGTTGACCCATTACCTGCTGTAGTGTGTCAGGGCTGAATGGGTTAACATGTATAATACAATCTTCTAAGGAGTGCTGCTTGTTTTTCTTACACATAATGGTACAGTAACACATTCCAACCCAGATGACTTCTCAGTGCTCAATGCATACACCTTGACCTGGTCTCAGGAAGAGGCACAGATGAAAGTCTTTGCCTCCTGCGCCACCAAAAGGATCATATCCACTTGAATTAGATTCAAGTAACAAAAACATATTTACAGTATCTTACGAAATAACATATCACATCCTGACAGGTGACTAAAATGTGATATTTTATTACATAAATATTGTAAATATTTGCAAAGACTGTATGTAACTTACGCCTTGCATGCAACTCTGAACTGGAAATCGTCCTCTAAGGGCCAGTAGATGTCAACCGGCGGCAATTTAGGGCCACTGGCTCCCTGACTCTGACCTTTCGACTTCTGCCTGCTGCCACCATGAGCTGAAACCAATGAATGTTTTCACTGTCAGTAGTGCTTTCTGTCACAATGATTTCTGCAGGAATCGTCGTGACAAAAAGCGCTGAAGACAGCCAAAAGGTTTAAGCCCAACATACGCCATGTAATAGGTGACAATAGTTTTTCCCACTAACTGAAAGCTAAGCAAGTAGACTTAAATGGCACCAGCAAGCGGAACAGTGAAAAAGACAGTATAGAAGGAGCTTCCGACATTTTGAATATGTTCTCAACTGTCACTCTTTGAACTCACCAAAACAAATAGTCAATTAAATAAATCAACATAAATTTTGAAACTTACCAAAGTCATCAAGTCCCATGCCATTAGCCTATACAAGAAAGACCAAAAAGGAAACAGCAGAGCCTGAGAAAATGAAATCAGCATATTCATTCAACACTAATAAGTGCTCCCTTATGAAAAGTGAATACAACAATAAATGTTCAGCGACTCAGTTTTCTGTATTAATAGTTACCTCACTAGTCACTAACCTTTTTCACCCTGATGCACTCATATTTGAAGTTAATTTGACCGATAGTTCAAGGGTGGTGCCAGAATAGCTTGGCGCCTGAGGTGCCAAGCTATTCTGGCACCACCCTTGAACAAAAATGGTTGATCTGTCTCCTAATCTGGTATGTAGCCTTCAAAGCACAAAAAGCAAATTTTAAACAAATCAGCATTAGGATGTAATGGGTTAATAGTTATACAAGCTGTATATTGAAATCTAACGCAAATCAACACAGACATATCCCTTACACAGAAAAAGAGACTGCGACCTGGGCCTAGGAGATAGTGACACACAAGTAAAAACAACTTACCTTAGCATTAGACTGTCCGACCATTTTAAAGCCTTCATTCTGCGTTAGTAAATCTGCGTTTGCAGGCTCATGTGGGGTCACACGCACTACGTTTTCCTTTCTTGCGCCTGCTTGAACTCCCCTCCCTCTCTGCCGCACGCTAGATAATTTAGCAGCAAACTGATTATCATCACTGGGGTCGGTGGAGTCTGAATCTACATCTGTATCCGAAGAATTATCAGAGGGGCCCCCATGGCTTACTACAGGCTGTGGATTCTTAGCTGCAAAAAAATAAAAAGAGAGAACTAATGATGATCGTAAGCCCGTTGTGCATGCAGCTACCAGTACTGACACTAAAAAGGGATCACAATTACACAGGAAAAGAAAAAAAAGAGGTTTATATGCCCTAAAAAAAAAAATCACCCTGTGACATTGTGGTATCAAATCTCAATCTGTCACAGGCCGGGCATTGTCTTGCAAGACTATGCACTTATTTTATTTTAGTGAGGTTACACAATAACTTTGTTAGTGAAGCTACATCATACACAATTTTTGGGCAGCATTGCACTTGGCGTGTGCAGTTTTAGAAAAGTGGGTGCGACCCCTAACTAACATAACAGTGGTTTCATGCACACGAGGGTCAACTCATTCAGCCCGACGAACGTATTTCCCAAATTTTGGAGGCATCATCAAACGACTATGCATCTGTTGCAGAAAATGGATCGACCATGATAATTCAAGGGTAGTGCCACATTTGTTGGCGCCAAGCTAATCTGGCACTACCCTTGAATTATCATGGTCGACCTATCTCCTGCTGTAGTGTGTCAGGGCTGAACGGGTTAATGAGAAATGAAGAAACAAGAAAACCGTCTTTCTTTTATTGATAATCAAATTGGTAACAGGATTTCCGCTAGCATTTAAACTTGTCCGTCATGGGGGACGGAGAGCATGACAAAACTCCGTCCCAGGCACTCTACAGTCTGTCGCTTACTTGAAACACAGCAGATAAGTGTTTTTTTCCTCAAAATTAGTTCATTGCGGGGACAGATGGCTTTCCATTTTTTCCATCCCTGTCAAAATTTGTCCATCAAATACGGAGAATTCTCCATTAACATAGAGCTTGTGGTCATGTGATTACAAGTTATGTTCTAATCTAACCATGCAATTTCCTTACCTTTCTTTTTCCTAGGCATCTTCTGCATGGCTTTCTTTCGTTGCTAAAATGTAAACAAAAACAGACACAATTGCACCAAATGAATAACAAGAAAGGCACAGCCCTTATGGCTCACGTGTATGACCGATCCACAGGTGTGACAATAAGTAAAGGGATGGCTTCTGCACCAACAAAATCCATGTTTTCTCAAAATTTAATCAGTTTTCACACATCTGTCAAACCCCTGTGACCCTTGAACTTTGCGATATGTTAACTAAATTAGTATACATAGGAATGTCTTATCATCAGCGACCTTTGTGCCAAATTTGATTGAAAATTTTGCAAAAATGTTGATAATAACTACAATTCTATCAAAAATTGCCTCGCGCTGGGACCATATGGCGTTGAGGCGCGTCCCCTGGGTGGTGGATAGGGGGTCCCTCGTGAGAGGGGTGCACCGAATGAAATAAGGTGCCGTGAACCAACATGGTCTAAGGGAAGGTGACCCCGACAGAAAACCCCTGGTCCTCCTAGTAAGGGGGTTGGGCGTGGGGTTCCCCACCCTGCAAAAAAGGAAATAGCTACAAAAACGCCGACGAAAAGACTAACACTAATTCCTTTCCTGGAGGAGGAAGGTTCTTCTACCAGAAGACTTATGACGTCCTGTGGTGAAAGCCGGAAGTCTTCGGAAGCCACAGGACCGAGCTGCCTCTCTCTATCCAGGGACACAACCATGGGGACATGGAACGTCAAGACCATGTACCACAGCGGCAAGGAAGCCCAGATAGCAGCGGAAATGCAAAAGTACAACCTTTCCCTGCTAGGTATCAGTGAAGCCAGATGGACGCAGTCTGGCCAGAAAAGGCTGTTAAGTGGGGAGATGATTCTGTATTCAGGTCATGAAGAGGAGAATACCCCCCATACAGAAGGTGTAGCATTCATGCTGTCACCAGTGGCACAGAGAGCGCTGATGGGCTGGGAACCTCTTGGGCCAAGAATTATCACAGCAGCCTTTAGAACCAAGAAAAAGCTCAAGCTGAACGTCATCCAGTGTTATGCGTCCACTAATGACAGTGAGGAGGAAGAGAAACAAGAGTTCTACGACCGACTCCAGAGTGCCTTGGACAAATGTGCGGAGCGAGACATCACCATCGTCATGGGCGATTTTAATGCCAAAATAGGGGAGGACAACACCGGATACGAAGAGGTGATGGGGAGACAGGGACTAGGGGAGATGAGTGAGAACGGGGAGAGGTTTGTAGACTTTTGTGCTCTAAACCGACTTGTCATTGGTTAGTTAGTTATTTGGGTTTAACGCCGAGCAGGCAACTAAGGCCATCTCACGGCGGGAAGGGTAAAAATCTGGTCAGCCAGACTAAAAGAAAGGTCTTAAGACATGATGTAAATATACCTTAGAAATATGTCAGGCTAAAATGTCGCACAGGTCTTTAAAGAAAACGTCGGAAGACTCTCAAAAAGGTCAAAATAATAGAAACATCATAATCTATAAACGCTCAAATCTTATTAAAAATATGGCACTCTCTCAGAAAACTGAAGATCTTGTCCGGGGGCACATCCCGGAACAAAACCTTCAAGGAGTCTGCCGTGAAATGTTTATACCTTGTGTCGATTAGATCAGCACAAGACAACAAAAAGTGTTGAACAGAGTACTGCTCGTCGCAGGCATAACACCATGGACGCTCCTCCTGTTTAAGTAAATAAGAATGCGCAACATACGTGTGGCCGATGTGGAGCCGAGCCAGGACAGTCTCCTCACGGTGGCTGCCGCAGCGATAAGGTAGACCGTCGGACAACTTAGGAAGGGCTTCATGCAGCTTGTTAGCTTCCTCTTTGTCCCACTCAGACTGCCACTCACGGGCTATGTACGCACTAGCCACATGTCTAAAATCACTATAAACAGTCTGTGTGTCAGGAACAGGGTCATTGCGGGCATCGTTGGCAGCAGAATCTGCGATCCTGTTGCCTTCGATGCCCACATGCCCTGGCACCCAAATAAAAATGATATCATAATATTCCTTCATCAAGTCCGCGTGGAGCTCTCTGATCTGCACCAGCAGTGGGTGGTCATTTCCCGTGCCCTGAAGGGCCTGCAGGGCAGAAAGAGAGTCAGACAGAATCAGGAAGTTCCTTCCTCTAGATCGATAAGCATGCCTGAGTGCCAGCAGAACCGCCTGCAGTTCCGCACTAAATACAGATGAGTGGTCTGGGAGGCAGTGCTTAAATGGGCGTCTAGGATGGCGAGAGGACACTGCGGCCGCAGCCACTCTCCCATCCTCAGACTTTGACCCATCGGTATAGATGCGACAATAGCCAGGAAAAATTGAAAGCAGTTCATTGAGGCTCTGTTGGTATATGGCTGGTGGAGTAGAGTCTTTCTTGTGGGCAGTCAGGTCCAGCAAGATGTCAGGAACTGGTAAGAGCCAAGGTGGAGTGATGTGTTGCAGGGATTCCGAAACTCTGTCCAGGTCCAATCCGGCCGCCTGCAGATGAGGTCGGACACGGAAAGAAAGTGGACGGACAGCTCCCGGATGGGTATCGTAAATCTCTGCAAACGATGGTTTAAAAACACAATCATAGGCAGGATTGTCTGGATGGGCCTTCAGTTTCAGAACGTAGCTGAGCATAATAATAATAATGAGTACTTGTATAGCGCCTAACCTCAGATTAGAGCTCTAGGCGCTTAACAAAAACTAATGTACAAAAAATAACTAATTACAAAAATGGAATTAACAAAAAGTACAAAAACAAAATACAACGCACTCTGTAAACAAGCTATGAAGTCACCATTCAAAAGTGCTACGCTCATGGACTCATACTGGCATTCACACACACACCCACACACACACTACTTCTATAAATAGATAGAGATGACTTTAACATGACAGGTGTGTGACAAAGTCATTTGTAGCTGACAGAAAACATATGGGTCTTTAGGGCACGCTTGAATGCCTCTCTCGAATCCACGTATCTCAGTTCGCGTGGGAGATCATTCCAAACAACTGGGCTCTGGTATCTGAATGACCTCCCACCAAACGACTTTGTTTTGACAAGAGGGATACGTAAAACTCGAGAGTCGGCAGCAGAGCGCAAATTCTGTCTCAAGGGCGTATACAGCTGGAGAAGAGAGGCAAGGTAGTGTGGGCAGGAACAGGTAATACAACTGTGAGTCATGCATGAAATTTTGTACTGAATCCTAGCCGTTACAGGTAACCAGTGTAGGGCAGACAGATGGGGTGTGATATGATCTGATCTAGGGACTCTATAATCAACCTAGCAGCTGAGTTTTGAATTTTCTGGAGTTTGCCAATCAGACACTGGGAACAGCCAGCCAAAAGAGCATTGCAATAGTATAATTTAGACAAAACAAAAGCGCAGACAAGTACTTTAGTTGCTTCAGGTGTCAGATAGTGGCGGACTGAAGCAATACGTCGCAGTTCAGTATAGGCGGATCTGCAAACGTTCACATGAAGGCGCATGAGGCGGATGCGGCGGAGCTTGAGAGAAGGCTCCCCTGCCTCGGCATACAGACTAGGAACTGGAGACGTCCTGAAGGCCCCAAGACATATCTGCAGACCCTGATGGTGAATTGTGTTCAGACGCTGTAGCACAGACTTGGAAGCTGAGCCATACACCACAGAGCCGTAATCCAGTTTGGACCGAACAAGGGCCCGGTACAGACGAAGTAAGACAGTACGGTCCACACCCCAGTCAGTACGACCGACGACACGAAGAATGTCGAGAGCCTTCTGACAAGAGGTTCTAAGGTAATTAATATGGTTGCGGAAGGTAAGTCTTTTGTCAAAAATGACCCCCAGAAACTTTGCCTCCTCGGCCACCTTAACTGGCACTCCAGCAATGCTCAGGCTAGGTTCTGGAAAAAATTTCGTCTGGTTAGTAAAATGCACACAAACAGTCTTGGAGGGCGAGAACTTGAATCCATTGAGAGACACCCACCGCTGGATGCGATCAACGCACAGCTGCAAGCGCCTCTCAAGGGACGCAAGTCCTCGACCACGTGCGCACAAAGCAAAGTCGTCAACAAACAAAGAGCATTCAGAATCATCCTTGATGGCCTTTACAATGTTATTAATTTTAATACTAAATAAAACAGGAGATAGAATGCTGCCCTGTGGGACACCCATCTCCTGTTCAAAGGAGTCGGAGAGGGTGGAGCCCACACGGACATGGAACGACCGGTTAGTCAAAAAATTGTGAATAAAACGGGCAGGTGCCCTTTAAAACCCATGTCCAACAAGTCAAGACATTATGCCATACTTCCAGGTAGTGTCATACGCCTTCTCAAGATCAAAGAAAATTGCATAGACATGCTGCTTGTTGACAAAAGAATCTCGAATAAATGATTCAAAGCGGACTAAATGGTCACTTGTACTATGGAAGCACTGGAAACCGCACTGGAGGTCTGTGAGGAGACCCTGTGACTCAAGATGCCACACCAGGCGGGTGTTGACCAGGCGCTCCATAGTTTTACATAAACATGATGTCAAAGCGATAGGCCGGTAGTTGCCCGGGTCGGAAGGATCCTTACCCGGCTTGGGGATCGGTACAACCACAGCCTGGCGCCAAGACGGCGGAAAATGACCAGTTCTCCAGATATGGTTAAAGGCCTTGAGAAGTACAAGGAGTGACCTCTCAGGCAGATGCGTTAGGAATTGATAGTGGACCGTATCTAGGCCAGCAGCAGAGTCATTACATTTCTGCAAAGCTTGCTGCAATTCTGATAATGTAAACGGGACATTATAGTCTTCTGAGTTATCGGACTTAAAATCACAAATACGAGACTATCGCTTCTCCTTCTCTCTCTGGAAGAAAGGTGAATAATGCTCCGTTGAAGAATTATGGGCAATGGTGGAGGCAAGCAAATTGGCCACAGCTTTTTTATCTGTAACCAAACTGGCACCATCTCTAAGATGGCCAACAGAAGCCGAGCCACCTCTGCCCCTAATTCTCCGAACAGCTTTCCATACTTTCTGGGACGGAGTCCGAGAAGTTAAAGATGAGACGAAGCGTCTCCAGGAAGCACGGCGTTCACGTTTAAAAATGTAACGGGCTTTCGCCCTCTGTCTTTTAAAGGTTAAAATATTCACTTGCGACGGATTACGGAAAGCACGTCGCTGAGCAGATTTGCGCGCTATTTGAGCCTTGCGGCACTCTTCGTTGAACCATGGTACTCTCGGCTTTCGAGGGACTGATGCGGAAGTTTTAGGGATGGTTTCACCCGCTACGTCCAACAAAATAGTAGTAAAAGAAGAAATAGGTTCTTCAGATGACATGACCACCTCCTCTGTAATACGAGACTGACAGAGGGAGGCGAACAGAGGCCAGTTAGCTTTCTTAAGATTCCAGCGCCCCACCGGCGGATCCTCCCCACAGCTGACCGATGACAGGACTACTGGGAAGTGGTCACTACCACACAGGTCATCGTGAACCTTCCAGTCAAAGTCCAGCATGAGAGAATTGATTGATTGTACATTGCTTAACGTCCCGATAGCAACAAGGCTTTCTCAGGACGTGCCTGCACTGCTTGTGAAAAAAAAACTAAACGGAACACTGAATGTATGTCGCCAGCCGGTCCAACACATTAAATAAACCTAACACATGGGGCCTAAATAAAGCTAAGACCATTTAGCAACACACATCCAATATCAAGAGCTACAGGCAGTGCAGACAGTAGGGAGAGTTTTAAAAAGGCAAATACAGGTGAATGGACCTCGGGTAGACAGAAACACATGCCCCAGAATAGAGAGAAAAACTCACCCTGTGGGGCTGACCAGGGTGACCCTGGGAACTAAAAAGTACCTAACCCCACCCAAGTCCCCCAGGGCAGACCCGGGTGGGGCAGCATGAGAGAAGGATCACACACAGTGAGGTCTAGAACAGAACTAGATCCTGAACCTGGGTTAGAGTATGTAGGTGAACCATCGTTAAAGACACATAGGTTAAGTTGAGAAAAAACATCTTCTAACATCTGACCTCTGCCATCATAGTGGTCACTACCCCAAAGGTCCCAAAGGTGAGCGTGACCGTTAAAATCCCCCATGAGAATAAAGGGAGGGGGAAGTTGATCAACTAAATTTTAAAAAATCATTACTACAGACCCGCAGGGATGGTGGCAGGTAAATACTGCATATGGTTATGGTCTTCTTCAAGGTAACCCGAGCTGCGACAGCCTGAAGACAGGTGTCGATGCTAACGGGGCTACATAAAATTTGGCTACTAATGAGAAGAGCCACTCCACCCGAGCGCCTCTCCGAATCAGAGCCTTTATGTATAACATTAAAACCATTAAAAGACACAGGGTCAGAAGTCTTCAGGTAAGTCTCCTGAAGAGATATTACTGAGGGGTTATAGCACTTGACTAAAAGACGTAATTCCTCAAAGTTAGCTTGAAAACCACGACAATTCCACTGAAGCAGTGAGTCCATGATTATGTTTTATCTGGGGGTGCGGAGTTTTTCCCCCCTTTTTCCTTTGCCTTGGAAGGAGTCAGAGAAACAGAGAGGGGGGCCGGCTCCCGGGCCTCCTCTGGTTCTTAGGAGATGAAGGGGGTGGAGCTGCCGCAGCATCGGCAACTTCCACTCCCTCCATCTGCTCCTCCAATGCAGCATATTTGTTTTGAAGGGGGACATCAGTGTTCCCCTTCTGGGCCCGTGCGCACGGCGGTCCCATAGATTTCTTAGACTTCTGGTCCTGGGCAGCGGTCCTGCCGCTAGAGTTAGCGGCCTTAGAAGGCTGACCAGCGCCAGAACCTTTGGTGTTGACAAACTAGCAGGTTTGGGTGGGGGCTGAGGCTCAGGGGCAGCAGAAGGCGGTGCCACCGGACCGGTAGCGTCCGCCCTCTGCGTTCTCTGGCTCCTCGTCACCACCGGAGGAGGGTTACTCTCCAGGGGTGAGAGGATCCGAGGCTCCGCCCCCAACCAAGAAGTTGGGGTTTGACAAGAGAAGTCTTTGGTGGGGCGCTTGCCTGCCACCGCAACACTGAAAGTATACACAAAGTTGTTATTTGAGTTTGGCGCCGCCTCAGCTGCACCAGGACCGTCAACCAGTTTTTTTGCGTCCGCAAAGGACAGCCCCTTCTCCACACGCACATGCTGAATCCTGCACTCGGAGATCCAACGAGGGCACTTCTTGTCCGAAGCCATATGCGCCCCCTGGCAATTCACACACAGGGGGATGGCTGTGCAGGACTCAGCAGAGTGTCCGGGCTTAGTGCAACGGGCGCATAGAGCCTCTGCCTGGCGGCATGTCTTCTGCCCATGGCCATACTTTTGGCACTTAAAGCACCGGAGGGGGAGAGGGACGTACTTTTTCACTTTTAGGGAGTAGTAACCTTCCCAGATGGTAGTAGGAGCTGTGGGGGTGCCAAACATAAGGATGATGGTAGGGAGACGGATCTCCCTACCACCTCGTTTGGAAATGAAGCGCCTGACGTAGGTCACCCCCTGTGACTTAAGGTTCCGTACAAGTTCATCTTCAGACAGTTCGGCCAATGCTTGATCTTTAATCACTCCTCTAGAGGAATTCATTGTTTTGTGGGGAGTGACCTCCACTGGAGTGTCTCCGATGGAGGAGAGCCTCAGTAGCCCATTGGAGTGTGCCCGGGTACGGCACTCTACCAACAAGTCACCAGACCTGAGGCGCTGGGCCTCAGGCCTGCCAACACGGATCCTGAGGGTCTCCCCTACCAGGAAAGGGTGCAGCTTGGAAACAGGCTTCACTTTAACTTTGCTGTGGATAATGAGAAAGCGAGGCCAGGCGGCCGACGCCTGAGGTGTCGCTTCCTCACAGAGTCACTATCGTTCTCAATGACAATGTCGGCGGCTATGTGCCGCTTTGGTGCTAGTTTTGTTTTTTTGATATTTTCCATATTATAGTATGATAGATATTCATCCCCCGGGGGTCCCCGCCCGCCACCGAGCCCAACAAGGGAAAGTGCAATTGTCGGCGGGTCTCCAGCCGACGCACAATGGAGACTGCCCGAAAGATATACTCAAGGGGGTAAGCCTGATTGAACCGTTTGAGCCACCGCCTTAAATCACACTGTTGAATACAGGGGAATACTGGCGTAAAGCACCTAATCAGCATCAGAGGCTATAGCATGGTGCTCCGTATAACCCGCATGTCAACAGGGGGATAGGGCTCGACGTGACAAGAGCCGATTGACTAGGCTGGTACGACTAGCCTCCCGTTTAGGCAGAAGTCAAGGCCAAAGTGGAGTGTTTCAGCCACCAGGATCCTCTTCTCCCCCGACACGGGTCTCCAAGCACGGCAAACACTTGGGATCCAAAGGACCAAAAGCTCACGTGTATTTTTAAGGACCAATCCAACATGGTAAGACCTGGGTAAGCACAGCTCCTTAAAAACCGGACCAGTGAAAAAGACTGAACAACATATCTGCTGACATCAAGTCCTAATCCTGGACAAAGATGGCACCCGTCTGCTAGCCCACTCAGTCAGGGACTGAGTGGACTACCCACCCACGCCACGTGGAGGCCGGTGCCGGGTAGGCCGACTTGTCATTGGAGGCAGCATCTTCCCACACAGAAGAATACACAAAGCAACTTGGGTCTCACCTGACCATACAACAGAGAACCAAATAGACCATATCTGCATTAGCAAGAAATTTAGAAGATCCCTTCAAGATGTTCGAGTGAGGAGGGGAGCAGATGTCGCCTCCGACCACCATCTGCTTACCTTAAGAATGAAGCTCAAGCTAAAGAAAAGCCGCACAGAGACAACAAGAAGACAGCGCTATAATGTAGGCCTCCTGAGAGAAACTGGAGTTAGAGAAGAGTTCAAACTGGTGCTGTCCAAACGGTTTCAAGCGCTACAGGAGCTAGTAAATGAAGAGGAGGCGGTCACCACAGAGCAGCAGTGGAAGGCAGTTAGAGAGGTGCTGAACTCAACCTGCAAAGACACTGTAGGGTTCAGGAAACACCATCACAAGGACCGGCTGTCGGCACAGACCTTGAAGAAGATAGAAGTGAGGAAGCAGAAGAAAGCAGTTGTCAACAACAGTCGCACGAGAGCAGCCAAAGTAAGGGCACAGGGGGAATACTGGGAAGCCAACCGCGAGGTGAAGAGGAGTATCAGGGCAGACAAGAGGGCCTACACAGACAGCCTGGCAGCAGAGGCAGAAAAGGCAGCAGGCAGCGGCAACATGAAACAGCTCTACGACATTACCAGAAGATTGTCAGGCAAGTATGGCCATACAGAAAGACCAGTAAAAGACAAAGAAGGCAAGCCTATTGCAGACAGAGCAGACCAACTCGACAGATGGGCCGAGTATTTTTAAGAGTTACTAAACAGACCCAGCCCACCTGACCCCCCAGACATCCAGCCAGCAGAGACCGACCTACCTATCAGCTGTGACAGACCCAGCCGGGAAGAGATCAGAAGAGCAGTGGCATTTTTGAAGAACGGCAAAGCAGCAGGCCCAGATGGCATCCCAGCGGAGTCTCTGAAAGCAGTCCTAGAGACAACAGTGGAGATGCTGTACCCACTGTTTGGAAAGATCTGGGAAGAGGAGGTGATGCCGGCTGACTGGAAGGAGGGGTACCTAATCAAGCTTCCCAAGAAAGGCGACCTCAGCAAGTGTTCCAACTACAGAGGAATCACCTTGCTGTCAGTACCAGGAAAGGTCTTCAACAGGATCATCCTGGAGAGAATGAAGAGCTCCGTTGACCCCCAGCTGAGAGACCAGCAAGCAGGATTCAGGAAGAACCGATCATGTACAGACCAGATCGCCACTCTCCGCATCATCGTGGAACAGTCTCTGGAGTGGAGCTCCCCCCTGTACGTTAACTTTGTGGATTACGAGAAAGCATTTGACAGTGTGGACCGAGAGACTCTGTGGAAACTCCTACGACACTACGGTGTACCCACAAAGCTCGTCCGCCTGATCAAGAGCAGCTACGATGGCATGACATGTCGCGTGATCCACGAAGGGCAGTTCACCAGGGAGCTCCAGGTCAGAACTGGTGTCAGGCAGGGGTGTCTGCTGTCTCCGTTCCTCTTCCTACTGGCCATAGACTGGGTCATGAAGATGACCACAGAGCACAGACGAAGTGGAATACAGCGGACACTGTGGACACAGCTTGACGACCTCGATTTTGCAGACGACTTGGCATTACTGTCCCACACTCATCAACAAATGCAGGACAAGACCACGAGGCTTGCTGACATCTCGTCCCAAGTGGGCCTCACCATTCACAAACAGAAAACAAAGACAATGAGGCTGAACGCAACCAGGGAAGAACCAGTCTTGCTTGCTGGCACCCCATTGGAGGAGGTGGAGTCCTTCACCTATCTCGGGAGCATCATAGACAAAAAAGGCGGCACTGATGCATATGTCAGAGCACGAATCGGTAAAGCCAGAGCAGCCTTTCTCCAGCTGAAAAAAGTGTGGAGTTCCAGAGAGCTGTCACAACACACCAAAGTCCGGATTTTCAACTCCAATGTAAAAGCAGTTCTCCTATATGGAGCAGAGACTTGGAGATTGACAAAAACCACAGTCAACAGAGTACAGACCTTCATGAACAGTTGCCTTAGAAGAATTTTGAAAATCCACTGGCCAGAGAAGATCAGCAACGTCAGACTCTGGGAGAGAACAGAGCAGATAACAGCAGAGAATGAAATTGGGCGAAGAAGATGGGGATGGATCGGTCACAGTCTGAGAAAGCCAGCTTCCAGTATCACTAGGCAGGCATTGTCATGGAACCCCCAGGGAAAGAGGAAAAGAGGTAGGCCGAGAAACTCCTGGCGTCGAGACCTCCAAGCAGACATCAAGAGACTGGGAACCACCTGGAGTAGAATCGAAGGAGAAGCACAGGACAGGAGTTGCTGGAGGTCTCTCGTCGACGGCCTATACCCGGGTAGGGGTGACAGGCGTAAGTAAGTATCAAAAATTGGCATTCTATACACATTTGTCGACCTCTTGTGACTCTTGACCTTTTCCGAGGGGTCATCCAAATTAGTATGCATAGATAGATATTACCATCAGGTATCTTGTACCAAGTTTGGATTTGAAGTTGTGAATAGTATTTGCGGAAAAAAAACATTTCTTGTCAAAATATGGCTATTTTTTTACCTATTTCCTGAGCTTGTGACCCTTCAGCTTTCCGAGAGGTCATCCAAATTAGTATGCATAAATAGGTCTTACCATCAGGTATCTCTGTAGTAAGTTTGGGTTTGAAGTTGTGAATAGTATTTGCGAAAAAAGAAAAACATCTTTTGTCAAAATATGGCTATTTTGGACCTATTTCCTGAGCTCTAGTGACCCTTGGCCTTTCTGAGGGATCAACCAATTTAGCATGCATTGAAAAGTCTTACCATAAGGTATCTTTGTACCAAGTTTGGGTTTGAAGTTGTGAATAGTATTTGAGAAAAAAAAAAATCTTTTGTCCAAATATGGCTATTTTGGACCTATTTCCTGAGTTTGTGACCCTTGACCTTTCCAAGGGATCAACCAAATTAGTAGAAAGGTCTTACCATCAGGTATCTTTGTACCAAGTTTGGGTTTGAAGTTGTGAATAGTATTTGAGAAAAAATAAATTATGTCAAAATATAGCTATTTTTGATATATTGTCTCATCCCCTGTGACCTTGACCTGTGTGAGAGGTCTGGGTTTGAAGTTGTGAATAGTATTCAGGGGTCAAAACACGTGCTGGGGAAAAGGGCGGAAACAACGGGGGTGGGGGGAGCAAGCGAGACATTGATTCCGGGGGCCGAAAACTCAAACGGCGGGGGGGGGGGGGGGGGGGGGGGGGGGGGGGGGGGGGGGGGGGGGTAGGCGCGAAGGATCACGGTACGCAATGTTGGCAGGCCTATGCTCACTTCCACCGATTCCAGCTTTAGAATGTGCTCTTATATCCGTTCAAACATGTCAGGGTTTGACTTAACTTTCACCAATTTTTCACACCACTCCCATCTCCATTTCTTTCCCACTCCCGTTTCATTAAAAGTTTAGCCGCGAGCAACAATGTGTCCTGCATCGCTAGACGCCATCTTGGAAAAACAAAGCTTGCCTAAAGTTAACGATAAACGAATCTGACAACTTATGAACCTGCGCCGTTTAAGAACCACGACCGTTTCAGATTTTTTACGTTTTATTTTTTTCCACGCGGAATTGCCTTTTTTTTATGGATTTTTTTTAATTAACGCTGATATCCTCGGAAAAGCGGAAGATTTTGACCCCTGAGTATTTGAGAAAAAATAAATGATGTCAAAATATAGCTATTTTTGATATATTGTCTGATCCCCTGTCACCTTGACCTTTGTGAGAAGTCACTAAAATTGGTATGTTTAAAAAGGTCTTGCCACAAAGTATCCTTGGGCCAAGTTTGAAGACTGTGGCTTAAATAGTCTCCAAGAAAATGCCAACGTTAAAAGTTTACCACAGACGACGGCTGCCGGACGCTGGATGGACGACAATTGGCCCAAAACATACTCACTTTTGCTTTGCACGTGAGCCCAAAATACATTAACTCCGTCTCTGCATGTGTGTGTGCGTGCCTCTGGGCTTATAATAAGGATCCAACAGACAAATAACAGCTCCATATTTGATTTTCACAACCATGATAAACTTTACAGACAACAAAAAAAAATCTTCAATATGGAAAATCAAAAGTCCCAATTGATATCATTCTGCCTTTCCTCCTGTGAAGAAAATCCCAAGAAGGAAAGAAACACACTTGGAGAGGACTATTACAACACAATTCTGCTTAAAGGACTTAACGTGTATCTTCCCCTGGCATTTTCTTTGCCCTTTTACATGCTTGGCTGTCACCTTCTTTGGTCTGAATTGTGTCCTTACTCCTGGTTGGCGTTAAGAATAAGCTCACTTATCCAATACAGTATACAGTATTTGAATATGAAGGTCAACAACAACTTCCATTAGTTCCAATCCATAAAAAAATCAATGGAAGCTTTTGAACAAATGTACACACAAATTCGCACAGGCACATACTCGCTAACCTCGCGCTGGGACCATATGGCGTTGAGGCGCGTCCCCTGGGTGGTGGATAGGGGGTCCCTCGTGAGAGGGGTGCACCGAATGAAATAAGGTGCCGTGAACCAACATGGTCTAAGGGAAGGTGACCCCAACAGAAAACCCCTGGTCCTCCTAGTAAGGGGGTTGGGCGTGGGGGTAGCTTCCCAACCCTGCAAAAAAGGAAATAGCTACAAAAACGCCGACAAAAAGACTAACAGTAATTCCTTTCCTGGAGGAGGAAGGTTCTTCTACCAGAAGACTTATGACGTCTTGTGGTGAAAGCCGGAAGTCGTCGGAAGCCACAGGACCGAGCCGCCTCTCTCTATCCAGGGATACAACCATGGGCACATGGAACGTCAAGACCATGTACCAGAGCGGCAAGGCCGCCCAGATAGCAGCAGAAATGCAAAATTACAACCTTTCCCTGCTAGGTATCAGTGAAGCCAGATGGACGCAGTCTGGCCAGAAAAGGCTGTTAAGTGGGGAGATGATTCTGTATTCAGGTCATGAAGAAGAGAATGCCCCCCATACAGAAGGTGTAGCATTCATGCTGTCACCAGTGGTACAGAGCGCGCTGATGGGCTGGGAACCTCTTGGGCCAAGAATTATCACAGCAGCCTTTAGAACCAAGAAAAAGCTCAAGCTGAACGTCATCCAGTGTTATGCGCCCACTAATGACAGTGACGAGGAAGAGAAACAAGCGTTCTACGACCGACTCCAGAGTCCATTGGACAAATGTGTGGAGCGAGACATCACCATCGTCAGGGGCGATTTTAATGCCAAAATAGGGGAGGACAACACCGGATACGAAGAGGTGATGGGGAGACAGGGACTAGGCTCGGAGATGAGTGAGAACGGGGAGAGGTTTGTAGACTTTTGTGCTCTAAACCGACTTGTCATTGGAAGCAGCATCTTCCCACACAGAAGAATACACAAAGCAACTTGGGTCTCACCTGACCATACAACAGAGAACCAAATAGACCATATCTGCATTAGCAAGAAATTTAGAAGATCCCTTCAAGATGTTCGAGTGAGGAGGGGAGCAGATGTCGCCTCCGACCACCATCTGCTTACCTTAACTCTTTCTACCCCAGCTGTGCAGCCAGCAACTTTGCCCTCTGGACCAGCCATGCAGAGAGCTGAGTGCTAAATATATGGGTGTCTCGCAAAAACTGCTATAACTTTGAAACCACTGAACCTATCTCAACCAAATTTTGGGACAGTACAGAAAAATAAATTTACAAAATGTACATGTCCTGTGTTTTATGTTTATTGACACCGGAAAGAACTAAGAGATGTTTATTTTTGCAATTTGCTTGTAAACAAAGACATTTTTAAAAGTAAATATTTCAGACTTTTAAGATACACCCCAAACATTCAATTCATTTTCTGAGTCAGTGGACTCATCTAAGTCCACTTCACAGTCGATCAGTTCATCATTTTCTTCGCTGTCATAATTCATTATAAACTCAGCAGCCTGACTAGCATTCAAAGTCCGGGAACGCCTCGCCATTGTCGAAGAAAAGTACACAAATTCCGCAAAAAAAGGCTCGAAAAACCGCCCAAACTTGCCGCGTGCACATGAGGAAGAACAAAGAAGTGGCTAAAGCTAACAGTTCCAATTAGGAACCACTACAAGCCGAATAAGAAGGGATGCAGTTTCAGGACTGCCCATTACGGATAAATCCGTAGTTGGTCGGAAAATGCTGGGCGTGCATTTACGGATAAATCCGTAGTTGGGGTAGAATGAGTTAAGAATGAAGCTCAAGCTAAAGAAAAGCCGCACAGAGACAACAAGAAGACAGCGCTATAATGTAGGCCTCCTGAGAGAAACTGGAGTTAGAGAAGAGTTCAAACTAGTGCTGTCCAACCGGTTTCAAGCGCTACAGGAGCTAGTAAATGAAGAGGAGGCGGTCACCACAGAGCAGCAGTGGAAGGCAGTTAGAGAGGCACTGAACTCAACCTGCAAAGACACTGTAGGGTTCAGGAAACACCATCACAAGGACTGGCTGTCGGCACAGACCTTGAAGAAAATAGAAGTGAGGAAGCAGAAGAAAGCAGCTGTCAACAACAGTCGCACAAGAGCAGCCAAAGTAAGGGCACAGGGGGAATACTCGGAAGCCAACCGCGAGGTGAAGAGTAGTATCAGGGCAGACAAGAGGGCCTACACAGACAGCCTGGCAGCAGAGGCAGAAAAGGCAGCAGGCAGCGGCAACATGAAATAGCTCTACGACATTACCAGAAGATTGTCAGGCAAGTATGGCCATACAGAAAGACCAGTAAAAGACAAAGAAGGCAAGCCTATTGCAGACAGAGCAGACCAACTCGACAGATGGGCCGAGTATTTTGAAGAGTTACTGAACAGACCTAGCCCACCCGACCCCCCAGACATCCAGCCGGCAGAGACCGACCTACCCATCAGCTGTGACAGACCCAGCCGGGAAGAGATCAGAAGAGCAGTGGCATTCTTGAAGAACGGCAAAGCAGCAGGCCCAGATGGCATCACAGCGGAGTCTCTGAAAGCAGACCTAGAGACAACATTGGAGATGCTGTACCCACTGTTTGGAAAGATCTGGGAAGAGGAGGTGATCCCGGCTGACTGGAAGGAGGGGTACCTAATCAAGCTTCCCAAAAAAGGCGACCTCAGCAAGTGTTCCAACTACAGAGGAATCACCTTGCTGTCAGTACCAGGAAAGGTCTTCAACAGGATCATCCTGGAGAGAATGAAGAGCTCCGTTGACCCCCAGCTGAGAGACCAGCAAGCAGGATTCAGGAAGAACCAATCATGTACAGACCAGATCGCCACTCTCCGCATCATCGTGGAACAGTCTCTGGAGTGGAGCTCCCCGCTGTACGTCAACTTTGTGGATTATGAGAAAGCATTTGACAGTGTGGACCGAGAGACTCTGTGGATACTCCTACGACACTACGGTGTACCCACAAAGCTCGTCCGCCTGATCAAGAGCAGCTACGATGGCATGACATGTCGCGTGATCCACGAAGGGCAGTTCACCAGGGAGCTCCAGGTCAGAACTGGTGTCAGGCAGGGGTGTCTGCTGTCTCCGTTCCTCTTCCTACTGGCCATAGACTGGGTCATGAAGATGACCACAGAGCACAGACGAAGTGGAATACAGTGGACACAGCTTGACGACCTCGATTTTGCAGACGACTTGGCACTACTGTCCCACACTCATCAACAAATGCAGGACAAGACCACGAGGCTCCAGTTGAAAAAAGTGTGGAGCTCCAGAGAGCTGTCACAACACACCAAAGTCCGGATTTTCAACTCCAATGTAAAAGCAGTTCTCTTATATGCAGCAGAGACTTGGAGATTGACAAAAACCACAGTCAACAGAGTACAGACCTTCATGAACAGTTGCCTTAGAAGAATTTTGAAAATCCACTGGCCAGAGAAGATCAGCAACGTCAGACTCTGAGAGAGAACAGAGCAGATAACAGCAGAGAATGAAATTGGGCGAAGAAGATGGGGATGGATCGGTCACAGTCTGAGAAAGCCAGCTTCCAGTATCACTAGGCAGGCATTGTCATGGAACCCCAGGGAAAGAGGAAAAGAGGTAGGCCGAGAAACTCCTGGCGTCCAGACCTCCAAGCAGACATCAAGAGACTGGGAACCACCTGGAGTAGAATCGAAGGAGAAGCACAGGACAGGAGTTGCTGGAGGTCTCTCGTCGACGGCCTATACCCGGGTAGGGGTGACAGGCGTAAGTAAGTAAGTAAGTACATACTCGCTAAACTCCTTTCATACTTGCACAATAACAGTAAGAGACAGACAGACTGATACCTAAAGGGTAGTGCCTCATTCATTTGGTGCCTTCGAAGGCACCCAGTGTATGATGCACTTCCCTTGAGCTACTGGTGTTCTTCTTCTTCTCGAACGCCGTCACACTTGGAGTTTGGCTCTCAAAATGAAATCTGTGGTCTTCTGTAGTGCCTCCACAGGCCCGTACAGTTTCTCTTGTAGAGTGGCGGGCTTCGGCCATATCTCCTCCCTCAGCGGCTGGTGGTTCCCACAGTCCTGGAGGATGTGCTCTGTGGTCTGCTCTGCTTCTCCACAAGGGCACAGGGGAGATGGCACGAGGTGGAAGCATCTGTGCAGGTGGAAATTGAGTCGGTTGTGCCCGGTCCTCAGACGAAAGATGGTCACCTGCCAGGGCTCGAAATTAGCGGGGGCCCGGGGCCAAAAACCCGCAAAGTTGATTTCGGGCTCGGAAAGTTGAAAAACGAAGGGCCCGCTTGGCCCGCAAAATAATTCGTCTGCTACAGCTAGCTCTACTCGGCAGTTTCGTATTTGGGCCAAGGGAAGCAACCCACACCGGTGCCCTAAATTTGGACAGAAGTGTAATATGAATAGATGATTGAAAAAAAAAAAAAAAAAAAAAGGCAAAATCTGTTTGTTTAACTTTAGTTTATCAGGAAGAGTTTAGTTCCCTTTCATGGTTTTGTTTTGAACTTTTGTGCATTGAGGTCAGATTTTTTGTTAGGTTACTCATATTAAAAATTTAATGATGTGTATTGTGCAATACTCAGTCACAAAACTGAAAAGTATTATACAAGAGACTCACTTGATTTTTTTCTATTTTGTTTAATGGCCATTTCAGGTTCACTAGTCACTGGAATATGTGTGTCACTGAATATGTGTGTGTGTGTGTGTTTTTTCCCCTTTTTTGTTGGTAATGTTTGAAAGTGAAAGAAAAGGCAAATAAAAATGACATCACTCAGCAAAATTGGAAATTCAATTGTTTTTATTTTAGATTATCAGACAAATTGTACTTTCTACTTATTATATTGTCAATAATTCTTTTGTTTTTTGTTTGCATTATTTTTCAAAGTTGGGCCCCGAAAGTTGCTTGTGGGCCCTCAAATTTTTCAATCAAGGGGCCCGGTGGCCCCCAAAGAAAAAAGTTAATTTCTAGCCCTGCCTGCTCTTGTCTGGACAGCTGATGGTAACTGTCTATGGGCCGTTGTGGTGGTCTGTACACAGACTTAATGATGGTCTTCATCTCTGTGAAGCTGACTCCATTTTCATCTTGTTCTTTCTCTGCGCCTGCTTTTGCCATTCTGTCAGCTTCTTCATTGCCGTAGATGCCACAGTGTGAAGGGATCCACTGCAGCACCAGTCTGGTGCACTTGATGTTTTGCAGTGCCTCTTGTAGATGTGGCAGTTTGCTTGCTGTTGCTGCCTCAAGGACAGCTACTGGTGTGATGGTTGATCCATTTCATGCCACTCATGCAAAGTTGTCAAGAGAGTTGTATAATGTGACCAATAAGCTTATGGTGAAGAAGACTCCATCACCTCTTCCCACTACATTTCCCCCGTGCCAGCTGCCTCAGCTTTTTGCAGATTACTTCGTTGATAAGGTCCGCGAAATTCGTGATTCTCTGGATCTCATGCCCACTTCAGTTTTGTTCACCGAAAAACGCTTTAGTGGAGAACCTCTCTCAGCCTTCGAACCTGTGCTAGAGGATGAGGTCAGAAAAGTGATCACAAACACTGCCCCCAAAACTTGTGAGTTAGACCCCATACCCACTCCCATGTTGTACGAGTGCCTGGATGAAGTGTTGCCTGCCATTACACAAGTTATCAACAACTCTCTCTCCACTGGTATTTTTCCTGAAAGCTTCAAGACTGCACTTGTGAAACCCCTATTGAAGAAACCATCTTTAGACCCAAATGTACTGAAAAACTATCGCCCAGTTTCCAATCTTACATTTCTATCAAAGATTCTTGAGAAAATTGTCCTTGTTCAAACTTTAAAGCATGTCAACTCTAATAGTCTGTTCAGTGTATTCCAGTCTGCATATCGTCCCCATCGTAGCACTGAAACAGCTTTGCTGAAGATATTCAATGACCTGCTTTGTGCTTTGGACGAGCGTAAGATCACAGTCCTTGCTTTGCTGGACCTGTCCAGTGCGTTCGACACTATTGACCATGAAATTTTGCTGTGCCGTCTTCAATCTGTATTTGGCATTGAAGGCACAGACTTGGCATGGTTTAGTTCATACCTGACTGAACGATCCCAGATTGTTTCTGTCGACGGCTGTCGTTCTGAGCCATCACCTCTTCGGTTTGGTGTACCCCAGGGCTCGGTCCTAGGACCTGTATTGTTCTTACTGTATGTTCAGCCCCTGTCCGACCTGATCTGTAGTCGCTCCATTTCCCATCATGCATTTGCAGATGATACGCAGATGTACAAAAGTGATACTGTCGAGCGAGCTGTGAATGCCGTCCAAAGTATAAGCCAGTGCATTGACCATGTCAAATCATGGATGACCACCAACAAACTGATGTTAAATGATGGCAAAACTGAAGCAATGTTGGTAGCTAATCCAAGATTATCTTCGTCCCTGCCTTTACCGTCATCATTGTCTGTGGATGGAACACTCATTGGCTTCTCTGCGAGTGTGAGAAACCTGGGTGTTACACTTGACAGCGAGTTATCTATGTCACAGCATGTCAGTGCAGTGTGTAGATCCGCTTATCTGGAACTTCGCCGTATTAGTTCAGTTCGTCACCTGCTGACCGTGGAAGCCACTAAAACACTAGTTTGTGCATTTGTGCTGTCCAAGCTAGATTATTGTAACTCTTTGCTTTGTGGCTGCCCTCAGTATCTCATTGATCGCCTCCAAAAAATTCAGAACAATGCAGCCCGGCTTGTTGTGAGAGTCCGTAAGACTGAGCATGTCACACCCATCTTGAAGTCCCTTCACTGGCTACCTGTGTCCTCACGTATTCAATATAAAGTTATGTCAATCTGTTTTAACTGCCTTTCAGGCACCAGCCCAGAATACTTGTCCTCTTTGCTGCATGTGTATACACCCTCTCGTGAGCTCCGCTCCTCTTCTGATAAACGGAAGTTGTGTGTACCTTCTGTCCAAACTAAAACATTTGGTCAGCGCACTTTTGTTTATCAAGCCCCAGTGTTATGGAATACACTTCCTCTTGAGGTCAGAAACAGTGAGTCTGTCTCTGACTTCAAGAGGTCGTTGAAAACTCACCTCTTCAAGCTTTACTTTGAATAACTGCCAGTGTTTGATGCCTTAGTTGTAGTTCTGCAATCCTCCTTGTTTATACTGAATGTTAATTAGAATATAAATTATTATGTATGTATTGTTGTTTAGTTTATTGTAAAAGTGGTGTGTTCGGGCATTGTGCTTTGTTTGTTATGTGCATATGTCATTGTATTTTTATTTTTGTGTACAGATTGTAAAGCGCTTAGAGCTTTTGAGTAAGATTAAGCGCTATATAAATACTCATTATTATTATATTATTATTAAGAGCACGCCTACCATAGTACCAATGTTAGAAAACTTAGGCCAGTTTTTGCATAATTTTTTTTTCAGTTGTCCGTTTCACTGCAAAAGACAGCTGAGAAAGAAAAATGTATTATTTTTCATGTTTTCATCCTCAGCGACAACAAATGCAGGAACCACACACAAACTTTCTTGTTTTCAGTGTTACATTGTTTTTTGTTATTATGTATTTCTTCATCCTCCCAAAAAATTCAACAAACACACACCAACCTTTTCTGTTTTCAGTGCATTAGTTTCAGCAAGCCATTCGTTGCTCGCGTCACCTTGGGCGGATATGGTGTGAGCATTAGCGGAAGCCGAGGCTGATTTTGCACTGGCTGCAGGTTTCGACTGTTCTGCTTCGGCCTCCTTAATCTGTGTCAAACAGTCCTTGAACACCTGCAAAATATGAAAATAAATGCAACCATCAGTGCTGGGTTGGTTATTTTCCCCCAATTATTTCAAGATGCTCAACTCAGTGTCTTGAAGTTTTTGAGAATCCACAATAACACTGTTTCAGTATGGGCTCTTGATGGGCCTTCTGTTGAACCCTTTTCTCATCTTTTCCCACCTCACAGCTATCTTAAGATCTGCTTGCAACTGTTCTGTTAAAAAAGATCAACAAACTATGGGAACCTTGTCACACAATGACATTCCAAGCCAATGTACTGCTGGAGGACTGCAATGAACTGTACCACAGGGTAGATAATTTGTTTAGCCACCCAAATGTCACATTGTCAAAATAATTCAAAACTAACGGTCATACTGGTCTCCACACCGCCCCCCGCCCCTCAAATATGTAACGTGCATACATGTAGATCCATATTATTTCGCAAGTCTAGAACACTAGAACATAAGGCTGACTTTACAAAAGATATGTACAAATCAGCATATCTGGCTGACTAAATGTTGCAGTAGTTTTTTCAAACATGTAATCTAGCAAAACATTGATAAAAGTTACCCACATATAAACAACTAAAATTTATCAAGCAGAAAGCAAGTAGTGCAGAGGTCATGTTGAAATCCTATAACTTACAAGTTAACATGTAAAACAAGGTAAACTATACACAATACAAAAACAAATATTTAGAACAAGAGAGATGCTGTGAATTTGTTGCGTCATTATGAAGTTGCACTTCAGACATAGTCTGACTGCATGGTTAAAATGTTCAATCAATATGTTGCTTTGAAGTGGCCCGATGACTTTACCTCAACACATGGTTCACACACTTCTCACACCAGTCCAAGTCTGCATTGCACACAGTGATACCACTGGTTCATTATGTGCATCACAAGTGTGATTTGCCCATTGTCATCAGCTATTCCTGCACCCTCCCTCCGTTTTACGCATCATGCATGCATGTTGTTTCATTCTGGGTCAATGAGATTAAATGAACAAAAGAATGTTCACTCAATGACTTGCTAAAACTGAAACACAAACAAATGTTCTATTCATGTTGTGATAGGACATTTGATCGATCTGTGATCTGTGAAAATTTCTAGTTGCGTCCCTGCTTATGCTGCAACAATCTGTATCTGTAGTTTACACTGCAGGCACCAATACTGAGGTTGAGGGTTCCCCCAAACTAGCGTGCTGTTTAGTGCAAGGGGCAAAAAAGCGCAGTGGATTGTATTTGTAGGCAAGACTCCACATCACTATGGACGATCAGCAGTGCAAGCAGGAAACTTTACAGGAACAAATTATTTTCATGAAACTGCCTAATCAGGCATCAGAACTGTTCACCCAAAAAAAATCGGAAAACGGCGATTTTGAAGAATTGTAGAGTTATTTAAAGCCATTTCCAAGTCAAAAGTGTTATTAAACAGGGGCCAGGAAAATCGGAAAATCGCCAAAAATCGGACAGTTCTGATGCCTGCTAATATTAGCAGAGTTTACATGAATAAAATGTGCCTACTTTTGGTATAACAAAGTTGAGGAATTATACTAGATATTGAAACGACATGGCAGACCATTTTCCAAAACCACTCTGACTGGCTTCATGTTCATCGAAATATGCAGTCTTAATGAATGCTGCAATCATCGACAGTTCTTTGTCAATGTGAGCTTAAATTCTGACACGTTGTGAGTCATTCACAGCAAAACAGTATCAACTAAGCGTAACAGTTAGCCGAGTTGCCCATAGTTCATAGCTCACCAGGTCTAGTCTCGGCTCAAAGTCACGTAATCATAATCTAGCAAGTGTTGCTCGCAACCAGCATATCACTGGCTTAATCACAGTGGATGGGGGAGTGCGCAGATGCACAACTTAGTCCAGCTTAATGCCGGCGAGCCCAGTGTGGAATGAAGTCACAGAAGGCTGGCGAACAGTGTCCTCGTCAAGCTGTTTCCATTCAAGAACAGTTTGTACTAAGACTTAATGTTCATATGGTTCGCTCCTGACTGTGAGTACAGTTGAAACCCTTGTTTCTGTTATACACAGATCTAGTAATAAACAGATCTTATGATGTCTGCGCTGTCAATGTTGCGTTCATGATAAATGCATTGTTTGCCAACAACAAAAACCTCCTGCTCCACACATTTATCATCTGATACTTAAAACTGATCTGTGATGAGTTGATAAAATCCCAAAAGTACATGGTTATGTTCATCACAGTATCAAGGATGGTATAATACACGTCACTGTATTAAAACGGTTTACTTCCACTAGTCTTAATAACTACCATCAAACTAAGCTAAAAACGCGGGCACGATTACTACTAGTAAAAAAACTTACCTACTAAAAAAGCTGCAGTTTCTAATACAGAGACAAACGCAAATAAAAATGCAGTTAAATGCAATTTTATCTTCGGCGTGTGCGCAGAAAAGTCGGAATTAGCTTTCTTGAAAATGCGAAACTGAAAGTAGAGGGTCCCCCCTCTTTAGGCACTTTAAAACCAAACTGCTTCAGTCAAAAGCGGTCTAAATACGACACATCGAACGTTGCCGTCGTTCCTCATTATTCACGTGTGTACCGCTGAGGTGTATAATTGTTCTACAAAAATGCACGGAGCAACAACAGATTGCGCCATGTCCGTTTCGCTTCCCGGCAGCCGTCGTGCAGAACAGCGCACCGCGCACGACAACATACTTACTGACGTAATACTGATAACGTGGTAAAAACAGACACAAACCTAGAACGCTGACAATACGTTTAATATATTGGTAAAAATTATTTCGCCCTCCGAAGGTTAAAGTTTTCTGCAGACACGCACGCCATCGTCCCAACACGGACCCTAATGGCGGCAAACGTCTAAAAATAACACGAAAGGGGAATCCCCCGACCTTCACATTGATTGGACCGACCGGAAAGTGATTTACTGGCATCTCGTGATAAAGATGACGTCACCCACTACAGTCTTTGCGTCTCTGCATTTCCATGATTATTTCCCCATTACGACTGATGGGAGGGTCAAAGTCAGTCAACACTGTATCATTACTTTCTGTTTTTTAGGCCTCAACTTACTATTGAATTTTTGAATAGTTAAAAACGTAACAATACAGCAAATTAAACAAAACATAAACAAAACCATTCACAAAATGTACTTTTTAAGTCTCTTCTATTTATAGAAGAGACTTTTTAGGACGGGAAGCAGTGGGGAGATTTCAAAAGAATAAACACAGCATCATAGGTGGGCTAGACTAAAACTCTGACAGTGAAGTAACAAAATAAAAATTACGTCATGTCTAGTTACGCAAACCTTGCTGTAGAACGTACTTCTGGCACGAAGGGCCGCGCGCACGTGCGCGCGCGTGTGTGTGTGTGTGCGTGCGTGCGTGCACAAAACCCCTGAAATGGGCGACTTTCTTTACCATCCTTATGGAAAATGGGTGCGTGTAAAATTCTGGGTGACCAAGTCAGGCACCCATTTTTTCTGAGGGTTGTTTCTGCATTATCTTTCATTCAAAAGTCAGAAAAAAATATCAAAATAGGATGTCCCATTTATGCAGGTTTAGCTCATGTGTGTTTGAAACGCACTGGGTCAGTGTGTTACCACAGAAGCGAGCGTCTCTATGGATCAACTTGATACCTGATTGGTCGGCTGCACAGATGGTCGGCTGCGCAGTGACATGAACTGAGTTGTTTCCCCTTCTATTGTCTCTCGTCCCGCCAACCATTGTTCCATCAGGTACGATTGATTTTATGCAATATTTCTTAGTTAAGAGCACGCCCAAGTGTACTTCTTCAGCGCAGTTATTTAACTGAGATGCTCCCAATCTGATACAATTGCACAGTAGCCTATATGGACCCGTTTGGCCGAGAAAACTGAGACGTCTGCTACGACCGGCGTCTGCTGCTCAGTCAGTCTTGTAGTAACAGATAATAGAACCCCACGATTTTAACAAAAGCTTTCTTCTTCAATGAAAGGAATTCATTCAATAACACCATTACAAGGTCAATCTGTCACGGATTGGGTTGCTTTCCCCCCCCCCCCCCCACCCACACCCAAGTGCGATTGTGATTGAAAAGTAACTTGACACATGCATGCACTATAAACAAGATGGCGCCAAATTTCAGTGTGTATTTCAATCCTCGTACGCAAAACTACCTCGCGATTCGAAGAACAGACTTCCACGAACAGGTTTTTCGGATTGTGCAACTGAAGTGTCGCTTTTTACTGTATTACCAGTTATTGTTCATAGGGGCAGGGGGTACTGCAGTAATTATGTATATATCTGATCCAAAATGTCCACAGTTTACAATAGCTGCATTTGACATGTTTGCATTGCAGCACTGAATTGGCTACACTCAGCACTTTCTGCACACACCCAGCGCCAGATGGCACACACCCAGCGCCAGATGGCAGCAGGATGTCCAAACCCATCGGGATCTATGGAAGTGGGCAAGCACGCCCCTTCCTGGCACATGACCAAGGCCCATGGCAAAATTAGTCAGCTGCAGCATGATCATGATAGCCCAGCCTCTACCGCAGAGGGTGCGTCTGGTAGGAGGGTGCATAGACGGCAGCGGAATGCCCCCAATTACAAACTGGTAAGTGATTCTATGATCATCTTCATTTTATTGGCTCGCATGCGAAGCAAAAGTGAGTTTATGTTCTGGGCCACTGGTCGTCCGTCCGTCGTCCATGGTAAACGTTAACAGTGGCATTTTCTCGGAGACTATTCAAGCCACATTCTTCAAGCTTGGCCCAAGGATACTTTGTGGCAAGACCTTTGTAAACATACCAATTTGAGTGATCTCTCTCAAAGGGTCAAGCGGGGTTGACAGATGTGTGAAAACTGCTTACATTTTCAGAAAACATGGATTTTGCTGCTGCAGAAGTCAGCCCTTGTCACCGAGGTCACACATATGTAAATCGGTCATACATGGGATTACTCTTTATATTCTTGTGCAAGGCCCCTTAAACTAAAATTGGGCTGCTTATGTCCTAATGCAGCTTTCTTTTTTTCTTTCCTTTTCCAGTTGGCGAATGGAGCCTGGGATGGACCTGAGACTGAGAGTGCAAGCGCATCGCAATACAAGGACAGTGATGACGAGGAGTTTGTTCCTGGCTCGAGCTCACAGGATTCAGACGGTGTGTCGCCATCAATCTCTGGGGTCTCCGACACAGACAGTATTGTAAGGAATATGTTAAATATGTTAGATTTCAAAGTGGCTGGTTCAGGGTGGGCAGGTGTCAGTGAAGCAAGTATCAGCAAGGTGCAGTGTGCGTTAGGGGGTGAATTAGGGGGTGGCAATGACAATGTAGATAGGCAGAAGGAACATGACGTTGGGGGTGGGATTGATTGATTGTACATTGCTTAACGTCCCGACAGCAACAAGGCTTTCTCAGGACGTGCCTGCACTGCTTGTGAAAAAAAAAAAACAACTAAACAGAACATTGAATGTATGTCGCCAGCCGGTCAAACACATTAAATAAACCTAACACATGATTGTTGATTGATTGTACATTGCTTAACGTCCCGACAGCAACAAGGCTTTCTCAGGACGTGCCTGCACTGCTTGTGAAAAAAATAAAAATAAACAGAACATTGAATGTATGTCGCCATCCGGTCAAATACGTTAAATAAACCTAACACATGGGGCCTAAATAAAGCTAAGACCATTTAGCAACACACATCCAATATCAAGAGCTACAGGCAGTGCAGACAGTAGGGAGAGTTTTAAAAAGGCAAATACAGGTGAATGGACAAAGGGTAGACAGAAACACATGCCCCAGAATAGAGAGAAAAACTCACCCTGTGGGGCTGACCAGGGTGACCCTGGGAACTAAAAAGTACCTAACCCCACCCAGGTCCCCCAGGGCAGACCCGGGTGGGGGACCTAACACATGGGGCCTAAATAAAGCTAAGACCATTTAGCAACACACATCCAATATCAAGAGCTACAGGCAGTGCAGACAGTAGGGAGAGTTTAAAAAAGGCAAATACAGGTGAATGGACCTCGGGTAGACAGAAACACATGCCCCAGAATAGAGAGAAAACCCCACCCTGTGGGGCTGACCAGGGTGACCCTGGGAACTAAAAAATACCTAACCCCACCCAAGTCCCCCAGGGCAGACCCGGGTGGGGTTGGGGGTGGGGAAAGAGAACTTACCGAAGAAATGGGTGTGCACGTGTCGCAGAGGGGGAAAGGAAAGTACAAATGGGACAAGAAACATGCATGCAAATTTTGTAGCAAGCTTGTCTTGAAAATGAGCACGCACTTACAAGATGTCCATGCAGATGAGGCAGACGTTGCTAAAATTTTGATGATGAAAAAAGGGACCAAGCAGAGACGTCAAGCATGGATCAGACTACAAGATGAGGGTGATTACATGCATAACGTTGCCGTTCTTGAAAAGAAATAATAATAATAATAATAATACCGTTATTATATAGGCGCTTTTTCTCAATTTTGGGGCGAATCGACTCAAAGTGCCGCGAACTGAAACCCAACACGCACACTCACGTAACAGACACGGATTTACGCCATTTAAGACAAACACAGTACAAGACAGACAAAGGGCCAGTTCAGCTACTGAAGTTACAGAGATTTTTGATCGCTTGTATTTGAAATTTGTAAAGTGGCCTGAAACCGGTACCAAAGTGTGGGGGGTGCGGGGGTGGGTGGCGGGTGGAAGAACCAGAGTACCCGGAGAAAGAACCCCTGACGGTCCGCCCGAATTAACGGTGACACTTACCAGAGGAGAAAAGTCCGACGCCGGAACCCGTTTTTGAACCTCGCACCTTTGGCATTGGTGGCAGACGCCTTAACCACTGCGCCACAGACCGCCCATCAGGATGTTTGATTTTTAAGTATCGCACCAAAACTAGTAAGGTAGACGACCTTCTCGCCTGTAGCCATTGCAAAGGGCTCTATCAAAAAAAGCTGATTACTGTACACTCAAAACGTTGCTGTCAGAAACAAGGAGGGTTTCAGTTAACTAAGAGAGGTGAGGCAGCACAATGTGAGAGGCTAATGCTTCCAATACCCTTAGACATTGACTTTTCCTTCTATCATAAGGTTTTAGCCGACAGAGAGATGATGAGATAAGCCGTGCTTCTGGAGTATGGAAAGAGATTATTTGACCGCAGGGACATTGAAGAACACACGGCTGGGCAAATCAGCTCCAGGATGCGGGAGTTAGGGAGACTATTAAAGATTCTTAGAGTGAGGTCAGAAATGAAAATCACAAGTTTAAATGCTGTGATCAATTCAGCTAGCTTTGATCATGTTGTACTGGCTGTAAAAGAGCTAACAGAATTTGATGAGGACACACATCAGTTCAAAAAAGGCAATCTCGCAATGCGCACAGGACATGCTTTGAAAAAATGTTCACAGATCAAACAGTCACAGGCATTCAAACAGCTTGGGCATGGTTCAGATGACAGGTGGTGACAGGAGCTCTCCGAGGCGCAGCGGTTTGACTCCGTCTTTACCGGGGACTGGTACGATTGTGTGTCAGCTACAGCAGCCCAGTCGGTCGGGAAAATGACCATGAACAAACCCAAGCTGATCCCATCATGTGAAGATGTGAGGAAGGTCCAGCAGCTTCTTGAGACAAGGATGGTTTCGGAAGATTATCCGACAGTGGTTAAAGCAACTCTTTGCGCTGTATCACTTTTCAACTGAAAACGAGGGGGAGAAGTTCAGAGAATGAAGGTATCAGACTTCCAGAATGCTAAGATTGGATCGATCACCAATCAAGATATCTTGAAAGGTCTCACAGAGGTTGAGAAGAAAATGGTGAATCATTTTCAGCGAGTGGAAATCAGAGGCAAGTTTAATAGGAGTGTTCCCATTTTGCTGACGAAGAAGATGATGAAAACTGTGGACAGAATCCTTCAAATGAGGTAATCAGTGCCAGCTCTCGCTGGTTCCCAGTACATCTTTGCCACACCTTCTGGTCAGAGGCCTTACAGAGGCCATGATGTTCTGAAGGAACATGAACTACAAGCACAAGTGTCAAACCCAGCCATGTTCACATTTACTCAGTTACGGAAGCAGGTTGCAACTTTGGCTCAGTCAATGGCCATCTCGGAGTTAGACCAGGATCACCTGGCAGACTTCCTTGGTCGTGATATTCGGATACATCGCCATATCTACCGCCAACCTCAAGACGTCCTTCAAAAGGCAAAAGTGGCAAAGATTCTTCTGTCAGTTAACAATGGGATGACAGATTTTGAGAGTTGCATTAGAGCTGAACTGTGCGATGATGAAGAGATCGACTTTGACAATGAAGACACATCAGAAACTCGCAGAGAGGTCTCGGGGGAAACAGCACCTGTGAATGAAGCAAATAGCAAGTCAACACCACAGAAATCAATGAGCATGACAGAGAAAAGACGTCCAGAGCCTGATGACAATCTAGATAGTTTTGATGATGACAGTACTGCATCAGCTCCTGTTCGAAAGAAAGCTAGATTTACAAGGAAACCATGGGGGAAAGCTGAAGAGAAAGCTGTTGAAACTCGTTTCAAGACACACCTCGTCGTGAACGAACTTCCTGGAAAGGCCGAGATACAGCAGGCAATCGCAGAAGAGCCCGCAATTAGACATAGGCGCCGGGCAAACATTAAGGATTACATCCGCAACAGACTGAAAAAGTTACAAAAGAAATGAATTGAGATTCTCCGACACTCGCGTCATTTTCGTTTTCATACAGACTTATTACAAGAGTATTAATTATTATTGGGTTTGTTTCAGCATGTATAGCTTGTTTTTATCTGATGGACACCTGGATCATTTTGTATACTGTATAATTGCAAAAGGAAACAGCTGGCTGGGGACGAAAGACAATAATAAGATAAGAAAACCATTGACAACGTAAAGATTTATTACCAAAGTGTTATTATGGGGTTGGTCCGCCTGGATCATTTTGTATACTGTATAACATTTAAAACTTTGAAAATGGAACTGCAAATGGAACAACGGTTGGGGACGAGAGACAATAATAAGGGGTAAGAAAACATTGTCAACATAAAGATTTATTACAAGAGTGCTACTATGGGGTTGGTCCGCCTGGATCATTTTGTATACTGTATATAACATTTAAAACTTTGAAAATGGAACTGCAAATGGAACAACAGTTGGGGATGAGAGACAATAATAAGGGGTAAGAAAACCATTGTCAACATAAAGATTTATTACAAGAGTGCTACTATGGGGTTGGTCCGCCTGGATCATTTTGTATACTGTATAACATTTAAAACTCTGCAAATGAAACAGCGGTTGGGGACGAAAGACAATAATAAGATAAAAAGATTGATTGATTGATTGTACATTGCTTAACGTCCCGACAGCAACAAGGCTTTCTCAGGACTTGCCTGCACTGCTTGTGAAAAAATAAAAAACAGAACATTGAATGTATGTCGCCAGCCGGTCAAATACGTTAAATAAACCTAACACATGGGGCATAAATAAAGCTAAGACCATTTAGCAACACACATCCAATATCAAGAGCTACAGGCAGTGCAGACAGTAGGGAGAGTTTTAAAAAGGCAAATACAGGTGAATGAACAAAGGGTAGACAGAAACACATGCCCCAGAATAGAGAGAAAAACCCACCCTGTGGGGCTGACCAGGGTGACCATGGGAACTAAAAAATACCTAACCCCACCCAAGTCCCCCAGGGCAGACCCGGGTGGGGGAAGATAAAAAGAAACAAACATTGTCAACATAAAGACTTATTACAAGAACGTTATTATTCGGTTGTTTTCAGTGTGTATAGCTGTTTTTCTCTGATGTACACCTGGATCATTTTGTATGCTGTGTAACATTAACCTTACTTTGCAACTAAACAGTGGCCCCCACCCGGGTCTGCCCTGGGGGACTTGGGTGGGGACAACTACTTTTTAGTTCCTAGGGTCATTCTGGTCAGCCCCAAAAGGTGGGTTTTCCTCTCAATTCTGGGGCATGTGTTTCTGTCTACCCTTGGTCAATTAACTTGTATTTTTCTTTTTGAAGCTCTCCCTACTGTCTGCGCTGCATGTATCTCTTGAAAAGAAGTACCCAACGGAGAAAGAAACACTCTTAGAAAAGACGGTTACAACACAATTTATTAATATTTCGGGTAAATCCGCTTTGTCAAAACAGACAATCAAACAGAGAGATCAGTCGCTACTTATCTTCATTCGCAGAAGGAATGGGGCACATTCCTTCTGTGAACAAAGATAAGTAGCGACTGATCTCTCTGTTCGTTTGTTTGTCCATTTTGACAATGTGGATTTACCTGAAATCTTGATAAATTGTGTTGTAACCGTCTTTTCTAAGCGTGTTTCTTTCCCCGTTGGGCACTTCTTTGCATTTTACATGATTGGCAATCACCTTTTGGGTCTGAATAATTTTTTTTTTTTTTTTTTTGGGGGGGGAGGGGGGAGGGGGAGTATCTCTCCTGATTTTGGATGTGTGTTGCTAAATGGTCTTAGGTTTATTTAGCGTATTAGACCGGCTGGCGACATACATTCAATATTCTGTTCATTATTTTATTTATTTTTGTCCCCTTCATTATCAGTGCTGGCTGATAATGAAAAAAGTCGGTTGATTGATTGTACATTGCTGAACGTCCCGACAGCAACAAGGCTTTCTCAGGACGTGCCTGCACTTCTTGTGAAAAAAAATAAATAAACAGAACATTGAATGTATGTCGCCAGCCGGTCAAATACATTAAATAAACCTAACACATGGGGCCTAAATAAAGCTAAGACCATTTAGCAACACACATCCAATATCAAGAGCTACAGGCAGTGCAGACAGTAGGGAGAGGTTTAAAAAGGCAAATACAGGTGAATGGACCAAGGGTAGACAGAAACACATGCCCCAGAATAGAGAGAAAAACTCACCCTGTGGGGCTGACCAGGGTGACCCTGGGAACTAAAAAGTACCTAACCCCACCCAAGTCCCCCAGGGCAGACCCGGGTGGGGGCCTGAAAAAGTCAGGGACGTTCAGCAATGTACAACCAATCGGGACGAAAGACAATAATAAGATAAGAAAACCATTGTCAACATGATAAAGATTTATTGCAAGAGTGTTATTATTTCAGAGTGTATAGCTTGTTTTTATCTGATGTACGCCTGGATCATTTTGGAAATCGAGGGTTCCGGGCGTAAGGGCCGTAAATCGACATTTTGGCGATTTTGTGATTTTTATATCGCTGAAACCGTTTTTGTGTGTAGATTTATCCTGTGATATCGATATTTCAATCAGTCACATATATAAGGTGTTATTGATGAGAACTTAAATCAATTAACGGTTTTGGGCGAGACAGCCGCATGCCAGACAGCCGCGTCTCGAATTACGGCGGTGTATAAGAAGCGCGCTACTACCAGTGGCGGGGGCGTAAAGGCCTTATCTGTATGTGCCTGGTCTACCGCGCGCGTGTTTACATTCAGGCACTCGGTGCATCGTGCATGCTGAAGAGCCGTAACTCCAGCTACTATTTTTAAGCAGGCAGAAGTCTGAACAAAGCACACCGATTTCGAAAGCTTAAAGATGGTAGATGCCGTTACGATCATCCCGCTGGCAAAGAAACAATAAAAGTACCTGCTAAAAGGACAGCATGAAGACAGTAACATGCCTGGCTAGCACGCATTTTAGAGGCATGCCATTAAACAACAAAGATAACTGACGATTTCCGACACTGTGTTTAACCGTAGACTATTATGAAAAGCGGAAAAATAATTGGGCAAGTCACCAAATCCATACACGTATATTGGTTACCAACTCAATGCTAGCTCATTAGTAAGTACATACACGCATCAAAAATGGTGACAGGAGGCAAACTACTGTTCAAAACTGAAAAGATGTCATAGTGCCGTGAAAAGAACGGGAAAAAAAAAACCAAATGTTACGCTGACCACACTAGTGACATGTATATAGATCAGTATCTGTGTCCTTGACCGGCCAGAAACTGAATTCCAGACATTCCTAACTTGACAGGCCTGCACAGTTTCAGTCCCCAGGTGCAGACTGACACATCCGTTCAAACCGGAAGAAACAGTTGGCTTTACGAATTATACACACGTTTTTATTCTTTCATTCGACCATCCTGTGCCAGGACGCTGAATACGGGACGAGTTTCTACTAAGGTAAGCACACACACACACACACACACACACACACACACACACACACACACACACACACACACACACACACACACACACACACACACACACTCTCACACACACACACATGGACAAACGCACATTTTCCAACTGATCTGAATGCTAGCGTGGTAACTTGGATAACTTACACCAACCTTGTAAACTGATTTATACATAAATAAAATGTAGGTTTCTGAACACAGGCACTAATTAATCTCTTGGTCTTGTTTACAGGCACTCGTCTATGGAATCAGACGACAATCATGTGTTCCAGCATCTTGCTGCTTCGCTCACTGCAGAAAAAAATGATGACAGTTTCAGCACTTCGGACGACGAGCCACTGAAAAACACCGTTCAGTTTAATGAATCTGATCTGGAGCCCCTTAAATGGCAGACTGGTTTTGACACATCAGACGAAGAACCTCTGCAGATGAAAGCTAATCACGATATCGATGACCTGATCACGGACCCTTCCTACGTACCTTCTGATTTTGAGCAGGTTTCAACAAGCAAGAAAAGAACAGCAAACAAAAGAAAAAAGAGGAAGAGAAACAGTGATCCCGATCTTCAGACCGCAAAAGAAAGCAGTCTTCGAGCCCACCTGAGCCATCAGAGAAATCTGCATGATCACACAGGCAGGTTGGACAACTTTTTGGCGTCCAATGGATTGTACAGACAAAAAATTGTTCCTGATGGTAACTGCTTTTTCGAGTCATCTGTCGTTCATCTGGAGGACATCAGCCATTTGGAACTGAGACACTGTCTGTGTGACCATCTGATAGAAAACATTACAGAGTACATTTATTTCATGGTCAACAGAAGTGAAGAAGATGAAAATGAGCGTTATCTCCGGTATCACTCAAATGTCAGTGAACTCAGAAAGCCGGGAAGATGGGTCAATGATGCTGCCGATTTACTTCCTCGTGCTCTCGCAGACTGGGCAGAAAGGACTGTTGTCATATACTTCAGTGATGTCTTCAAGTCTCAGCACGAGATACACCCCTCATCTGGCAGAAACAGTCAGCCAGTTATCCCCCTCGCTTTCATTGATTTTGATCCAACTCACTATGATGTTTGTCTTCCCCTCCTTCGTGCAAGAGCTGATCCGGCAGGTGAGAACACACACACACACACACACACACACACACACACACACACACACACACAGACACAGACACAGACAGACAGACAGACAGACAGACAGACAGAGTGAGTTGCACAATTCAGCCATACATGCATTTATCACGTTACAGTCACCATCCTTCATACCCCAGCGCCCAATCTTCTAATCACATGAAGTGATAATTGTGAGTAATAGGGCCTGAAACACGTTTGAGATTTCTCATTTTGCTGTCTTGCAGGCCCGTCTACTTTGCATCACAGTGAGACGTGTACCGCAAGGCCCTCCAAGTATGCAGATGAGGACTTGACTCCAAACGACGCAGGTACCAGCACTCCTCCACACGACGCAGGTAACAACACTCCTCCACACGATGCAGGTAACAGCACTCCTCCACACGAAGCAGGTAACAGCACTCCTCCACACGACGCAGGTAACAGCACTCCTCCACACGAAGCAGGTAGCAGCACTCCTCCACACGACGCAGGTAGCAGCTCTTCTCCAAATGACGCAGATAAAGGCTGTACTTCAAATGAGGCAGAAGCTGCATTGATTAATGATGAGAGATGTCCCTCTCCTAAACCAGACAGCTCGATTTCAATATCTAATAAAGTGACACCAAGGAAACAAGGCTTGTATTCCAGTCCGCCCAAAACGAAACTGGCGCGACAACGGGAAGCCAGACCAGAAAAGTGGAAAAAAAATGTTCGGAAGACCTTACACCTGCAAGGCAAACAATATCTATCCCAATCTGGCAAAACAGTACCATCGAAGGTGATGAGGGAGGTGGACTGTACAAAGTGCAGGTACAAGTGCTCTGAAAACATAACAGAGGAGAGCCGAAAAGAACTCTTCGATGCCTTTTATGCTCTTCAATCATATGAAAGGCAGAAGGATTTTGTCTGTGCCAACGTTTTGCAGAGGCAAACAGCAACAATGTTTGATGAGGATGCACAACAACCAAAGGAGAAAAAACGTCGAGTTTGTCGTGTATTTTCTTTTACTGTTAACGGCACCGTCCACAGAGTCTGCAAGAATTTTTTTCTTGCGACCCTGGCTGTTGGTGAAACCTACGTGGACCATGCTCTGGAAAACAGCACTGGAGGTGTGTTCACAGGCCAGCAGCTACGGGGGAAGTCACGACCACCCCACAACAAATATAGTAATGAGGCTGTTGACCACGCCAAACAACACATTGCGTCCTTTCCTGTGGTCGAGTCGCATTACACAAGAAAGGACACACAGAGGTTGTACCTCTCTTCTGACCTCACTTTGAGCAAAATGTACGAGCTGTACACTGAAGCTTGCCAAAGTGGTGGTCACACACCTGTGTCCGCCAGAAAGTATAGGGATATATTTAATCAGTATTTCAATTATTCGTTCCATCACCCAAAGAAAGACCAGTGTGTCACTTGCGCAGTGTTCCAACAGAAAGGGTCTGCTGCATCGGAAGAAGAGAAAAAGGAGTATGAAAAACACCGAGATAGGAAAGACAGAGCAAGGGAGGAAAAAGATCGTGACAAAAGAGAGGCAGGCAAAGATCCAAAGAGGCATGTCATCACAGTCGATCTGCAGGCTGTGCTGCAAGCGCCGTGTGGACTTGTCAGTCAGCTTTATTATAAGCGCAAGCTGTCTGTGTATAACTTCACTGTTTATTCTCTCATTGACAGAAAAGGGACCTGTTTCACGTGGGATGAAAGCGAAGGAAAGCGCGGTTCATGCGAAATTGCCACCTGCCTGTACATTTACCTGTCATCCTTGCCCCATCATATTGAGGAAGTTATCATTTTTTCTGACTGCTGTTCAGGACAGAACCGCAACCAAAACCTATCAGCAGCACTAATTCATGCTGTCAATAACATTAGCCACATCGAGCTTATCAGTCATAAATATTTAGAAACAGGACACACCCACATGGAATGTGACAGCATGCATGCAGCCATAACTTTCGCCAAAAAACACTCTCCAATCTACACGCCGAGTGGCTGGGACATCATTCTGAGGATGGCACGACGAGGACAACCCTATGTCGTCATCCCGCTCAAGCATGGTGACTTTCTTGATTTCAAACATGTAGCATCCACAGTCATCAGAAATACAAAGACAGACTTGAAGGGAAACAAGGTCAACTGGCTCAGTATCAAAGTGATGCAGTTTCTAAAAGGTCAAGAAGAGATGATGTTTTTCAAGTACTCCTTCGATGATCAAGAGTTCCAAGGGCTGAAGATGATAGGGTCCAGCAAGCGTCGCGCACAACCTCTACCTGCACAAATACCTAGGTGCTACGCCTCAAAGCTCCCTGTGTCCTTCGCCAAGAAACAAGATCTGCTGTCTCTTTGCCGCTCTGGAATCATTCCAGCTGAACATCACCCATTCTATGAAAGCCTCCCGACATCTCCAGCTACGAAGGACAAACTGCCCGAGCCTGACATGATGGAGGATGACTGCTCTGATATGGATTAGAACAGGTCATTAGAACAATCATCTCGGAGTCATGTCTGGCAATGGCACACTTGGCCAGAATAAAACTCTGAGCACTGACACAAGTTTGACAGTGAGGAACTGTAAATATTGTAATATGGACATAATAAGCGCAATTGAAATTTCAATAATACGTGATTTTGTGTTAGAAAACTCAATCCTTGGATGTGGGAATTTCTTTTCTTTTTCCTTCTTCTTCAAATGTTGACATACTGTGAAGACTGAAATCAAAGCCTGTGCTACATATGCTTTTTGAACTGAAAATATGACTTATAAATGAGAAATGTGAATGGTAAGACACTTATCAAACATGCCACAACGACATCAGTGGGTGAGTTCTCTTTTATTTCTGCATAGTTACTTTCTCTTCACGTGTAACGAGATGTTCCTGTATTTTGATAATGCCATTATTGTTGTCAGTCTTGCTGACTTCATGTTTGGTTGGTTTTCTCCGTATAGAGTGCACAGCTTAAGTGGACTGATCAGTTAAAAGCATGTGAAAATGTAATCTGTCACTGGTCACTCTCCTTGGACTCGTATTACATAGATCCTGCTAGATTGAACAGTTTTAAGTTGTGGACCGCTATTTTCCGTACATGTTTTACGATCTTCTTACACTCATGCAGCAGTTCTGTGCTTGTTTTTATCTCCTGCTAAAGAGTCTTGTTTGATTATACGGTTCTTTTCCGTGTCCGGTAATGGCAATTTCACCGTGCAGTTGCCGGGCGTAAAGGCCTTATAACTATTTAGAGCTTTTCCGTCCGTAGAGGAGTCCGTTTTTCCTCACCCCTTGACAGCAGTAACTCTTTCTGCGGCTGTCAGGCAATATCAACATGACCCATTTCAGAAACGCAGCCTAGGAGAAAACCTAGCTGCGGTCCTCAGGCGGGAATGTTTACGTATATACTGGCCATTTTTGGGCGTGCCTGACACTGTCATTTAGCAGCCCTGTCTTTATGCAGGCACAGGTGGCTGCAAACCTTTTACTCTGAGCGTGCATAAGGACCATATATAATGTCAGCATTGTTTATTTGCCAAATGTACGCTAAATAAAAACGATTGTTTCAAAATGTTCATTTGAAAGTACAGAGGAGAAAACAAGCTTTCAACTGATACCTGTTTTGATACCAGGAACTCAAGCACTAAATAGAAATAAATCTTCAAAACTTTCAAACTGCTCTCCTGTAAAATTCTGGGAAAACGGGATACGGCTCTTACGCCCGGAACCCTCGAAATGTCTGTAACTTTTTTTTTTTTTTGTTACTATAAAGTATACTTTGCATACTGTGCATTGTTTCTAAAGTCACAGGAAGCATAAACCTTAGCCGAGTTGGTATACCTCGCCCTCTACCTAGGTTAAACGCACCAGTGGTGCCATTGTTGCTATTTTCGCACCAGACTGGTCGCTCAGACCGGTCATGTGCACCAGAACTGCGCGCGCAGGTTGGCTTCTGCACTTGTAGTGTGGTCTCGTACGTTCACGCGGAAGATTGTGATCGCAGTCGAAAAAAAAGGTTCGTTTGCAGTTTTAACTTGTAGCCGCGCCTTTTACCTCCCCGAACACGCCAGTTTTGTGTTGAGATGGCGGAGGTTTGTGTCATGCCCCACACCACTGAATCAAGTCTATTGTACAAGTAGTGCGCTCATTTCTCGAACTTCAACTTTGACTGTGCTTTCTGTTGCAAAAGACACAGATATCGCAAAAATCACCTCCATTGAGGATTTTAAAAAGCTATTTTTTAAATCTGCCAAATCGCGTAAAGTTTCGTGGTGCTAGCATAAGGATGGATGCATTATTGCCGGATTGCATATATGGGAATGGGTTTATTCTTTGTTCATGTTATTTTGCAGCAATCAAACGAAGCTCATGTGATTCTTTCTCCGAGGTTGCCCATTACAGGTGCAGAAAGCACATGCTCTAAACCGATTGGGTGCACCAGACCGGTCAGAGCGACCGGTCTGGTGCCAAAATAGCAACATTGGCACCGCTGGTGCGTTTAACCTAGGCACTGGACGAGGTGTACCAACTCGGCTAAACTTTATTGTTGCACTTGCTAGAACTCAGTATTATATTTCTCTCTTCATTTTATGAATAGATTGATTGATTGATTGTACATTGCTTAACGTCCCGACAGCAGCAAGGCTTTCTCAGGACGTGCCTGCACTGCTTGTGAAAAAAATAACAACAGAACATTGAATGTATGTCGCCAGCCGGTCAAATACATTAAATAAACCTAACACATGGGGCCTAAATAAAGCTAAGACCATTTAGCAACACACATCCAATATCAAGAGCTACAGGCAGTGCAGACAGTAGGGAGAGTTTTAAAAAGGCAAATACAGGTGAATGGACAAAGGGTAGACAGAAACACATGCCCCAGAATAGAGAGAAAAACCCACCCTGTGGGGCTGACCAGGGTGACCCTGGGAACTAAAAAATGCCTAACCCCACCCAAGTCCCCCAGGGCAGACCCGGGTGGGGTATTTTATGAATAGAGGCACATAAGTCGCGGAAACCCTTTACATGCCGAACTTGGGCAAGAACTAGTTTTCCTCATCGCAAAGTTGCCAGAAAAAGGTTCGACTGCTCTTGATTGTTTGATTTGAAGTGTTTACAAACAATTACTGTGTTTTTTATATGCATGCACCTTTGATGCGATTAATAAAGGCTGAAGTTTCAAGTGATTTCCTATGTTGTCAGTTAATTAATTAATGTCAGTTTTCTGTTTTGTCATTTTAACTCATTCTACCCCAAGACCGGAATCCCCAAATGTTGAAGTCGTCTTCTGAAGACTGCGTTGCAGGGCAGGACACAGATCAACCATGATAGTTCAAGGGTGATGCCAGAATAGCTTGGCACCCATAGGCGCCAAGCTATTCTGGCATCACCCTTGAACTATCATGGTCGATATTTATTTTGCTGTGGTGTGTCTGGGGTAGAATAAGTTAAGTGTTAGTTTCTTCATCTGGGTCTTTTTCTATCTTTCATATTTTTCCACACTTTTTAACCCATATCATACCGAGGCTAAAAGCTTCAAATTTGTACACTGCCATATATGCAAGCTACATTACAGAACTTACAGATGAGGACATAGACCAATGGCATTAGTTCAAGGGTGGTGCCACAATAGCTTGGCGCCTAGAGGCACCAAGCTATTCTGGCACTTACTTACTTACTTACGCCTGTCACCCCTCCCAGGGTATAGGCTGTCGATGAGAGACCTCCAGCGACTTCTGTCCTGTGCTTCTCCTTCGATTTTACTCCAGGTGGTTCCCAGTTTCTTGATGTCTGCTTGGAGGTCTCGACGCCAGGTGTTTCTTGGCCTGCCTCTTTTCCTCTCTCCGTCAGAAACACTCGCTCTCCTCCTTCCAGTCCGCCCTCAAAACTCACCTCTTTCAACAGTTCTAGCACTATATCACCACACTCCCCACCCCAAGCTGACCGTCATAATGTATTTTCACTATTTGTGTTACGTGAGTCATTGTCTAAAGCGTGTGCATGCGTGTGCGAGTTGTGAGTGCGCACTTAGAGTTATAATTATTATAAGATAAGCGCATTATAAATACCATAATTATTATTATTATTATTTCCCTGGAGGTTCCATGACAATGCCTGCCTAGTGATACTGGAAGCTGGCTTTCTCAGACTGTGACCAATCCATCCCCATCTTCTTCGCCCAATTTCATTCTCTGCTGTTATCTGCTCTGTTCTCTCCCAGAGTCTGACATTGCTGATCTTCTCTGGAAAGTGGATTTTCAAAATTCTTCTAAGGCAACTGTTTATGAAGATCTGTACTCTGTGAACTGTTTATGAAGATCTGTACTCTGTTGACTGTGGTTTTTGTCAATCTCCAAGTCTCTGCTCCATATAGGAGAACTGCTTTTACGTTGTAGTTGAAAATCCGGACTTTGGTGTGTTGTGACAGCTCTCTGGAACTCCACACTTTTTTCAAATGGAGAAAGGCTGCTCTGGCTTTACCCATTCGTGCTCTGACATCTGCATCAGTGCCACCTTTTTGTCGATGATGCTCCCGAGATAGGTGAAGGACTCCACCTCCTCCAAAGGGGTGCCAGCAAGCAAGACTGGTTCTTCCCTGGTTGTGTTCAGCCTCATTGTCTTTGTTTTCTGTTTGTGGATGGTGAGGCCCACTTGGGACAAGATGTCAGCAAGCCTCATGGTCTTGTCCTGCATTTGTTGATGAGTGTGGGACAGTAAAGCCAAGTCGTCTGCAAAATCGAGGTCGTCAAGCTGTGTCCACAGTGTCCACTGTATTCCACTTCGTCTGTGCTCTGTGGTCCTCTTCATGACCCAGTCTATGGCCAGTAGGAAGAGGAACAGAGACAGCAAACACCCCTGCCTGACACCGGTTCTGACCTGGAGCTCCCTGGTGAACGGCCCTTTGTGGATCACGCGACATGTCATGCCATCGTAGCTGCTCTTGATCAGGCGGACGAGCTTTGTGGGTACACCGTAGTGTCATAGGAGTTTCCACAGAGTCTCTCGGTCCATGCTGTCAAATGCTTTCTTGTAATCCACAAAGTTGACGTACAGCGGGGAGCTCCACTCCAGAGACTGTTCCACGATGATGCGGAGAGTGGCGATCTGGTCTGTACATGATCGGTTCTTCCTGAATCCTGCTTGCTGGTCTCTCAGCTGGGGGTCAACGGAGCTCTTCATTCTCTCCAGGATGATCCTGTTGAAGACCTTCCCTGGTACTGACAGCAAGGCGATTCCTCTGTAGTTGGAACACTTGCTGAGGTCGCCTTTCTTGGGAAGCTTGATTAGGTACGCCTCCTTCCAGTCATCCGGCATTACCTCCTCTTCTCAGATCTTTCCAAACAGTGGGTACAGCTCTACTGTTGTCTCTAGGTCTGCTTTCAGAGCCTCCGCTGGGATGCCATCTGGCCCTGCTGCTTTGCCGTTCTTCAAAAATGCCACTGCTCTTCTGATCTCTTCCCGGCTGGGTCTGTCACAGCTGATGGGTAGGTCGGTCTTTGCTGGCTGGATGTCTGGGGGGTCGGGTGGGCTGGGTCTGTTCAGTAACTCTTCAAAATACTCGGGCCATCTGTCGAGTTGGTCTGCTCTGTCTGCAATAGGCTTGCCTTCTTTGTCTTTTACTGGTCTTTCTGTATGGCCATACTTGCCTGACAATCTTCTGGTAATGTCTTAGAGCTGTTTCATGTTGCCGCTGCCTGCTGCCTTTTCTGCCTCTGCTGCCAGGCTGTCTGTGTAGGCCCTCTTGTCTGCCTGATACTCCTCTTCACCTTGCGGTTGGCTTCCGAGTATTCCTCCTGTGCCCTTGCTTTGGCTGCTCTCGTGCGACCGTTGTTGACAACTGCTTTCTTCTGCTTCCTCACTTCTATCTTCTTCGAGGTCTGTGCTGACAGCCAGTCCTTGTGATTTATTCTGGCACTACCCTTGGACTATTTTAGTCACACTTGTTGCACACACTGGAGTATTCCGAATGATAAGGGTAAATATTCAGAATGCTCTGTTGCTGTTTGTCTCAAACTCCAGAGTACACAAAAAAGTCCTTTAATTTCCAGAATTCTCACATAAATGCCATGATAAACTGTTTTGCTTCAGAAGGACAAAACGTAGCAATGTTTTAAAGATTTCCTCTGTAAAAATCATAATCGAAAGGTTACAGGCCAGTGTTCATTCAATTTTGCACCATACAATGTTAAAAATGTTAATGCATACATACACATTAAGTTGAAAAAACAAAACAAAAAAATGTATGTGAAAAAGAAGTATTCCATGAACTTGACCTTATTACAGATGCCTAATGTTGTGAAGACACCCATTTTCACTGTAATGCCAGTTTTTGTGCGAGAGGCACCCACCCACTTTATTGATAGAAACCCATTTTTTCTCCATCTAGTAGCTCCGTTTCTAGAAAATGTCTATTTTATTTTAAGTTATAGAGCTTAGTTATAAGGTGAGTTCTAAACATTCGCATCAATTCCAGAGATCTAGAATAAATAGAAATATGGGAACCCATTTCACATAAAATGGTAGGTAACCCACTCTGAGGCTTTTGTCTCCATGTATATGTGTGTGTTCCAGTATCACTAGGCAGGCATTGTCATGGAACCCCCAGGGAAAGAGGAAAAGAGGTAGGCCGAGAAACTCCTGGCGTCGAGACCTCCAAGCAGATATCAAGAGACTGGGAACCACCTGGAGTAGAATCGAAGGAGAAGCACAGGACAGGAGTTGCTGGAGGTCTCTCATCGACGGCCTATACCCGGGTAGGGGTGACAGGCGTAAGTAAGTAAGTAAGTATATGTGTGTGTGTGTGTGTGTGTGTGTGTGTGTGTGTGTGTGTGTGTGTGTGCGCGCGCGCGCAAATGTATCTAAACAAAAGTTTGCATACGTACAAGCCTGAAATTAGTAGGGGAGGTGCTTTATTCAGGGGGTGCTCAAGAGCCCTTCCCAGCATTTTGAAATTGGATGTCTCATTGAAGATATAAATGACCATTTATAGGAAGTCAGCTGACCCACATTAGAGTCCGTTATTTTCATTATATTCACTTGCAGTTTTGGATATAGCTGGATTGGGGGAAAGACATTGGATGAGTTCGTTAGCCAGCTGTGTATCTTTTGAACTTTTTCAGTAAATATTAATTCTATAAAGAAATGTTTTAAAACATAAAAAACTCGACTTCTGGAGAAAGTCAGACAGTGAGGATGACGTAAAAGCAAAAATTTCATCATCACACAGACATCTAATTTGGTCACCACTGTTTCTTGCCTGGAAAGCAAAGTTGAAGGCTTCCATATGCATTGCTTCCACACACTAAGCACACCCTTCTTTCCTATCCTATTTTCTTTGTTTTGACCAAAGAAGATCTATGATCATTGGTCGAGAATGCACAATTCTCTCAGCTGACAGTGATTTTTCCTACTTACTTGGTCGTTCCTTCTAAATTACAAGCACTGGCAATCAACTCCTTTGGTCTCGTTTATTACTACAATTTGACTGCAACCCCTTTCCCCTTTTTAGTAGGTTCTCTCTTAGGATGCATGGAAATTTGGCTCCAGGTGGAGGCATGGGATGTATGCCCTGCAGAAACCACAGTAAAATGTGGTCTTCTTTGCAGGTAGGCAGAAGTTCCTTCTTCTCCTCCAGTTACCCCGATGGTGTGCTGAAGAACAGCTGTCCACACCGGCTAAACATCTGGACCCCACTTGAGGGACCTAGATCTAAATTCCCATGCACCAAGGGGCTGGTTATCCAGGGGATATGTAACACGCCCCCCTTTGGGGGGGGTGGGGTTGTTCCATATGCATTGCTTCCGGTCACTTACTTAGCGCACCCCTCTTTCCTTTTTTTTTTTTCTTTTAGCGCTTTGACCAAAGTACATCTATGATCATTGGTCGATAATGCACAATTCTCTCCCTTAAAAGTGCTTTTTCTACTTACTTGGTAGTTTCTTCTAAAGTTGAACTCGTATACTCATATCACGTAAAATATAAAATTACGTAAAAACTAAATTACATCATGACAAATAACGTTTTCCAAACCAATGAGGCATATGCACTATGCCCCTTAAAGATCGAGCTCACAGGCGCATTGCCAAATCTGCTAGGCTTTTTTAATAGGAGATATTTCAACATCAGAATAAGGTCAACAGGTAGAGACCCTTGACAGCGAGGACAGCTCGCATTATAAAAAGGACTTTGTGGGTTATGGCTCTCATATAGAAGAGACTTTGTGAGTTATGGTTAATCCGATCTTGTTTTTACTTTACAAGCCAAGCAACTGTATTACAACCATAGAAACAGATAACATGTAACATAATGTAATAATATGTGTTGCCGGCCCTAGAGAAATATGTCATGTGTGCCATGAGGAAGGATAGGATCCTGGACAAATGCTACAGGAACATCACAAGTGCATTTGGATCTGTGCAGAAACCGCCTATAGGGACTTCAGATCATAACACCATACTCCTGCAACCTACATCCGTGCAGAAACTGACACGGGAAAAGACCCTGACACAGACAATTTCTGTTTGGTCACGTGATGTCGAGGAACCTCTGAGCGGGTGTTTTGCTTGCACCGACTGGGATGTGCTAACCTCGTCTTTGGACATCAATGAAAATGTTGAGGTCGTGACTGACTACATACGGTTTTATGAGGACTTGATTGTTCCAAAAAAGAAAATCAAAGTCCTTCTAAACAATAGACCTTGGATTACCAAAAAAAAAAAAAAATTAAAACAAAAATTGTGCAGAAAAAAAGATGTTTGCACATGGAAATAAAGTAGAAGTGAAAATTGTGCAGACTGAAATCAAACAAGAGATCAAGAAAGAAAAGCTAAGACTGAAAGAACAGATGGAAGAGAGTTCTGTACGGGTAGGGTGAGGGATGCATGGAAGGGATTGAAAACATTAGCCGGGAAGGGGGAGGTGAAAGTAAAGGATGATGGCATGACAAACTCGGAGAGAAAAGATCAGGCGGAGAAGCTAAATGACTTTTACTGCAGGTTTGAAACAACAGACTTTATGTAGAGAGAAGACAGATTGTCAACTTTCTATTGGAAAAGTGTGAAAATGAGCAAATTCCTGCTGTAGAGAGGAAGACGGTGGAGGCCATTTTTCAAAGACTCAATCCTAGGAAGGCCCTAGGGCCAGAGGCATTAGAAACAGGGTGATAGGGTCTTGCAGGCAGGAACTCTCTGGGGTTTTCTGCAACTTGTTCAATGAGCCTCTTAAGACACACGTTGTTCCAAGGCTGTGGAAAGCAGCTGTTATCAGTCCTGTACCTAATAAACCCAACCCAGAAGTACTCAATGATTACCGCCCCATAGCATCAACATCAGCCCTCATGAAGTGTCTAGAGAAAATTGTGTTGTGCATGATGAAGAATGAGACCCAGTGTGTACTTGACAACCATCAGTTTGCCTACAAACATGGCGTGGGTGTGGATGATGCTCTTCTCTCTTTACTGCACTATGCACACTAACATCTACATACATTTTTCAAGTGCATTTAACCCATTCAGCCCTGACGCACTATAGCAGGAGATGGGTAAACCACGATAATTCATGGGTAGTGGCAGATTAGCTTGGCGCCTGTCGGCGCCAAGCTAATCTGGCACAACCCTTGAATTATCACGGTCACTCCATCTCCTGCAACAGGAGCATAGTCGTTAGATGAGGCCTCCAAAATTTGGGAAATCTGTATGTGCGTCGGGCTGAATGAGTTAACACCTCCTAGCTGAGATACTTCTAGAAATGAACGTAAATTCTCATCTCAATCTGTGCATTTTGTAACGATTTTCTCACAAATCGCAAGCTGTCAAATACATCCACTCACAACCCCTATCTACCTGTCTCCACTTCTGCCTCATCTGAACCTGTTTTGTCTGTGTCCTCTTCTTCTGTCTGTCTGTCAGCTCATACCATACTGAGTTTAAAAGCTTCAAATTTGTACACTGCCATATGCAAGCTACATTATAGTACTTACAGATAAGGATATAGACCAATGGCTTTAGTTCAAGGGTGGTGCCAGAATACCTAGGCTCCTAGAGGTGCCAAGCTATTCTGGCACTACCCTTGAACTATTTTAGTCAAACTTACTTCACACACTGGTGTATTCCGAATGATAAGGGTTAGAACAGTAAATACGGCAACGCCCCAGGAAACGGTGATATCGTCTTTTATCTTCACTCTTTATACCAATAACTGTCAACCAAAGGGTGAAAAAACAAAGATTCTCAAGTTCTCAGATGATACTGCACTTTTAGATCATTCGGATTCGTGCACGTTTTTTTAAGGAGGAAGTGAACAGTTTCATCAGGTGGTGTTCAGACAATTTCCTTGACATTGAAGTGGGGAAAAAAAAAAAAAGAGACTGAGGAACCAAACAATTCTACCCCCGCTTCTCATTCAAGACCAGACTGTTGAGACAGTGACGGAGTACAAGTACCTGGGCACACTAGCGGACAATCAACTTAACTGGCAAATGCACACTCAGGTGGCATATGCCAAGTGTCGTCAGCGGATGCACATTCTGTACCAGTTGCGTTCCCACATGATCAGTTCACGAATCTTAGAGAGGTGTTACAGGGCTTTTATTGAATCTATTCCTACTTTCTGTTTTATTTCATAGTATGGGTTGTTGGGAGTCGGGGAAAAGGCCAAGCTGCATAGGAATAGGATTGTCAATGAGTGCAGCAAAACTGTGGAGAAGAAACAGAATGTGCTATCCGAGCTGATGACTACGAGGGTCACAAAGCAGTTAAAATCAGAAATGATCCCTGTTGTGCTCTGGTGCAACTTTTTGAATTACTCCTCTCAGGCTGAAGTGTCGCACAACACAATTCCAGTCTACTTTTGTCCCTGCATTCATATATCTCTCCTGAACTCACTGCGTTGATTGTACACAGGCTGTCCATCGCCCTTTTCGGATTGCTCTGCCCGAGCGTGCTTTTGTTGATGTGTGTGTGTGTGTGTGTGTGTGCATGCATGTGCGTGTGCATGTGCATTTTCATGTGTGCTCTCACGTATGCACATACATACATACATTAGCGGTGTGTGCACACACACTAAGTGTGTCATACATGGCCATGTGCCTGTAGTACCTTTGCGTGCATGTGGTTGCAAGTGAATCAAGTTCTGTGACTTGGTATACATGCATCTTCGTCAACTGTGAGTGTGTGTGTGGATGTATGTGAACATTAAGGAGCGCAAATTATAGTTATGTGATTATATGTATTAACTGATTGAAATGTTGGACAACTGTTGTAATGTTAAAATAACTTCAATACTTATTTAAATGTAAGGTTTCTTTTACAAAAGATGTGATCCTATTTTATTCAGTGAGCTCAGTTTTATTTGACGGCATCTACTGTACAGTTTTAACATGCAATTAGCTCAGGTGTTTGTGTGTGCGTGTGTATGTGTGCATGAGAGAGAGAGAGAGAGAGAGAGAGAGAGAGAGAGAGAGAGAGAGAGAGAGAGAGAGAGAGAGAGAGAGAGAGAGAGAGAGAGAGAGAGAGAGAGAGAGAGAGAGAGAGAGAGAGAGAGAGAGAGAGAGAGAGTGTGTGTGTGTGTGTGTGTGTGTGTGTGTGTGTGTGTGTGTGTGTGTGTGTGTGTGTGTGTGTGTGTGTGTGTGTGTGTGTGTGTGTGTGTGTGTGTGTGTGTGTGTGTGTGTGTGTGTGTGTGTGTGTGTGTGTGTGTGTGTGTGTGTGTGTGTGTGTGTGTGTGTGTGTGTGTGTGTGTGTGTGTGTGTGTGTGTGTGTGTGTGTGTGTGTGTGTGTGTGTGTGTGTGTGTGTGTGTGTGTGTGTGTGTGTGTGTGTGTGTGTGTGTGTGTGTGTGTGTGTGTGTGTGTGTGTGTGTGTGTGTGTGTGTGTGTGTGTGTGTGTGTGTGTGTGTGTGTGTGTGTGTGTGTGTGTGTGTGTGTGTGTGTGTGTGTGTGTGTGTGTGTGTGTGTGTGTGTGTGTGTGTGTGTGTGTGTGTGTGTGTGTGGTGTGTGTGTGTGTGTGTGTGTGTGTGTGTGTGTGTGTGTGTGTGTGTGTGTGTGTGTGTGTGTGTGTGTGTGTGTGTGTGTGTGTGTGTGTGTGTGTGTGTGTGTGTGTGTGTGTGTGTGTGTGTGTGTGTGTGTGTGTGTGTGTGTGTGTGTGTGTGTGTGTGTGTGTGTGTGTGTGTGTGTGTGTGTGTGTGTGTGTGTGTGTGTGTGTGTGTGTGTGTGTGTGTGTGTGTGTGTGTGTGCGCACGTGCAAGCATGATGCACATACCAAGGGGAATTATTCAGTGCTGGACATACAAACAGTTGGATCCCCTGCCCCCGCCTATCAGGCACCCAGTCGTCAGCCCACAGAAAAATAAGCAGGTAAAGAACAAGACGATCATTATACATCCCTGAAAAGGATGCATCAGGTCAAGTCTTTAACCCATGTCTTTTTCTGGAACTTAGGAAGTAGGCAGGAGAAACACACATATACACTCACAAGGTGCACTACTAAATGTGGTCGGATAAATACCCTGAAATCCCACAGTAGATGCACAAGACACTACCCAACAATGTAACAATACAGTTAATTATTTGGCTTTAACGCTGAGCAGACGACTAAGGCCATCTCACGGCAGGATGGGTAAAAATCTGGCCAGCCAGACTAACAGAAAGGTCTTAAAACAAGATGTAAATATATCCTAAAAATATTTCATGCTAAAATGTCGCACAGGCCTTTAAAGGAAACGTCAACAGACTCTCAAAAAGGTCAAAATAATAGAATTAACATTGTCTAGGAATGCTCAAATCTTATTTAAAATATTGCACTCTCTCAGAAAACTGAAGATCTTGTCCGGGGGGACATCTCGGAACAAAACCTTCAAGGAGTCTGCTGTGAAGTGTTTATATCTTGTGTCAGTTAGATCAGCACAAGACAGCAAAAAGTGTTTAACAGAATACTGCTCGTCGCAGGCATAACACCATGGACGCTCCTCCTGTTTTAGTAAATAAGAGTGCGTAACATACATGTGCACGATGTGGAGCCGAGCAAGGACAGTCTGCTCACGGCTGCTGCTGCAGCGATAAGGTAGACTATCGGACACCTTAGGAAGAGCTTCATGCAGTTGTTAGCTTCCTCTCTGTCCCACTAAGACTGCCACTCACGGGCTATGTACTCACTAATCACAGGCTTAAAATCACTATGAGCAGTTTGTGCGTCAGGGACAGCGTTGTTGCGGGCATCGTTGGCAGCAGAATCTGCGATCCCGTTGTCTTCGATGCCCACATTAAAAATGATGTCATAATATTCCTTCATCAAGTCTGCATAAAACTCTTATCTGCACCAGCAGTGGGTGGTCTGTTCCTGCGCCCTGAAGGACCTGCAGGGCAGAAAGAGTCAGACATAATCAGGACATTCCTTTCCCTAGACTGATAAGCATGCTTGAGTGCCAGCAGAACCTCCTGCAGTTCTGCACCAAATACAGATGAATGGTCTGGGAGGCAGCACTTAAATAGGCGTCTAGGATGGTGAGAGGACACTGTGGCCGCAGCCACTCTCCCATCCTCAGACTTTGACCCATCCGTATAAATATGACAATAGCCAGAAAAACTTGGGTTAGTTAGTTAGTTATTTGGGTTTAACGCCGAGCAGGCAACTAAGGCCATCTCACGGCGGGATGGGTAAAAATCTGGTCAGCTATACTAAAAGAAAGGTCTTAATATATGATGTAAATAATATACCTTAAAAATATGTCTGGCTAAAATGTTGCACAGGTCTTTAAAGAAAACGTTGACAGACTCTCAAAAAGGTCAAAATAATAGAAACATCATAGTCTATAAATGCTCAAATCTTATTAAAAATATGGCACTCTCTCAGAAAACTAAAGATCTTGTCCAGGGGCACATCCCGGAACAAAACCTTCAAGGAGTCTACTGTAAAATGTTTATACCTTGTGTCGATTCGATCAGCACAAGACAGCAAAAAGTGTTGAACAGAGTACTGCTCGTCGCAGGCATAACACCATGAACGCTCCTCCTGTTTTAGTAAATAAGAGTGCGTAACATACGTGTGCCCGATGTGGAGCCGAGCAAGGACAGTCTCCTCACGGCGGCTGCCACAGCGATAAGGTAGAACATCGGACAACTTAGGAAGGGCTTCATGCAGCTTGTTAGCTTCCTCTTTGTCCCACTCGGACTGCCACTCACGGGCTATGTACGCACTAACCACATGTCTGAAACTGAAAACTGAACGACAAAACGGAAGCCATGCTGGTAGGCACTCGCCAGAAACTCTCCCAGCTCCCTCCCTCTCTCCACCTTCAACTCGATAGCACCCCCATCTCCCTCTCTGACTCGCCCAAGAACCTCGGCATTATCCTCGATTCCTCTCTGTCCATGACCAGCTTCGTCTCCGCCAAGCCCCAGGCATGTTATTTCCACCTCCGCCGCATCAGTCAGATCAGAAAATACCTCACTACCGAAGCTGCCACCAAACTTGCGGTCTCTCTCATCTTATCTCGCATCGACTACTGCAACTCTCTCCTTTCCGGCCTCCCTCACTCCACCATTTTCACTCTCCAACGCGTTCAGAACAATGCTGCCCGCCTCGTCCTCAGAAAGAAAAAATCCGACCACGTCACACCCCTGCTCAAACTCCTTCACTGGCTCCCCATCCCCCAACGCATCGAATACAAAATTCTGTCTCTCTGCTACAAATCCTGCCTATCTCTCCAACTTACTTCACCCCTACACACCTTCCTGCTCCCTCCGCTCTGCCTCTGACCCTCTCCGCCTCCACATCCCTCGCACCAAACTTAACACTTTCGGCCCCCGCTCCTTCTCCGTCTACGGTCCATCCACCTGGAACACTCTCCCACTCTCTCTCCGTCAAAAACACTCTCTCTCCTCCTTCCAGTCCGCCCTCAAAACTCACCTCTTTCAACAGTTTTAGCACTATATCACCACATTCCCCACCCCAAGCTGACCGTCGTAATGTATTCCACCGTTTGTGGTACGCGAGTCATTGTCTAAAGCGTGCGCATGCGTGCGCGAGTTGTGAGTGCGCGCTTAGAGTTATAATTATTATAAGATAAGCGCATTATAAATACCGTAATTATTATTTATTATTATTATGTCTAAAATCACTATAAACAGTTTGTATCAGGGACAGGGTCATTGCGGGCATAGTTGGCAGCAGAATCTGCGATCCTGTTGCCTTCGATGCCCACATGTCTGCGTAGAGCCCTCTGATCTGCACCTGAAGTGGGTGGTCATTTCCCGTGCCCTGAAGGGACTGCAGGGCAGAAAGAGAGTCAGAATCAGGAAGTTCCTTTCTCTAGATCGATAAGCATGCTTGAGTGTCAGCAGAACCGCCTGCAGTTCTGCACTAAATACAGATGAGTGGTCTGGGAGGCGGTGCTTAAATGGGCGTCTAGGATGGCGAGAGGACACTGCGGCCGCAGCCACTCTCCCATCCTCAGACTTTGACCCATCCATATAGATACGACAATAGCCAGGAAAAATTGAAAGGAGTTTATTGAGGCTCTGTTGGTATATGGCGGGTGGAGTAGAGTTTCTTGTGGGCAGTCAAGTCCAGCAAGATGTCAGGAACTGATAAGAGCCAGGGTGGAGTGATGTGTTGCAGGGATTCCGAAACTCCGTCCAGGTCCAATCCGGCTGCCTGCAGATGAGGTCGGACACGGAAAGAAAGTGGACGGACAGCTCCCAGATGGACCAGTGACAAATCCTTCACACCGCCAACACAGTGCAATATGGCTATTCCTCTCTTGGCCTAAACCCTCACCTCTTCAAAATAGATCTCTCTGGGTAATAATAATAATAATAATAATAAACTGGTCATTATATAGGCGCTTTACCCAACTCTACGAATTGGCTCAAAGCGCCATAAACTGAACCCAACATGCGACAGTCTGCCCGAACTAAAGGTGACACTTATGACAGGGGAAAAGTCTGATGCTTGAAGTGGAACCGGGTATCGAACCTCGCACCTTTACCACTGCGCTACGGACCATTTTTTGATCATGTGTGCCAAGAACTTTTCTTAATGCACAAAAGACAGATCAAAGTAAATGACTGCATGATCTGAACAGACTGGTGGGTTGTTTCTTAAAGCAAGCTAGTCGGCAATTCAAGCCTCGCGCTGGGACCATACGGCGTTGAGGCGCGTCCCCTGGGTGGTGGATAGGGGGTCCCTCGTGAGAGGGGTGCACCGAATGAAATAAGGTGCCGTGAACCAACATGGTCTAAGGGAAGGTGACCCCGACAGAAAACCCCTGGTCCTCCTAGTAAGGGGGTTGGGCGTGGGGTTAGCTTCCCCACCCTGCAAAAAAGGAAATAGCTACAAAAATGCCGACGAAAAGACTAACAGTAATTCCTTTCCTGGAGGAGGAAGGTTCTTCTACTAGAAGACTTATGACGTCCTGTGGTGAAAGCCGGAAGTCTTCGGAAGCCACAGGACCGAGCCGCCTCTCTCTATCCAGGGATACAACCATGGGCACATGGAACGTCAAGACCATGTACCAGAGCGGCAAGGCCGCCCAGATAGCAGCGGAAATGCAAAAGTACAATCTTTCCCTGCTAGGCATCAGTGAAGCCAGATGGACGCAGTCTGGCCAGGAAAGGCTGTTAAGTGGGGAGATGATTCTGTATTCAGGTCATGAAGAGGAGAATGCCCCCCATACAGAAGGAGTAGCACTCATGCTGTCACCAGTGGCACAGAGAGCGCTGATGGGCTGGGAACCTCTTGGGCCAAGAATTATAACAGCAGCCTTTAGAACCAAGAAAAAGCTCAAGCTGAACGTCATCCAGTGTTATGCGCCCACCAATGACAGTGACGAGGAAGAGAAACAAGAGTTCTACGACCGACTCCAGAGTGCCGTGGACAAATGTGCGGAGCGAGACATCACCATCGTCATGGGCGATTTTAATGCCAAAATAGGGGAGGACAACACCGGATACGAAGAGGTGATGGGGAGACAGGGACTAGGCTCGGAGATGAGTGAGAACGGGGAGAGGTTTGTAGACTTTTGTGCTCTAAACCGACTTGTCATTGGAGGCAGCATCTTCCCACACAGAAGAATACACAAAGCAACTTGGGTCTCACCTGACCATACAACAGAGAACCAAATAGACCATATCTGCATTAGCAAGAAATTCAGAAGATCCCTTCAAGATGTTCGAGTGAGGAGGGGAGCAGATGTCGCCTCAGACCACCATCTGCTTACCTTAAGAATGAAGCTCAAGCTAAAGAAAAGCCGCACAGAGACAACAAGAAGACAGCGCTATAATGTAGGCCTCCTGAGAGAAACTGGAGTTAGAGAAGAGTTCAAACTGGTGCTGTCCAACCGGTTTCAAGCGCTACAGGAGCTAGTAAATGAAGAGGAGGCGGTCACCACAGAGCAGCAGTGGAAGGCAGTTAGAGAGGCGCTGAACTCAACCTGCAAAGACACTGTAGGGTTCAGGAAACACCACCACAAGGACTGGCTGTCGGCACAGACCTTGAAGAAGATAGAAGCGAGGAAGCAGAAGAAAGCAGCGGTCAACAACAGTCGCACGAGAGCAGCCAAAGTAAAGGCACAGGGGGAATACTCGGAAGCCAACCGCGAGGTGAAGAGGAGTATCAGGGCAGACAAGAGGGCCTACACAGAAAGCCTGGCAGCAGAGGCAGAAAAGGCAGCAGGCAGCGGCAACATGAAACAGCTCTACGACATTACCAGAAGATTGTCGGGTAAGTATGGCCATACAGAAAGACCAGTAAAAGACAAAGAAGGCAAGCCTATTGCAGACAGAGCAGACCAACTCGACAGATGGGCCGAGTATTTTGAAGAGTTACTGAACAGACCTAGCCCACCCGACCCCCCCGACATCCAGCCGGCAGAGACTGACCTACCCATCAGCTGTGACAGACCCAGCCGGGAAGAGATCAGAAAAGCAGTGGCATTTTTGAAGAATGGCAAAGCAGCAGGGCCAGATGGCATCCCAGCGGAGTCTCTGAAAGCAGACCTAGAGACAACAGTTGAGATGCTGTACCCACTGTTTGGAAAGATCTGGGAAGAGGAGGTGATGCCGGCTGACTGGAAGGAGGGGTACCTAATCAAGCTTCCCAAGAAAGGCGACCTCAGCAAGTGTTCCAACTACAGAGGAATCACCTTGCTGTCAGTACCAGGAAAGGTCTTCAACAGGATCATCCTAGAAAGAATGAAGAGCTCCGTTGACCCCCAGCTGAGAGACCAGCAAGCAGGATTCAGGAAGAACCGATCATGTACAGACCAGATCGCCACTCTCCGCATCATCGTGGAACAGTCTCTGGAGTGGATCTCCCCGCTGTACGTCAACTTTGTGGATTATGAGAAAGCATTTGACAGTGTGGACCGAGAGACTCTGTGGAAACTCCTACGACACTACGGTGTACCCACAAAGCTCGTCCGCCTGATCAAGAGCAGCTATGATGGCATGACATGTCGCGTGATCCACGAAGGGCAGTTCACCAGAGAGCTCCAGGTCAGAACTGGTGTCAGGCAGGGGTGTCTGCTGTCTCCGTTCCTCTTCCTACTGGCCATAGACTGGGTCATGAAGATGACCACAGAGCACAGACGAAGTGGAATACAGTGGACACTGTGGACACAGCTTGACGACCTCGATTTTGCAGACGACTTGGCATTACTGTCCCACACTCATCAACAAATGCAGGACAAGACCACGAGGCTTGCTGACATCTCGTCCCAAGTGGGCCTCACCATTCACAAACAGAAAACAAAGACAATGAGGCTGAACGCAACCAGGGAAGAACCAGTCTTGCTTGCTGGCACCCCGTTGGAGGAGGTGGAGTCCTTCACCTATCTCGGGAGCATCATAGACAAAAAAGGCGGCACTGATGCAGATGTCAGAGCACGAATCGGTAAAGCCAGAGCAGCCTTTCTCCAGTTGAAAAAAGTATGGAGTTCCAGAGAGCTGTCACAACACACCAAAGTCCGGATTTTCAACTCCAATGTAAAAGCAGTTCTCCTATATGGAGCAGAGACATGGAGATTGACAAAAACCACAGTCAACAGAGTACAGACCTTCATGAACAGTTGCCTTAGAAGAATTTTGAAAATCCACTGGCCAGAGAAGATCAGCAACGTCAGACTCTGGGAGAGAACAGAGCAGATAACAGCAGAGAATGAAATTGGGCGAAGAAGATGGGGATGGATCGGTCACAGTCTGAGAAAGCCAGCTTCCAGTATCACTAGGCAGGCATTGTCATGGAACCCTCAGGGAAAGAGGAAAAGAGGTAGGCCGAGAAACTCCTGGCGTCGAGACCTCCAAGCAGACATCAAGAGACTGGGAACCACCTGGAGTAGAATCGAAGGAGAAGCACAGGACAGGAGTTGCTGGAGGTCTCTCGTCGACGGCCTATACCCGGGTAGGGGTGACAGGCGTAAGTAAGTAAGTAAGTCGGCAATTCAAGGACGGGTAACAGATGTTTAAATGTCAGCAACGCTGTTACGTTTGTGGTTGTGTTATTCTTTTAAGAGCATGTGTGTGTTGATCATAGGAAAGATCCGATATTCATTCGAGTTATTTTGGATATGAATTACATACCTTTTTAATAGGATTCATTTTCTTTTGCACAGACAATTGCGATCGATTTTTGTTGTGACGCGTATTTTCGCTACAATGTTGTAAAGTTTGACCTACATTGGACTGGAAGGTTCGAGCAGGGTCGCCATCTTTCTAGTGACCTCAGATATGATGTCAAAGTAAATACATTTCAATACAGTTAGCAACAATTACGGAAATCACGGATTTTCTGGACTTAGTGGAAGTTTGTAGAAAGTTGTAGGCAGATCTTGAGTGTTCTTTCTCATGAATATTAATGAGTTTTGGTTACGTTTTCTTTTCTGATTGGTTGTGTTGTGTGAATTTGGTGGATTGTTCTGGAAATCTGTGGTAGTATAAAAAAAAAAAGTGCATTAGGAATTATGTGTGTGCATTGTATGAGAGATGCAGTGTCAAAAGTGTTGATGCATTGTAGAGGAGACAGTGTATCATTGTGGATGCATTGTAGAAAGACAGTGTACCAGAAGTGTGGATGCATTTGTGGATGCATTGTGCTCTGACTGCATCATTAGAATAAGTATTGTTGGAAGTGTTACTCCAGTGTGGTCTACAACCTTGTGCCACATGTGACGAGTTGCAGAGAAGTGAAGTTTCTTTACAAGAACCCTATGTGAGTGCGTCTGGTGTGATTGTATCATACTATGACTACCACTACCACGAAACAAGCGCATTTCCGAAAATGAAATGCAAATGAAGTCTCCATGTGTGAATCTTAAAACAGACACCACTAAACACAGAAAAAGAACATCAAGTGAGAAATAAAGAAATAAATAAATAAAAGCGGCTAGGCTGGCCTGATTGTTCTGTGAGAAATAAATATGAAAAACTAAAAAAAGGAGACAAAAAATCTTTTTAATGGTATGGCATAATATACAGTGAACCCAATTTAAATGTAGCACAGCTTGCATTAGTAACACATTCCGGTTATTAAAAAGCACATCATGTGCTCCAATTTGTCATTTAGTTCTGGGAGATTAAGATGCATACATTATGGACAATTTTATGTGCCTCAAAATCAACACACTTTGCTTCTGTTACGATAGACTGCAGCATCCGCCATAGCTGAACATGTGCCATAACTTAGCCCATGCAAGGATGCATAGTGGGGAAAACCCATGGCCAAACCTGCAAGGGGCGGGACGCAACAGACCCATGTCGTACCAGCCTATAGCCATGTCTCTTGCAGCTGATTGTGTTTACTTATGTTTAGCTGGATTTCAAATAATATCAAATCAAACAAGAACAAACTGGGGCACTTTGGAAGCCTGCAGAAGTCAAATATAGAGAACTGCTTGTCTTGCCTGCAGAATGTTTACTTCCACAGCTCACCTCTTAAACATAATAATAAGAATGGCAAAGCCCTCAAGTTCACATGCATGACCGAGCCACAAAATTAATTACCTTGTGACCTTGACCTTCCAACACTCGCAACAGGTTACTGCAATAAGCAAGTGTTCAAATGTTCTAACATAAGGAGAGGTTTGGCATTTGTACCTGCAAAATTCATGTTTTCTCCCTTCTTACGCTACTCGATCTCTCTGCCGCCTTCGACACCATAGACCACTCTATCCTCCTCCACCGCCTTCACCACTCCTTTGGCATCACTGACTCTGCTCACTCCTGGTTTCTCTCCTACCTCTCCGACAGACAGCAGTCCGTCACCATCGACGGCGTCTCGTCCAACCCAGTCACGCTCTCCTGCGGCATTCCACAGGGGTCCGTCCTGGGCCCGGTCCTTTTCACACTCTACACCTCCCCCCTGTCCAACATCATCCAGTCTCACCACATACACCACCACCTCTACGCTGACGACTCACAACTACTAGACAAAGACAAACTCGACAACACTCAGACACTACTGACTCGCACGGATGACTGCTATGAAGACGTGAAAAAACAATGCTGCCCACCTCGTCCTCAGAAAGAAAAAATCCGACCACATCACTCCCCTGCTCAAGCTCCTCCACTGGCTCCCCATCCCCCCAACGCATCCAATACAAGATTCTGTCTCTCTGCTACAAATCCCTGAACAACTATGCTCCTACCTATCTCTCCAACTTACTTCACCCCTACACTCCTCCCAGCTCCCTCCGCTCCGCCTCTCTCCACCTCCTCATCCTCCGCACCAAACTCAGCACTTTCGGCTCCCACTCCTTCTCAGTATACGGTCCATCCACCTGGAACACTCTCCCACTCTCTCTCCGTCAGAAACACTCGCTCTCCTCCTTCCAGTCCGCCCTCAAAACTCACCTCTTTCAACAGTTCTAGCACTGTATCACGACATCTCCACCCCAAGCTGACCATCGTAATGTATTTTCACTATTTGTGTTACGTGAGTCATTGTCTAAAACGTGCACATGTGTGTGCGAGTTGTGAGTGCGCACTTAGAGTTATAATTATTATAAGATAAGCGCATTATAAATACCGTAATTATTATTATTATATGTGCGACCTCTGTGACAAGGGCTGGCTTCTGCAGCAGCAAAATCCATGTTTTCTGAAAATGTAAGCATTTTTCACACATCTGTCAACCCCCTGTGACCCTTGACCTTTGTGATGAGTCGACTAAATAAGTATGCATAGGAAGGTCTTACCATCAGCTATCTTTGTGCCAAATTTGGTTGAAAATTTTGCTAAAATGTTGATAATACCTACAATTGTTTTTTTTAAATGTCATTTTACACATTTGCCAGCCTCTTGTGACCCTTGAGGTTTCAGAGGGGTCATCCAAATTAGTATGCATAGATAGGTCTTACCATTAGGTATCTCTGTAGCAACTTTGGGTTTGAAGTTGTAAACAGTATTTGAGAAAAAACATCTTTTGTCAAAATATGGCTATTTTTCACCTATTTCCTGAGCTCTTGTGACCCTTGACCTTTCCGAGGGATCAACAAAATTAGTATGTATAGAAAGGTCTTACCATCAGGTACCTTTGTACCAAGTTTGGGTTTGAAGTTGTAAATAGTATTTGAAAAAAAATAAATTATGTCAAAATATAGCTTTTTTTAACCTATTTCCTGATCCCCTGTGACCTTAACCTTTGCGAGAGGTCACTCGAATTGGTATGTTTAGAAAGGTCTTGCCACAAAGTATCCTTGGGCCAAGTTTGAAGACTGTGGCTTGAATAGTCTCCGAGAAAATGCCAATGTTAAAGTTTACCACAGAAGACAGCGGACAAACGACGTACCACTGGCCCAAAACATACTCACTTTTGCTTCGCACAAGAGCCAAAAAGAAACATTCAGGGTGCAAGGGTCAAAAAAAGAAAACTGATGAAATTAAACATTATTTTATGGTCACAGCATCTTCTGCTCGTTGGATGGTTAGTGTTTGGTGTGTTCTTGCTCTTAGAATAAAAAAGTAACATTAATCTACAAACCGAAGGTTGCTTTTTCATGCCATCTGCTGCCTCTTCCATAGCTTCTTTATAGCGTTTGAGACCAATCAGAGCCTGCACTTTGCGGTACTGGGCCTTTACATTTTCCGGCTGCAGTTTCATGGCTGAAAAAGGCACAGGACATCTTGCTTAGTACATATGTCTGTGTTTAACCCATTACATCCTGATGCTGATTTTTTTTTAATGTTGCTTATTGTCCTACATTACAGCTAAGAGATAGATCAACCATTTTAGTTTAAGGTTGGTGTCAAAATAGCTTCACGCCTCAGGCACCAAGCTATTCTGGCACCAACCTTGAACTATCATAGTCAAATTATTTTTTTAAAATAGTGTATCAGGATGAAAAGGGTAAATCAAAATGAAGCAAAAACAAATCACTGCTAGAAATCCATATGCATACAAGAAAAGTTGAATTTGTTGATAAAAAAAAAAAAACTATTCAGAAAAAAAGACACACAACACACTTGTGTTTTGTGTACTTTTTCTATAAATAGGTCGTTTGACATTTGACAAATTCAACTTTTCTTTCA